>CM041791.1:57005952-57345952 GCA_023375725.1 Nephotettix cincticeps
TCACTGTTAAAACTATTCTAATTGACAAAAATTATACTAATTTCAAAATTATACAAAAATTATTATTATTCTAATTATACAAAATTGTTTAAAACTAAATAACGTTGATAGCATTTGTATGTGTATGGAATGAAATATGGTATTTGTAATCATCTTAGAGCTCATCAAAGGAATACAATGCTTTGTTGATGAGAAAGATCTTTAATTTTTTTTTAAATATGGATTGACTCTCAGAGGACTTAATTTCGTCTGGGATTTTGTTAAAAAATTTTGAACCTGCATATGTTGGTTTTTTTAGTATATAAATCCAACCTATGAAAATTTAGAGCAATTTCCCCCCTGGTTCTAGTGTTGTAATAGTGATTGTCCCCTACTAAAACTAGATCATTTAATTTATTTTGTAATGATAAAATTGTTTCAAAAATATATACCCCATAGACAGTCATTATTTTCATCGTTGAGAAATGTTCTTTTACCGAGGTTCGCGGTTTTAGATTCAGGATTATTCTTATTGCCTTCTTTTGTAATTTTAAAATTGCATCTAGGTTTTTAATTGATGTTGCCCCATAGAGTGATATTCCAAAAGAAATAGTAGAATGAATATACGCAAAATAAACTGCTTTTAAAGAATCAATGTCAAAAAACTTTTTTAGTCGTGATAACGTTCTAATTGACAAAAATTAAACTAATTTCAAAATTATACAAAAATTATTATTATTCTAATTATACAAAATTGTTTAAAACTAAATAACGTTGATAGCATTTGTATGTGTATGGAATAAAATATGGTATTTGTAATCATATTAGAGCTCATCAAAGGAATACAATGCTTTGTTGATGAGAAAGATCTTTAATTTTTTTTAAATATGGATTGACTCTCAGAGGACTTAATTTCGTCTGGGATTTTGTTAAAAAATTTTGAACCTGCATATGTTGGTTTTTTAGTATATAAATCCAACCTATGAAAATTTAGAGCAATTTCCCCCCTGGTTCTAGTGTTGTAATAGTGATTGTCCCCTACTAAAACTAGATCATTTAATTTATTTTGTAATGATAAAATTGTTTCAAAAATATATACCCCATAGACAGTCATTATTTTCATCGTTGAGAAATGTTCTTTTACCGAGGTTCGCGGTTTTAGATTCAGGATTATTCTTATTGCCTTCTTTTGTAATTTTAAAATTGCATCTAGGTTTTTAATTGATGTTGCCCCATAGAGTGATATTCCAAAAGAAATAGTAGAATGAATATACGCAAAATAAACTGCTTTTAAAGAATCAATGTCAAAAAACTTTTTTAGTCGTGATAACGCAAAGAGCCCTGATGATATTTTGGATATAACTTTCTCAGAGTGTAAATTCCAAGAAAGTTTGTTATCTATCTCTAACCCTAAAAATGTTAAGTGGTCTACTTCAAACACATTTTGCTTATTAATTTTTATAGAAAGATCATATGATGTTTTTGATTGCCTAGTCCTAAAAGTAATGAATTTTGTCTTACTCGGATTGAATAATAACTGCCTACCATTGAAATATTTTGTCAAAAGATGTAAGTCAGATTGAGACTTTGATTCTAATTCATATTCTGAAGACCCTGAAATTTTAAGATTTGTGTCATCTGCATAGAGACATAATTGGCTATTGGTTGATAATTTTGGTAAATTTCTTGTGTAACAAATGTAAAGTAATGGTCCAAGAATAGAACCCTGGGGCACTCCATGTTTAACTGTTCTAATTTTAGATTGTTGAAAAATTTTTATATTATGTTTATTGTAATAAACTACTTCTACATATTGTTTTCTATCAAGTAAATATGTTTTTAACCAATTAAGTGCTGTTTTATGAATACCAAGATCAAATAATGTTGATAAAAGCATTTCGTGATTCAGAGAATCAAATGCTTTGGTTAAATCCATGAAAATACCCATTACTTTTTCTTTACAATCCAAGGAGTCAATTATTGATTCAGTGAAATTTGTAACTGCCGTTATAACTGACCGCCCTTGCCTGAAACCGTGTTGGCAATTTTCTAAAAGATTGTGTTTTTCTAAATACTCTACTAATTGATTATAGACTGCCTTCTCAAAAACTTTAGATATTGCTGGAAGGAGTGCTATTGGACAGTAATTATTTACATCACTTCGGTCCCCATTCTTATGAAGTGGTATTAATTAAAGGTCCATTGGTCTAACAAAACGCCAAAGTTCTGTGTAGCTTCTCAAAACACTCCAGAGAAATCACTAGTGTAGTGGGTTTTTTCACTGCAACCCTTATTTTGCAGTTGTCAACTGGTTTTGGTGGAGGTGGGTCCGGTCCGTCAGACCTAGCCCGTCTGTTTATGTGACTTTATTCGACCAAGCCAAGTTTATGTTTTTCCAATAATTTTACTATTTATGAACAGTTTTACGTACTTCCATCTAGTATAGTGATTTAAAAAAAAATGGGTAGCCGAAACCGGCCAAGTAACAGTGAAATCAACCGAATTTTGTTCGTGGAACTATCGGAAAGTGAATTTGATGATTCCAACAATGATTCTGACTTTCTCTTGGAAAGTGATCATAATACGGATAGCGAGATTGAAGAAGGGATCATCGATGACCCTGAAAATAGTTTAGCTACACAAGCTTTGAGTGAACAAAGTGTAGAATGTGAAGACGAACCTAGTGCTAATACTACAATTGATTCAAGTTCTACGCCCACAGAAGGTACACGTTCGACGTCATCATCAGATAGGGAATCACATTTCTTCGGCAAAGACAAAAAAACTAAATAGCGAAATATATTATATCTCATTTACCTGGAACCCTGAGAGATGCCAGAACCGTTGAAACCCCACTTGAGTCTTGGTCATTGTTTTTCAACGAGCCTCTTCTTGAATTAATAGTTGATTCAACAAGTATTTTCATAAATTCTGTGAAAAAGAACTATACAGCAGACCCTAATTTAGCAAGATTGACCTCAACAGTTGAAATAAAAGCTTATTTAGGACTTTTGTACATGGTTGGGGTCTTACACGATGGACTAATGAATATAAGTGATTTTTGGGATACAGATGGAACAAGGGTGGAAATTTTTAGAGCTGCCATGTCTCAGAGGCGGTTCCGATTCATTACGAGATGTATACGGTTTGATAACGTAACGACAAGGACAAGGAACACCCGAAAACTCTATGACAATCTTTCAGCAGTTAGACAGCTTCTCGTTATACTTGTCTCAAATTGTAATAAATCCTTTTCTATATCTGAATGTGCTACATTAGATGAAATGCTAGTTCCGTTCTGGGGAAGGTGCAGGTTTAGAATGTACATTCCAAATAAGCCTGCAAAATATGGAATAAAGGTGCCAAATTTATCTTGGCATGTTCAAAGACTTATTACGTAAAGAACTTCGAAGTATATTGTGGTACAAAACCAAATGGTCCATACCAGATAAGTAACAAGGCGGATGATGTTATCTACCGGTTGGTCCAGTCTATCAAAGATACTAGCCGTAATGTTACCATGGACAATTGGTTTACGTCATACGATTCTGCCAGATCTCTTTTGAAAGAATATAAACTGACACTTGTGGGGAGTTTGAGGAAAAATAAACCTCAAATACCTCCATGCTTTCTTCCAAAGTCAACAAGGAACAGTATTCAAGTCTTTTCAGGTTTCAAGAAGATTTGACTATGGTATCGTTCGTAGCTAAACGGAATAAGTGTGTTGTTTTGCTATCATCATTGCACGATGATAACGAAATAGACCCTTCTACAAATGAAAAACAGAAGCCCAGTATTATAACGTATTACAACTCAACAAAAGGAGTAGTTGATGTTGCTGATGCAATGTGTGCCGAATACAGCGTTACAAGAGGTACGAGACATTGGCCCCTAACCATGTTTTTTGCTGCAATGAACATTGCTGCACTAAATGAATTTTTACTGTTTAAATCAAACGGACATTCCATGAACAGACGTAATTTCCTCAAGGAATTATCAAAGCAAATGATTTGACCGTACCTGTCTGAGAGAGCTCAACAAAACTAATCTACTACGTGAGATTCGTCAATTATCTGCTAAGTTTGCGGGAAATGTGGCTAAACCTAAAGATGACCCCGCACCCAGAAAACGTGGAAGATGCTATCTTTGCAAAGATAGCAAAACAAAGTACTTTTGCAAAGTATGTAAATGGTGGCTATGTCTGAACCAAGCCGAGATGCTGTGTAATGACTGTTGTAACGAATAGTTTTTTTAAGAAATTCAAGCTCTTCAAAAACTTATTATTTTAAATGATAACCACTTTACAGTTTTTTTCCTTAAACAGTATTTCTTTTCTGCAATATTCATGTATTCAACGTCAAAATAATTTAATTTTAGCGAATTTCCCATAGGGAATAAGCTACAGTATTACCGTAGGTCTCATGGTAAGACTTAAGCCCGGGACCATGTTACTTTTTCTTCTTTAGGTGCCCAGAGTCCAAAAACAATAGTCGTTAAAATTTTTATATATATATATTATGTATATATATATGTGTCTCTGAACACAATAACTCTCGTAAAAATGGTCCGATCAAGACCAAATTTGGTAGAGACATGTATTCCTACAAATGCTCGGACGAGTTCTTAAACCAGACATATCGGTCAATGGGAACGGGTAGTTTGGGGGGGTTTTGTACCCAAAAATGGGTTTTTTGCAATTTTCCCATGTAACTTTTAGAAATTACTCATTTTATATTTCACCATTGAAATCAGCTTAAAAAACTACACAATTAAGTTCCTTAAAGTTTTTCTCTATCTCCAACGGTTACCGAGATATTAAAAAATCTAAACACAGTACGTTGTATTGTGGGGCTCCTATGTTAATCTTATGGAGGATGGGGAAAAATTAATATTTCCCATATTAATCAATATTTTTGGATAAAACTTGATATTTAGCTTCATGTGGTTGAGATCTATCCATTCATGCTTAAAAATCATAGTTTATGTGTTTATCATGGCAGCAAACCTGCATACTCTTTTCCCTTAATCATATAGGGAATAGGTAAACTCCTTTATTTATGGACAGAATGTTGATGAAAGTTGGTATAAATGTTAAGATCAAAATTATTTATGGTAGAAATTACTACTTTCAGTGTTCCTCACAGCAGCTAACCTGCACACTCTTTCCCATGTTAATATTATGTAGAATAGGCAAATAGTTCTCTTGTTTATGGACAGATTTTATAAAACTTGTCACATATTATTATATTATTGATTTGGAAATTCGCTGAGTACGCAGATCTGCTGCGACGGGGGTATTTATATGTTTACTTGTTTTTTTAAGAAAACATTATACTTTTTTCGAAACTTATAGAAGAATATTTGTAATATTTTCTAAAACTGTCTGTATATTTTTATATTTAATAAACACTGAATTTTACAATGTATTATGGATGAAGATTTGATAAAAAAAATTGTTTGTAGTAATAAATAGTTTTAGTAATTTTTTTGAGATTTTTTATTTTTTGGTCTCTCAGACCCTGCTCGTAACGATTTTCGGCTGTCCACTCTAGGGTTAATAGAACTTAAAGTAGATGAAAATGGCAAATACTCCATTGCTCCTAATAATACAGCTATAAACTTAATCATTCTTGAATCAGACAAAACTCAACTATTCAATGATCTGCGCCTTTTCAACATTATTAAACATTGACTCTACACCTGAAATAAACTTAAACCTCATCCAAGGTGTACCAGGATGTGGGAAAACAACCTACATTCTCAACAACTACAAAAACGGTGACCTTATCCTTTTCCCAACAAGAGACTCCGTCAAAGATTTCAGAAAAAGGATTTGAGGTATAAGGAACTAAATTGTGTAGTTTTTAAGCTGATTTTAATGGTGAAAGATAAAATTTTAAAATGTTTTTAATTACGTACGAAAAACGCAAAAACCCAATTTTTGAGTACAGACCCCCCAAACTGTTCCGTTAAACCGATATGTCTGGTTAACGAACTCGTCCGAGCAAATGTAGGAATACATATATCTACCGAATTTGGTCACGATTGGACCGTTTTTACGAGAGTTATTGTGTTCACAGACACACACACACACACATATATATAAATTTTAACGACTATTGTTTTTGGGCACCTAAAGACGAAAAAATAACACGGTCACGGGCTTAAGTCTTGCCATGAGACCTAGGGTAGGTAATAGCTTCTTTCCTGTAGGAAATTCGCTAATAAAAACACAGTCAATGATACATTTCAACAAACTGTCCATTTATCACAAACATGACACAATATTTAAGGCAAGGAATGGAATATGAGAGGCTCATAGTAGATGAGGCCCTGATGATGCTTGCTGGAGAAATTCTCTTTGCAGTTGTACTCTAAGGTGTGTAAGCGAAATCATATTGTTGGAGACATAAATAAAATCCCTTACATCAATAGAACAGAATCACTTGAAGTTAGATTTCATAATATCGCAGAAATAGTAAGTATCTGAAATACTTATTGATGCACAATAAGCACTGCAGTGGTGATTTCAAGATTCTACCCTCAAGGAATTAACACAACCAGTCAAACAAATCACAAATGAACTAATGCTACAACCTTTTGAAGGAATAGAAAGTCTTAAACAAAACCCAAAAAGCCCCTCATACACCTACCTTGTCTTTAAACAGTCTGGAAAACAATCTCATAAACCTAGGCTTCAAAAACACCTCCACGAATACCAAAGCAGACAGGCAGAAAATATGATTGTGATCCGTACCTCAAGCAAGCATGAGGACATCCACAGCTTGCTATCACACTACATTGTCACCATGTCAAGACACACTACATCTTTTCTCTATATAACAGCATATTAAAGTGATACAATAAGAAAGTAAATCAAGCACAAGAACACCCTAGACATAGAAGACCTCCTAATAAAATACAAAACAACGTTCTTACCAACAAACAATCAGATCAAAAAACACCTGAGCCCCATTTTTTAGTCCTCAGCAAGCCAAAGAGAGACAAACTGAGAATAGAGCACAAAACCTGACTAATTTGGAACTCTGCTCTCAAGAAAATCAAACATATAGTAAAATACCCCCGTCGCAGCAGACCTGCGTACTCAGCGAATTTCCAAATCAACAATATAATAATAATAATATTTGACAAGTTTTATAAAAATCTGTCCATAAACATGAGAATTATTTGTCTATTCTCCATAAGATTAACATGGGAAAGAGTGTGCAGGTTTGCTGCTGTGAGGAACACTGAAAGTAGGCATTTCTACCATAAACAATTTTTATTTTCAACATTTACACCAACTTTCATCAACATCTGTCCATAAATAAAGGAGTTTGCCTATTCCCTATATGATTAACATGGGAAAAGAGTATGCAGGTTTGCTGCCATGATAAACACATAAACTATGATTTTTAAGCATAAACGCGTGGGTATCAACAACATGAAGGTAAATACCAAGTTTAATCCAAAAATATTGATTGATATGGGAAACATTAATGTTTTCTTATCCTCCATAAGATTAACATTGGAGCCTCAAAATACAACGTACTGTGTTTAGATTTTTTAATATCTCGGTAACCGTTTGAGATAGAGAAAAACTTTAAGGAACTTAATTGTGCAGTTTTTAAAGCTGATTCTAATGGTGAAAAATAAAATTAGAAATTTAAAAAAATTACATGTGAAAAACGCAATAAACCCCATTTTGGAGTACAAAACCCTCCCAAACTACCCGTTCCCATTGACCGATATGTCTGGTTTACGAACTCGTCCGAGCATTTGTAGGAATACACGTCTCTACCAAATTTGGTCTCAATCAAACCATTTTTACGAGAGTTGTCGTGTTCACAGACACATATATATACATAATATATACATATATATATATAAATTTTAACGACTATTGTTTTTGGTCTCTGGGCACCTAAAGAAGAAAAAATAACATGGTCCCGGGCTTAAGTCTCGCCATGAGACCTACGGTAATAGCTTCTTCCCTATGGGAAATTCGCTAAAAATAGGAATAACTCCTCACTAAAAAAAAACAAATTTCGCAAGGATGTAAACTCACGAAAACATTGACTGGCTGGCAAAAAAGACCGATAGGCTTACACACGTGTTTAGTGAGACACTACCTGAATTAATAATAATTAAAGAGGGTGGCTTAACCTAAGAAAAAATTGAGGACACATGTATAGAAGGTTATAGGATATGCCAAAAAATAACTGGAGGGGTGCATAGAGCTTCTAAAAGTAAGTGAGATAGAAACTGAGATGATATGTGAAAATGGCCCATTTGAAATAAAAATTAAAAAGAGCACAACTAGAGTGATGGGTGTCTATAGACCTCCAAACGCAAACCTAGACCAGGCAATAGAAATCCTGCATGACCAGCTACACAGCGCAATTGGCAATAATAAACCAATTATCATTATGAGAGACATAAATGTTAACAACCTCGAAAATGATAATGCTAATACAAAGCTAGAAGAACTCCTGATATCTTTTGACCTCACAAGATAATCACTACCACCAACCAGAATTACACGGGTTACAAAAGTTTTAAAAGAATTGTACTTCAAAGGCTTATTTATCACCTGGAACAAAATGAACTAATTACAAGCCAACAACACGGCTTTCTTAACCCTTGAGAGGGCACTTCACCTTTCAAACGGAAGAGGGTGCATGCAGAGTTTTATCCCGCAACGCTAAATCGCACAAATTCAACCCATCTTACTTGTTTTATAACATAGTATTGTATTTAAATGTCAAATAAATTAATAAAGTACAAGGTTCTATCGTTAATTTAATTAATTAATTACTAAATTTGAGTAATAATTTAAATAAACATAGTTAGTAATTTTCTAATACGTTTAAGAATGGTGTCACTGTTGGTGTAACGGGAGAGGCGCATGCAGAGATTTCTTCCACATTAATGAAATTGAACATCAATTCAAACTAAATACCTATATTTAATGACAGTTTTATAAATAAAAAAAACAAATATATATTATGGTTAATTAACACACACACTCATATGTGTATTCCGTTTAGAAATATTGCATACAAGGTAACTTCTCATCTTATAATAAATCCATGGTGGCATCAGTGTAATATAAAATGGAAACGCAAAATACTTGTATACTTGAAAACATTCACGACTAAAATGGTAAGTTATCTCTAATACAAAAAGGAAACTCTAAAGGTGTAACCGAAGCGCGAAATGCAGAGATATAGCATGCTCCCACACTGACATTGCATTGAACATACATAAACAAAACTACAAGTATAAAAATGCAAGTTTTAAATAAATACAAAACCGGAGGAAACCCAAATATATATTATGATTAACAACACCAGTACGGAGGAAAATTTGACTCCTTAAGGAAATATAGCAAATACAATAACTTTTTCTCAACTAAACTAATCCATGGTGGCATCAGTGTATATAAAATGGAAACCGCAAATTAACTTTTATACAGAAAACCTTACAAACACAAGGTAGAAATCTCACTCTGAAAAGAAGAACAGCTCGTTAGGAACTTACCACTAATCCCTTCACACAAACTGGAAGCCCAACTCCGCTAAACTGACATTCCATGACTACTACACAAAACTTCTCCTCTTCAAATGAAACCTACCTTTTAGCTTTTGCCAAGGATTAATTAAACACTTTGTGTTTTAAGTAACTTGGTGAATGCAGAATTGCCCATGTAGATGTCAGGACTACACTGACCTTATACACATCTAATTCATGTGATGATGGCCTAATTAGGCCGAAACTATAGTTGCGCCACTTCAACTACTAAGATTATTTTAGAGAGGTATATAAACCATTTAATTAATTCATGTGTATTCAGATATTGCTATTTTTAACATGGCATACTCAAAAAAGTAAATACATTAACTTCTAAAGTGATGCAACTAAACAGTATGGCACATATTTTCATGTTAGAACTATAAGACATAACCAAATACATTTGGCCAACCTAGTCTGCATGGAAAATTTTGGATGGTTAGGGTTTGAATTAGCCAAGCTGAATATTATTTTCATTACAATAGTTTGGCAAATCTGCCAAACTATTGTAATTGTCTATTGTAAGAATAGACAATTGTCTATTAGATTAGATAGTAGGTAAAAATAAATCTTGAAAATATAATTATTTATTCACCTCAAAAAAGAATAAAACTTATTTTTTTATGAAAAGAAAGTCCCATCGATCACTAAAAAGAGGTAGAGCTGATGGAATACAGTTGGCCGTATAGTGTAATAGATATGGGTTCTTATCGTAGACTGGTATCACGTGGTTTGTAGATAATGCCTCTACTTTTTAGATCACGTATCACCCCATTGGGAAGTTTGCCTGCCACTGATATGGCATAGATTCCTTTTGTAAACCTGTTGATTCTTTGCCACTTCGCAACCCAGCTATCCTCTGGACTCATCAAAGCAATCATTCTGAAAAAAATTTAAATCATACAATAATTAACTAATGGCTAATTAGGATTGTTTTTAACTTATGATAGATTCTTGTAGATTTGCCAGTTTATTTTTTAAACCCATCTACCTTCTAGACTCATTAACTTACCAGTGGAGGAACTATAGGTGTACAATGTGTTAATTGAAAATTATATTATACCCTAAACATAGTACACTTAGCACAGTAGTAAGTTTTGATCCCTCATTTTGGTAAACGGAACAATGATGAGTATAAATATCTATGACCTTGACTCCGGATTTGAAAATTTACAATTCGGGTTGAAAACTCAATTGTATAATGTTCATTATTTTCTTATGGATAGACATAATGAAATACAATTTAGTCTTTTTTCAATATAGGTACAATATAGGAGTAGGTTTTTTAAAAATAAATTATACAAAATGCTATTGCACAAAACATCATATCTACTGGTTTAGGAGATAATAGTCCCTCACATTTGTAAGAAGAATCTGAAATCTTCACAGTAGTCTGTTTTCTGACACGAGTCTGAATAATATGTTTCCTCATCTAAGGAGTATACCTTTAAGTAGAGTAGTAAATTTTTGACATTAGAGGTCCATCATCTGTCATTTGTGGTTTTTTATTGGTATTGATTTTTTATTGACTAACCTTGCCTGAGACAAAATGTTTAAAGAATAAGATTTCTTTGTTGATCTTACATAGGAAATATTGAATGTACAATGATATAACTTTTTGTAAGAAAATGTTTGTGAACATGAGAGTAAGTATGATTAATGAGAAAACCTACCTATACCTTACCTTGATTTTGAGTCATATTTTTAGAATACATATAATTTTTGTAAATTCAAATCGGGAAGCTTCAGCCTGCCTAGCTCATTCAGGCTATGAAGAACCACTTGAAGAATAAGGGGGTGTTTTTCCTACCTTCGAAATAGGCTAAAGTTAGCTACAATGTGTGCTCCATGGTTCCCAACTGCTGAGAATACTGGTTGCATTGAGATCAATGAGACTGTCTTCCTACCTTTGCAGTGTGCGAATAGCCGCTAACATTGCCGTGTGCTTTGCACTATGTGATTGGGACCACTACAGACTGCACGGCGTGACTAACTGACTAAACCGCCCCTCTGTTACTATCGCTGCTTATTTATTCTATAGCACATGTTCTAAGTAAATTATAAAATTAAATTAATGTATCAAAAATGTTATATTAGGCCTACTGATTGTACTTAAATATATTGTGACTACTAGATGTAATCTAGTGTAAGCCTATACTACGGAAGTCATTGTTGCGGCGACACAGCTGAATCACAAAGTGCATGCTGCACAACATACTGCAGAAGTAGGAAAATTAGCTCAGTTTAGCTCCTATTTGGGACTGGGGAAAACTTTCCATCCTCATATTGATTTTTGAATGAATTCCTTCTTCAATGAGACAGAAAATTGAGGGTGCAAAATGTAAATAATAATATTATTGTGCGTGAATATTTGAAGGTATGAATAGCAAAATTAAATGGGTCAAACAAATAGTTTAAAAACTTACCCATCGAAGTTTGAACTTGTGCAGTCATAAACATTATCACGATTGTTCTTCATTCGCAAAAATGAGTCACAGTTATCACATCCATCAAACTCAAACTGATCAAAAGTCTGAAAAATGTAAAACGAAAAAATATTTAAGAAAAAGAAATAACTGGCACAAGGAGAACTACAATGAGGTTAAACATTTTAAATGTCTTAGGGTTTTACTGGAGTGGATCCTTACAAAATTGTAGATTAGATCAATAAAAAAAGTGGATACAATAAATAGCTTCTTCCCTAAGGTAAAGCTAGAAATCTTGTTTGGGTTCCCATTAGTAAGAGACTTACTAATGTGAACATTGTGTATGGAGACATTTAAGGAAACAAATTTTCCTATTACCAACAATTTGGACTTCAAGTCAGCAATAAATCTTTCAGTTCGGTCAATATTATTCGGTTGGGTCAAAAATATAGACTATCATATTTTTGAGATTCTTTATTCGTCCTGTACGGTTTAAAATTGCTTATAAAACCGTTTTGATGAGATAAAATACCAAAATAATAGTTAAAGCAACTCATGTACATTGTTAGAAAAGGGACCTGAAGTTGCTAATGGAGAAATAAGATTGCTGACAAGAGGTCCCTTATCTCACTTGCTCAAGCTATCTTGCATTATTTTAAAGTACCTGATCTTATCTAGGTCTTATCTATCTGAGCTTTGCTCGGATAAGATAAGACACGTATTGTACAAGTTAATTAGCAAAATTAAAACAAATTTATTACTCAATGAAAACAATTTTATGGTTTAAATAAAACTGATTTAGTACACCATAATTAATATAGCATAAACACTAAACAAAATTATTGTAATGTCCCGGATGGGGATCGTTTTCACATACTCCGGTATGTGAAACTCAAGCACTAGAGCTACGGCGATGGCCAAGTCAAGGCCGTCGTTTAAGGGTTTTTGGCCAACCTCAATTGTTTTAGCTGATCTTATTGTATTTAATTATCTATACAGTTGTTATTATTAGCCTGTGATCAACTGACTTTGTTAGAAAAGGAATGAGATTAAAAAGCGAAAGAGAAATTTAATTTACACCAAACAATTGGTTTGTTACAGGGGCTTCAAGCAATAGAATGATTATGTTTTCTATCAAAACACGAAATGTTTTGGAAATACTTTGCTCTGCTTTTGTTTCGCACAGTTATTTTACCCTTTAGTTTTTACAAAATTTTAAGTAATTTGATAATTTTTTATTCATACATAAAATGAATATGTATGCAAAACCTCTATTGACTGGTGGTGGTGTTCTCCACCATCTTCAATCAACAACTGTCAAACGTTATAAACAGATGTTTTGATTTGTATTGTTTACATTTGATGCTCCATAAGCGTAATGTTAATTTTTTTAGATTTCAAACTTAATATTACAAGAAAACCGGTATTTTCCTGGCCGATATACCTTTCCAATAATCCCATTTTTTGTTCTATGGGCATCCGGTGTCGGCAGCTTTAAGTCTCACAGTTTTGAACTGTCCCTTCTGAAAAGACAATTTGACATATCTAGTAATCCTTGTATTGTCTTCTATGAGCGTCCGGTGTCATTCATCAACCTAGTTAAAGTTGTAATTTACAATACACAATAGGACTAGTCATACCCATCGCAACTTTGTGCTATTTTCCTATAGTGAACATAAATAGCCTAATCAAATACATTTTTATGTAATGAATTTTATATCTTCTAGACAAAGTTTTCAAAATAATTTTACAATGAACTCCTCAGCTTATCCTATTAAAATTTTTCAAACCAGCATTTTTCAATGCCTATTCGTTTAGGACTTCAGGGGCATTAGTTAAGATAATTTAAAAATATTAACAGTTGAATAATAAAATACCCCCGTCGCAGCAGACCTGCGTACTCAGCAAATTTCCAAATCAATAATATAATAATAATAATATATGACAAGTTTGGTCAAAATCTGTCGATAAACATGAGAATTATTTGCCTATTCACCATAAAATTAAAATGGAAAGAGTGAGTAGGGCTGCTGTGAGAAAAAAAAGTAGCCATTTATAAATACACAAAAATTTATTTTTAACATTTCCAAATTTTATCAACAATGTCCATAAATAAAGGAGTTTGTAATCTCCAATGATTAACATGGGAAAAATTATGCAGGTTTGCTGCCATGATAAACACAAAAACATGATTTTTTAGCACAAATGTATGGATCTCACACATAAGCTAAATATCAAGTTTCATTTCCAAAAATATTAGATAAAAATGAAAAATTAATTTTTCCTAATTCTCCATAAGATTAACATTGGAGCCCCACAATACAACGTACTGTGTTTAGATTTTTTAATATCTCGGTAACCGTTGATAGAGAAAAACTTTAAGGACTTAATTGTGTAGTTTTTTAAGCTGATTCCAATGGTGAAATATTAAATCAGAAATTTTTTTAAATTACATGTGAAAAACGCAAAAAACATTTGTACAAAACCCCCCAAATACGTTTTTGACCGATAGTCTTTCAACTCGTCCGAGCATTTGTAGGAATAACACGTTCTACCAAATTTGGTCTCGATCGACCTTTTTTATAGAGTTATCGTGTTCACAGACACATATATATATAAATTATAATACTATATATATATATATATATGCATATTATATACATAAATTTTTATAAATGACGACTATTGTTTTTGGTCTCTGGGCATCTAAAGAAGAAAAAATAACATGGTCTCGGGCTTAACTCTTGCCATGAGACCTACGGTAATAGCTTCTTCCCTATGGGAAATTCGCTAAAAAAAGCTCTCACTTGTATTAGTGAGCTTATGTAATTATTCTATTGAATTCATACAAATGACGAATCAGTTAGATTTACTGCATATATGGTTAGTTGTCTTTTATATCCAATACAGTGGAGTTATTACCGCGATTGTCGTGACAAGACCTAAACTTGAGATGATTATTTTTGTTTTAAGGTTCACAGATATCAAACATATCGTTCGTTATAGACAATATATGATATAATAAGTATCTATACTTATAAAAGCCATATCCGATTGACTCACTGACTAATTGATCGAAATTTCTGAAAAAATAGTGAGTTAGATCATGCATTCTGGCACAAATATTCTTTGTAAGTTCCATATTATGCGTACTAAGAAAGGGTTTTATTATTTGTGAAAGTATAACTACTGTATTTATGAATAAGACTCTATGCTAGAATACAGCTGATTATAATTTTAATATTTCTCCTGATTGCCCGATAGTAAAAAAACCGAGCACCCTTCGGGTGTAAATTACGCCAGGATTTTAGGACTGGGCTTTAATTTTGATTTATGAAATATTCCAAACAAGAGGTTTATATTACAGATTCATACTTAGTATTCACTAGTTAATGTAAAAAAAATTACCATCGAAGATGAAATTTTGAATCATAATGGCCTTTCAAATATATTATATATTGTAAATTTGAACAAATAAAAAAAACGTTCTTATAAACAATCAAATTCTCTGTGCTTTGGAGCATACAATTATTTTCGTTTACTATTTTCTATAATTTTCTTTTTAACATTCATCCATGGACAATTTTATTTCTGTATAATATATTAAAACAGTATAAAGTAGCTTAAGTTATTAGATCAATAATGTCATTTACACAGATTTCAGGCAGTGAATGCCTTGAAAGCGCATGATACTGCGCGTTGTTGGCCTGCCGGCCGACGTGCTCTTGGTGCGAACTCACTTCTAGGGCGGACGGTACCCAGCCCTTTACTCGGCTTTGTGAAACTCGGTTTAGTGAAACAGTTGAATTTTATAATGTACTCGGTTTTGTGAAACCTCGGCGTAGTGAAATTTCGATATTTATTAGATTTTTAGCCTTACTCGGCGTAGTGAAAACTCGGTTTTGTGAAACCCACCCCAAAAAAAACATAAAACATGCCCCCCTTATAACCACTAACCACAGCAGGTGGTGTCAGGTGTCCACTGCAATCCCAACTAAGCCTACAAATGCCGTCAACTTCCACCCAAGCCGGCCACCGTTTATTTAAGATGGGCACACCTCTCTGCTATACCACACATTTGCAAGCCAAATTGGGATTGCTAATGGTCGGGATTTGAACCCTAGCACTTCCGAATGGCTAGAACGTTACGCTCGTCAGTGCAGTGCTTTAGCCGGTTCAGCCACCAGTGCATATGAGTAGAAAGCGCTTACTTGGTTATAAGACATGCCCGGTGGCAGTCTAGTGCACTTCATGAGCAGGTTTGGTTGCTTGTCCCCAGAGGGCAACACGGTCACTAAGGTGATAAGTTCACTAAACACTAAAACTGACAACAGATGCCTCCACCTGCCCTGCCACTTCTTATTGAATATATAAATGCGTCGTAAATTACGACTTTACCACTTCTAGGGTTAATAAAAATAAAATGACTTTATCTTCCAAATTTTAATACAAACATTTTGTTGTGATAGCAACATTGTTTTAAAGCAATAATGAAAGAATAGTTTTTAACGGGTGCATAAGATTGAATATCTTTATGATCTATACACGCTCATCGATATCTGTGTACCCTGATAGGCTGTTTAGCCCGACGGGTTCGACCCGCAAGTAGGAAATACAGGGGGGCAGACTGATCGGACACAACTTCGATTCTAAATTACTCTGAGTGATATGGAGATATAGAAAAAATAATATTAAACCAAAGTGGGATGGTACAGACAGGTACCCACACACTCAGCATAAGACAATAACAAACAATAAAAATACCCCCATCGCAGCAGACCTGCGTACTCAGCGAATTTCCAAATCAAGAAGATAAATACATATACATATATATATAAAACTACTTTAAAAATTGTATAGTTGTGTACTGAATGAATGAGTGTTGGTTTTGCAAATTTTCGTTTTAATTATAAAAAACGTTTTCAAGAAATTTTGAAAAACAAATTTGCAAAACCAACACTCATTCATTCAGTACACAACTATACAATTTTTAAAGTAGTTATAAAAGTCATTTGGCACTTATGAAGAATATATATATATATATATATATATATATATATATATATATATATATATATCTATATATATTTGATCTATATAGTTCACTTGTAAGGAATACTGTTATATTAAGTAAAGTTAAAATAATTAACTGAGTATCCTTGATAAACATTATTTTATTTAAACAACATGTTTCAACCTTTAAAGGCCATTTTCAACTTGAAAATGGCCTTTAAAGGTTGAAACATGTTGTTTAAATAAAATAATGTTTATGAAGGATACTCAGTTAATTATTTTAACTTTACTTAATATATATATATATATGTTTATAAATTTTAACAACTATTGTTTTTGGTCTCTGGGCACCTAAAGAAAAAAAAACATGGTCCCGGGCTTAAGTCTTGCCATGAGACCTACGGTAATAGCTTCTTCCCTATGGGAAATTCGCTAATAACAAAAAATTTTAATGGATTTTAAGAGTAAATGTTGGCATGCATGAGAACGGCCCCACACAGCTTGAGCAGAACAAATCTGAGTAAGTAATAAATAATAAGCCGTATTTACTTGGCAATTGACACAATGTTTATAGATGATAAAAAAATAATAATATAGGTGATATCTTGTGTGTCTCTCTAGGTCCCCGAGACAATTGCCCTGGACTGAGCGAGATGATGGTAAGTCAGACATTAACCCCTAAAGATCATGGGGAAACAACTTATTTTCGACATGATAGGGACATTTGACGAGGGTTATCACGGGACAGTAGGTCTAAAATTCGCCTTTCTATATGTTGATGTCGTCATTTGAGATGACAGCAATCCGAACAACTCAGCAGCGGCGAATCAAGAACTCACTTATCCCTCGCACACCGCTACTGACCAACAAAAGTATGTTCGGATAACAGACACCTTCAAAAGTTGTCACCCCAATAATCTCAAGACTATATATATATATATAAATCGGGTGCTCGGATAATGCTCGGACGGTGGCGACGTCCTGTAATCCAGCTACTTGGAGGTCGCGAATTGTGGATAGTTGTGAGCGATGGCGGTGGGTGTAGTGTTCTCTTGTGAGGATTAACGTCTGCACTAATTGAATACTACGTTAATATGCAAAGACTATCCTCATAATTAGACCAATTCGTAATTCAGAGGCCGTGTTCCGGATTCCATGTTAAACCGTAGGTCCCTTAATTGCCATCGGCTGTTGGGCTATTAATTAACAGTCCTGACTAAGGAACATGTCGGCCTTAGTCAGTAAAAAGACTACAAGATCACGCCACAATCATCTTACATTCAATCCTCATTCATACTTGGCTCAAAAAACCTACATTGTGTATGGTTGCCATTTCAATGATCTAATCTAATCTATATCTAGGCCATCGCCTGAAACTGTTAAAAATATTACTTCAGGTCAGACCTAATAGATTGTGGCATTCATATAATGAAATGACAAGTCATTGGGGATTGGCGGAACAGTAAAAGTTCTGCACCCGGGATTTCTAAACATTTTCAAATGAACCTCATATATGCACTTTTTTCTTAATAGCCTAATTAAAAAGATCAACCCCATGGGTGAATTTTTTTTATTTCCTACAATTTTAGGCTCAAGTATGACACTCTCAAACCATCTTAAACCACTTTAACTAGAGAATTGGCAGGAATCTGAGTTCCGGAAAGGGCAAAAATTAAGTTCAATCCATTTATTTTACTCTCTAATTACATAACCACGAAGATTTTTCCCAAACAAAAATTTGTATTTTCAATGTTTTATAATCAAACATGACTCTGAAACAGTCTATGATTCTTCCTCAGGCAGTGTCAGGATATGGGGTTATGGGCTGTGAAAATGGGAAATTTTAGGGAATCGGATGGGTAACTTGAAAGGTTGCAGGGTTTCCATTTCTAAACCCTTTTAAACCGATGCATAGAATAAATTAGATATGAACATCTGGAGAGAGCGCCAAGAGTCATTATTTAATTTTTAAACTTTTGATTATTGATGATTTTTAGAGATCTTGTTAATGGTATGGAAATATCAATAGCCAACTTAACTCCACAGAGCACTGTATGTTGGCAACCAATACCTTGATGCAACACTGTTGGAGCTTACAAGCATTATTGTTGACGTTCAGAGCTTTGTGTAACGTAATTTATAATTGCAGTGTTATATGTATAGGGGATATGAACGTAGATCTCATGTCAAAAACTAGTAACGACCGAAAATATTATAGTCGGCTCTTGAAAGAATTATTGCTGTTCAACTAATTAATGAAGCAACGAGAGAGACAGCAACTTTAGCCACATTGTTAGACCACATTGTAGTGAACAGGTCGGTTGAAATCCAGAGGATTGGCATGGTTGATGTGATGAGTATACGTGATCACAGAGGCATATGGATTACAGATCACAAGCTAATATACTGTATCGTCAGAGCAATTAGGCATAAGAATGACACAAAAATTATAAGGTACAGAGATTTTAGCAGTTTTGACATAGACTAAGTGTTAACTGAGATAGCAGATTGTGACTGGAATAGAATACTTAATGAGCGTGAAGTAAATATCATAGAAACGTTGATAACTTCCTATATCAGAATTGTATATGATAAAAAAGGTGCCAATAGTGAGTAAGAGCGTTACTAAGAGAAAAGCTCCTTGGCGAAACGACAGTATAAAAAACGAATGACTTAAGAGAAAAACAAACTGCGAAGCAAATACTGGAAAAATGGACATGCTGAGGATTGGGGAAGGTATAAGATAGTAAGGAACAAGTTGAATAATAGTATAAGAAAGGCAAATACCCCCGTCGCAGCAGACCTGCGTACTCAGCGAATTTCCAAATCAATAATATAATAATAATAATATACGACAAGTCAAGTGGTCAAAATCTGTCGATGAATATGAGAATTATTTGCCTATTCTCCATAAGATTGACATGGGAAAGAGTGTGCAGGTTTGCTGCTGTGAGGAACACTGAGAGTAGGCATTTATACCTTCAAAAACATTTATTTTTAACATTTATACCAACTTTCATCAACATCTGTCCATAAATAAAGGAGTTTGCCTATTCTCCATATGATTAACATGGGAAAAGAGTATGCAGGTTTGCTGCCATGATAAACACATAAACTATGATTTTTAAGCATAAATGGATGAACCTCAACCACATAAAGCTAAATATAAATTTTTATCCAAAAATATTGGTTAATAAGTGAAATATTAATTTTTCCTTATCCTCCATAAGATTAAAATTGGAGCCTCAAAATACAACGTACTGTGATTAGATTTTTTTATATCTCGGTAACCATTGGAGATAGAGAAAAACTTTAAGGTACTTAATTGTGTAGTTTTTTAAGCTGATTTTAATGGTGAAAGATTAAATCTAAAAATCTTTTAAACTACATATGAAAAACGCAAAAAACCCCATTTTGGGGTACAAAACCCCCCAAACTACCCGTTCCCATTGACCGATATGTCTGGTTTACGAACTCGTCCGAGCATTTGTAGGAATACACGTCTCTACCAAATTTGGTCTCGATCGGACCAGTTTTACGAGAGTTATCGTGTTCACAGACACACACACACACACATATATATATATATATATATATATATATATATATATATAAATTTTAACGACTATTGTTTTTGGTCTCTAGGCACCTAAAGAAGAAAAAATAACATGGTCCCGGGCTTAAGTCTTACCATGAGACCTACGGTAATAGCTTCTTCCCTATGGGAAATTCGCTAAAAAGAGCTACTTCACAGAAACTATTGCACTCTAAAAATCCAAAAGATTTCTGGTCATGTATTAAAAATACCCCCGTCACAGCAGACCTGCGTACTCAGCGAATTTCCAAATCAATAATTTAATATATGACAAGTTTTATAAAAATATGTCCATAAACATGAGAATTATTTGCATATTCTCCATAAGATTAACATAGGAAAGAGTGTGCAGGTTAGCTGATGTGAGGAACACTGAAACAAGTCATTTCTACCATGAATAATTTTTATCTTAACATTTATACCAAGTTTCATCAACATCTATCCACAAATAAAGGAGTTTGCCTATTCCCTATATGATTAACTAGCCAAAGTACCCGTTCTTCGTACGGGTAAAAAAGGCAGAGAGGTGTAGGCTCTACAGATACATTTAAGTTATTGATAATTAATTCTTTATTGTTTACAAAATGACAAAACACGTGTCTAAGTATATATCTAAACATGACAAAGTAACATATGTCAAATATTGGGAGAGGATAAGGATTAACGTAATAGAGGCAGGCATCGGGAGAAAATTAAAAATCTACCATTCCACTATTTCGAACTAATAATTCACTAATTTCGATCCAGCAGTTTATGTGTAAAAATTAACTTTATTTCTTTTTTTTCCCGAACTGTCAAAATGTAAAGTAAACGGATGTTGACATTAAAAACTGTAAACATTGAATCCCAGGGTATTTACAGCAACCATGTCTTCTGCTTCTCGAACTGTCAAATTTTAGTGTTCACAGCTGTTGACATTCAAGTAATTTTATGTTTTCATTTTCTAAAAATGTAAACATTGAAACTTAGGACGTTCACAGGGCGTAGCCCGAGAGGATTTTAAGGAAATGAGTATGCCTATGTGTTGCATGAGTTTAAGATCTGTCTTTGTGTAAAATTTCAAACTGTTTGGTTCAGTATTTTTTGCGTTCACTTGCCACAACAAACCCACAAACCCACAAACACACAAACCCACAAACATACAGAAACCACCTCTTCTTTATAATATTATAGATATGGGAAAAGAGAATGCAGGTTTGCTGCCATGATAAACACATAAACTATGATTTTTAAGCATGAATGGATAGATCTCAACCACATGAAGCTAAATATCAAGTTTTATCCAAAAATATTGATTAATATGGGAAATATTAATTTTTCCCTATCCTCCATAAGATTAACATTGGAGCCCCACAATACAACGTACTGTGTTTAGATTTTTTAATATCTCGGTAACCGTTGGAGATAGAGAAAAACTTTAAGGAACTTAATTATGTAGTTTTTTAAGCTGATTCCAATGGTGAAATATAAAATTAGAAAGTTTAAAAAATTACATGTGAAAAACGCAAAAAACCCATTTTGGGGTACAAAACCCCCTAAACTACCCGTTCCCATTGACCGATATGTCTGCTATACGAACTCGTCCGAGCATTTGTAGGAATACACGTCTGTACCAAATTTGGTCTCGATGGGACCATTTTTACGAGAGTTATCGTAACAGACATATATATATATATATAGCCTATACACACACACACACACACACATATATATATATATATTTTAACGACTATTGTTTTTGGACTCTGGGCACCTAAAGACGAAAAAATAACATGGTCCCGGGCTTAAGTCTTACCATGAGACCTACGGTAATAGCTTCTTCCCTATGGGAAATTCGCTAACAATGACATTGTTGTAAATAAAGTAAACTCAAACATTCCAACGCACTTTAAAGCAAACAAGATCAATGAATACTTCATTAATATGGCTGATGGATTGAGAATTGACAATGAAATACTAACATTCTTTGCAACCAATAGCCAAGATGAAAACGGTGAGAAATTTTGTTTTTCGCTGGTTAGTGAAAAAGAGGTTATGGATGCAATGAATGAGATAAAATCAAAAGCCGTAGGAACTGATGAAATCTCGATTGACATGATAAAGTCAGTTAGCCCCTATGCAATTAAATCGATAAAACATCTTGGACCAGCTGAGACCAATTTCTATATTACCAGCTAGCCTATGTCCAAGATATTAGAGAAGGTAGTTATTCGCCAAATAGTAAATTACATGAACTTAAATAAAATATTACCAAAGCTGCAATCAGGCTTTAGACGAAACCATAGCACATGCACTGCCCTAGTAAACCTATTTAGCGATATAATTGATGCTAAAGATAAGGGTAGATATTTCACCCTTGTGATGCTTGACTACTCTAAAGCCTTTGAATCAATGAACCATGACATGCTATTGGCTAAAATGAATTACTATGGTTTCAACGATAATTATCTCAAATAGATAAGGTCCTACTTAGACTCCAGGCTGCAGGTGACACAGTTAGAGGATGAGACCTCAACCCCGCTTGTCGAGGCATTCCTCAAGGCAGCTGCTTTGGGCCAATTTTATTTAATTTATATATAGCTGACGTGCCAAGCTGTGTACAACATTGTTCAGTTCATTTGTATGCTGATGATTCACAGTTACACTTATCATTGAGCCTTCCAGCATTGACTTCGCAATTCAAATGATTAACTTGGACCTTGAAAAAATCCTATGCTGGTCAAAAGCAAATGGGCTGAAACTTAACATAGGCAAGTGTACTGTGATGCACTCAGCGCCACACGACTTAATACAGTCCCTCAATGACATTGGAGCTAATATTATAAGATATAATGTGATAAAACGGAAGCTTAATGTTGGTGGTGTTAGATCTAAATAATAGCCTAATAAATAAACTTTTCTTGCGAAATCAACATTGAAAATATTAATACTTTTAGTTTTTTATATTATTACTAACAATTACTTGGTTTGAAATTATAATAACCTTAAGTTTTCTGTTTTAACCCAAATTCTCTAAATCCTTCCTTCTGTTTTACACCAAATTCCTTCATATTTCTCATTTTTACCGACCCACTAATCAAAGGGTTTAAAAAATGAGAAAACGTCGGAAAAACATTCTACAACACTGCAGAGATGTTCATCCTAATCATATTATTAGAGTGAAATAAATGCATTAAAGTGGCTTCTCTCCCCAAGCAGAACCACGATTCACTATCTAGACTGGACGGTTTTGAGTGTCAAACTATAATGAAAAAGTCTCAAATCAAGGGAAAACGTCAGACACACCTCTTGCTGAGCTGCTTAACTGGGTTATTAAAAAGTGAAAAATTTCCTTTAAGACTGGTTTAGTAAAGTTTTGAAATAACGGGAGCCGAACCTTTACCGTGGGATTAGGCTATAACTTGAGTCCTTGGATAGTCCTAATCTGCCCCTTGCCAGCACAATCCCCAAGGTGAATAGATTGTTATGGTAACTAATACACAAATAATTTTTAAACAAAATGGGATGTTAAAGCCTTAAGACCTAACATCAACATTTAATTAATTGTTGTATTACTGTCTAATATTATTTATGGCATGGTTTTTGATAAAATAAAACAAATGCAGAACAAACCCTTGCACTGTACACTCAAACCTGCGTCTGCCATGATTGATTCCATATTGTCAGAATATCCAAGTTTAGTAATTTATACACACGGAGGATGATGAAATATAACATATTTTACTTGCGATTGAAGAACCAAGGATAAAACCCCTAACCTAAATCCAATGATGGTAGTCAAGATCAAACAAACCTTGATTAAAGAGCAAAATAAACATGCTCTTGCAGTCCGTAAATCTTTAGGTATCATATCCATCGACATCTTAACTAATAATTAATTTCTCTAGAATAAAAATGAATCAATTATATTCCTGTTCAGGTGTAATTGAGATCGCAGATACAGAAGAAAATGAATAACGAACACTGACTGACTGACTGACACTGGCACTGGACACTGGTCAGTCAGAAAGTAAACAATTAAGTCTCAAACACTAACCAACCAGTGTTTGGGTTTTTTATTCTCTTTTACCAGAGGCAGGCTCAGCTTAAGCTACGCAATTTCAAAGTACACGGTTTTTAATGAAAATTTTCATATAAATTTTGTGGCCGATCACGCAACCACTCGTTAATAATGTTGCCAATGCTCCACTCATGTTTGACCCCACCTAGCTTACCGACCCACTAATCAAAGGGTTTAAAAAATGAGAAAACGTCGGAAAAACATTCTACAACACTGCAGAGATGTTCATCCTAATCATATTATTAGAGTGAAATAAATGCATTAAAGTGGCTTCTCTCCCCAAGCAGAACCACGATTCACTATCTAGACTGGACGGTTTTGAGTGTCAAACTATAATGAAAAAGTCTCAAATCAAGGGAAAACGTCAGACACACCTCTTGCTGAGCTGCTTAACTGGGTTATTAAAAAGTGAAAAATTTCCTTTAAGACTGGTTTAGTAAAGTTTTGAAATAACGGGAGCCGAACCTTTACCGTGGGATTAGGCTATAACTTGAGTCCTTGGATAGTCCTAATCTGCCCCTTGCCAGCACAATCCCCAAGGTGAATAGATTGTTATGGTAACTAATACACAAATAATTTTTAAACAAAATGGGATGTTAAAGCCTTAAGACCTAACATCAACATTTAATTAATTGTTGTATTACTGTCTAATATTATTTATGGCATGGTTTTTGATAAAATAAAACAAATGCAGAACAAACCCTTGCACTGTACACTCAAACCTGCGTCTGCCATGATTGATTCCATATTGTCAGAATATCCAAGTTTAGTAATTTATACACACGGAGGATGATGAAATATAACATATTTTACTTGCGATTGAAGAACCAAGGATAAAACCCCTAACCTAAATCCAATGATGGTAGTCAAGATCAAACAAACCTTGATTAAAGAGCAAAATAAACATGCTCTTGCAGTCCGTAAATCTTTAGGTATCATATCCATCGACATCTTAACTAATAATTAATTTCTCTAGAATAAAAATGAATCAATTATATTCCTGTTCAGGTGTAATTGAGATCGCAGATACAGAAGAAAATGAATAACGAACACTGACTGACTGACTGACACTGGCACTGGACACTGGTCAGTCAGAAAGTAAACAATTAAGTCTCAAACACTAACCAACCAGTGTTTGGGTTTTTTATTCTCTTTTACCAGAGGCAGGCTCAGCTTAAGCTACGCAATTTCAAAGTACACGGTTTTTAATGAAAATTTTCATATAAATTTTGTGGCCGATCACGCAACCACTCGTTAATAATGTTGCCAATGCTCCACACATGTTTGACCCCACCTAGCTCAATATTATTTTTTAATATATATATTTATTTTTTTTGCTATGGCTTGAAGGCCATGCAATCTCGTAGTACACTTTTTTTGGTTGCTTCCACTGATTTTATCTGGAATTAATGGTTTTGTTAGTCACAACGAACATAAATGTTGACATTTAATTTACGGAATTTTATTAGTTTGCTGGTTAGCACTAGTGACACTTTTACATTAACATTACAATTTTAACCCAAACAATTTACCTAATAACCCTAAGCATTCCAAAAGTCCCCAAAAAGGTTATTTACTTGTAGTTCATTCTGAAAATTGATGTAATTGCTTTGAGCCATTAAAAGTCACAGCTACACATTATAAGTGAGTTATAAAACTTATAGTTACCAGTACATAAATAACATTGACTATCCAAGTTGATGCTTGTGGAGAATGGAATCCTGAATCCTGAAGAAGTAAAATTTAGATGAGGGATATTTATATTACTCACCAACTAATACATTTAATGATTACTAAAATTATCCTCAAGCAATCCAGACTGTCACCTTTAACCAGCCCATTTTTTGTGTCTAATATTCTATTTCCGTACATATTTACACGGTTGTTCTCTTAATTTTTTACTATCAAATATTGTTGTTTAGCATGGCTTTTGAAGGCTCAAACACTACAAATCATCCACTATCCTTTATACCTTCCTTGGCTCCCATTATATTCATAACTGTATTATTTTTCAGTTTATTTCTGTGGTCGGTTTTAATATTTTTTAAATTGCGATAAACCCCTCACCACCTCCACCGATACATTTGAATACGGTAATACAAGCAAGAGTTTAATAGCGATTTATAGATTTGGTAATGCTGGAGCTCCAAGTCCATTTTCTGTTTATTTTGATAAGTACTATCACCCCTCGAAGTTTGTCCCTGACTTTAATAAACACCCTGTATATATATTTGTATGTTTTAAGTTTATGCGCTCGGTCACCATTGGACGATTTGCCATGAAAAGTGGTACACTTACGAGTAGGTAAATTTTCATGGAGAAGGTTTATGGGTCATCAATTTTGTTATAGCGTAATTGGCTTTCTCCCTAGAAGCCCAGCAAGGATCCCATACTGTGGAGCCAGAACTTTGTTTACATTATAACTGTTTTCTTTTCAACTGCTGATTGCTTTACTATATTTGTTAGTTGAATCAGAGAGGAACTGATTATAAGGAGAGGAGGCACCTTATGGGACTTAGTGAAGACGATAACATCTCAGGACAAGTGTTGCCATCTGTTGTACCTAGCGGTGAACTAGGCCTCTGTGACGCCGTCAGCTGTGTCATTTGTTATTAGTGTCATTTGCGACGCTAGCGCTATCTGAGGATGGCAGTACTTACTACATCAATTGGCGGTACGATGTACCGTCTTCATCCTTAACATGGGCGTGCACTATCTATTTTACTATCCGTTCATCTATGGTTGAATAAATATATTCGATAGATTGAAGTACTTGCATTTGTTTATGTTTTTTTATTTTGTTTACATTTTGGTTTTAAGGTTATGCGAGTGACTAAACATGCAAGCTTATATATTTTAACTGTGACTTCTTATTGCTCATTTTGCTACTGTGTTACGTTATTTTAGTTTATAATGGTATGAAATTTTACACGCAGATTCCCTATACTGCGATTTACTGTATTCTAATTACTAAGGACTGCCGACAACAACCTAGGCCCCTAGGGGGACTAGGGGCGGAGCCCCCAGTGAGCGAAGCTAGTCATTCATTTATGTTTCATAGATAACTCTCCGACTCACTCTGGTGGGGATTTAAGGTTAAAAATGAGTGAGGTGGGGGCGAGATGGATTTGAATATTATACCATGCTATGCTAATGCCAATGAACAACGGCAACCGAGAACACTGCCGAACCATCACTACATTGTGTAGATTCGTCATAACAATAAAGGAGTAGGAAGCTCTTGGGACTGAGTCATAATGTCAAAGTGAATAGTGATATTTTGTGATGTGGTAGTGATAAGAAGTGACATGATGGATAAAACCCTTATAATGCGGCGCATGGCATCTTTTGGCTCTTCTTTATAAGCAATCAAAGTTTGCAAGGCCGTCGCTAAAAACTTATATCATTTTTATTGTCATTGTCAAAGTATGTCATTTTTATTGAATAAAATTAAACATTTTTATTTGATTCGTTCGGGCTCAAACTAATGATTTATAAGTTTGTTGTGTAGTATTTTTGTTTTGTTTTGGCGGTTCGAACTGGCTGCATTAAGAAGTGATTTTAGCAAAGACAATAGGGGTTGTCTTTACTTTTAGATCTTTGCTTTTTTGCTTCTCCTATAAACTAGAGTTAATAACCTTCTCCAAACTATAAAGAATAGAAAAAATATTCGTCATGGTCGTTTCCTCTTATTTTTTAGGACAATAACAAAAAGTCTTGTATGTGGAGCATTACAAACAGCTTCCCTAAGAAATAAGTAAAAAATTCGTCTACCTTGAGGAAAAAATAAAATAACTGTGGAGATTATTGCAAGCCAAATTCATTATAATTCCATTAATGACTTAATTATAATCAAGCTGAACACTTACACTGCTGATTAGGATTCACATTGTAACCAATGAAATAACGATGACTTCATCCAAACATTCGTACTCTGGTAGAATACTGGAATTAATAGTTGATTCTACCTCTGCCTATTTACATACAGCGTTCAATTACATACTAAGGTTTGTTTATTAGCCCATATGGTGGAAATATTCAGATGAATAATTATTTATACCTCTCTCTCTTCTGGCTACAAATAAAATTATATATTTAATTAAAGTTTGAAATTAAGATAAAATTTTTATCATATTATCATATATTATTAATAAATTGTTTATCAATAACAATTATATCAATTATTGGGGGGTTAAAATCATCAAAACTAACAAAATGTAATAAAATATTTTAAATACTATCCAAAAGTTTTCAGAATTATGTTCGTTTTCAAAAGGAGTTTAAAATTTGTTTACAAGGTTAAAGTAAAATTTAGAAAAATAAAAAAAAACCTTCCACACGTCCTAAAAGCTTTATCATGTTTAAGAAATGAAAGTTAGATAATAATACTTACCAGAAAAAATCGAATACAGTACCGGTACTTACTTTCCAAGTCAATGCAGGCTATTATTCACACGATTTGCCACAGCGTTTCCACATAACAAGAAGATAATCAAGTATATGAGGGAGGTAGAACATACAAAGTTTAATTGAGTTTAAGTTTCGGAAGACTTTGATTAGTACTAACTTTATGCAAAACTATGACACTTCACCTCGTCAAATAATGAGGTTACAAGACAAGTTTCAAGAGAGTCTTATCATTAATGAGCTATATATATATACAGTATATATATATATATATATATATATAACTACTACTTTGTGGACAGATCAGATAAAACCTAATAAATAAATAAATAAATATATATATATATATATATGTGTGTGTGTGTGTGTGTGTGTGTAGAAATGGGTGAGTCAGTAGCTCAATGTGGGACAAAGTTCGAGTCAGTGATGGACATGGTTCGGATTCTGGAGTTTTCAAATGGTTTTATCTGATCTGTCCACAAAGTAGGCCTACTGTGTTGCCTCACTCTTATATTTGCGTGTAACGGCGACGCTTAGATCTATGGTCTATGTTGGTGGGAAAATAATGGATAAAAGAGGATTACTTACGAGGAAAGGACGTTTTACTATTTTACATTATTTCCCTGCATAAATCGGCCTGAGTCCAAACTTAAGAAAAGAGAAGCGTAATAAAACAGGTTTAAGATTTAAATGACCGTTAAAACAGAATAAAATTTATCTCTTTTTTCAAAAAACCATTTTCATCGTAACTTAATTATTATAAATTAATTATATACTCAACTAGCTGTCCCGGCGAACTTCGTAACGCCTAACAGTAAATACGTGTTAACTTTCAGATTGATCATGCTCTGAAGTCGAATAGCATTACGACTTCGTTGTGAAAAATTAGATATTCTGGGTTGCGGCATAGTTCATAACAATACTGAAACAATAAGACATATTAATAACATTACCACAAAACAAATACTCGTAAATCTGAGTGGATTGATTCACAATTTTTCTAATCCAACCTAGAAACCTAAAACCTAACTGTAATACTGCTTTTATAGGAAAGATATACATCAGCTGATTATTATAACAAACGTAATATGTATAAACGCCGTAATTATTTTTATTTGGCCGACATAACTATAAACACTTGTCTTTTAATCAAACAGAAAATAAAAAATATAAATACATAATCCCCCAAAATCGTAAACTATTAACGTGGTGAATAAATCTGTTCATTTTGTACAGTACACATTTACTTCATAGTTTTACATTAATGGTTCAGATGGCATTGGACAGTAAAGCATATTGCTAATGGAAAGTAAAACAACAGCTATAGCTTAAGAAATCAAATGTTTTTATTGTAGAATATTTGTAAACAAAGTTATTTCCCATAAGGTTAACATTAGAAATTTAAAACGCTATAAAATGGAAACAAATTGAATTTATGGAAACTGAATATGCCTAAAGCATGACCGGAGCAGAGACGAATCTGAAAAATTAAAGATCATTAAAATCGGTCCAGCCGTTCTCGAGTTATATTGCGCGTAACTAACACGACTTTGTTTGATATATTTAGATGTATCCATATTTTTAGGTTATATTGAGCAACGCACTAAAAATAAGATTAGTTACAGATATTTTACTATTCTCACCACAAGAATGTGTAATTATAACCTAAATCAAACCTGTTGCAGACAGGTACAGGTACAGGTTGGTACATGTACGGCGGCGGCAGCGTCGCACTGTCAGCAGGATGCAGGATGCAGGCTAGTGATTAGAAGTAGTCCCATTACCCTCCCGCTCAAATAAACGGATTAATGTTTGCACGGTTGCTAATTAACTTAGCCAGCGCAGAAACGAACATATCCAGCAATCTTTTATGAACAACGATCGGTCGTGGTTTTACTTGCATATAACCACTGTTCATAAAACCTTGATTTCGGTTCCAATGCTCAACGGCTATTTTCAAATTATTCCGGTAAAGTGATCAAGAAACGCTACGTTTTCTATTTTAAAAAGCGTATGTTGAATAGAGAGATCGTTTTTCTTAATTAATTTTAAGAATACTTTACTTTAGTAACTTAAGTGAACCAAAATTACAACTGTTGTAATTTAGGTTGAGGGATAATGTTGTATAACACAATTATTACGATTAGGTCTCATGCTAAGAATCATAGTCTATGTGTTCCTCGCAGCACCAAACCTGCGTACTATTTCCTATGTTAATCTTAGGGAGCATAGGCAAACTCCTTTATTTATGTCCAGATAATGACACAACTTGGTATATGGTCAAAATAAAAATAGTTTATGGTAAAATGCCTACTTTCAGTGTTCCTCAAAGCAGCAAACCTGCGTACTATTTCCCATTTCAATATTATGGAGAATAGGCAAATACTCTAATTTATGAACAGGTATTGATTGATCAATCTTGTCATATCCGTGTATTGCCACATTATTGATTTGGCAATTCGCTGAGTACGCGGATCTGCTGCGACGGGGGTATTAATTTTGTTTTTTTTATTCAGTTGTTGTGTTGTATTTCAGTTAAATTTAGTTAATTTTGAAGTGTCCCCATTTCTTTTTCGTTTTATTGTATTACAATACCGTACTTACAACTATTAGTTTTAATGGTCGCGACTGGGCTCGCCCCCCTGACACTTTGTCTGGATCCGCCACTGACTGTGGGTGGATACTTTTCATTGTTTTTGTGTATATCAAGATTTGCAGTTACTTAATTCTGCACTCTCCTGTGTTAGATCCCTCCAAGAGCCTCATGCTGGATGGACCTGACAAGTTGTAATTTTTGTCATTACCACTTGGCTTTATGGCCCCTTTAGTTACAGGACCAGTGGTTTATATTTTTGCCAGTAATTAGGTTTGCAAATACCGGGTGTGCAGTTTGTTGATCGAACAAATATAATGTTCGACACACCGCGTTGCGTACGAGGAGATGGACGCGCGGGGCCGGTGCGGTGGCAATAAAGCAACCACATAAATGTTCAAAGCGGCCCAAACGAATTTATTGGGATCCCAGCTTATGGGACATATCTCGCTTACCTCCACTCGGTGGATTTATATTTTGTTTTGGCAGATAAACTTTTATCTCCACCCTGGCATTCAAAATTACAATTTAAAAGCTTCCACATTGTGCTGGAGTTACATCAGTGTAAGCTAGTAAGCTTTTCCTGTTTGTTTATTTGATAGTTACTGTTGTATTTTATAAATTACTAATTACAAAATATACGGGAAATATAATTGATCGGACAATTGAGGTTATCTCGACAGTTTCACTTGGGTTATTCATTTGTAACGAATTACTACGGAGCTTTTTATCGTGCCACAAGTTAGTATACAGGGTGTTCATTAAAGTCGGGGACAATCTTCGAGGGGTGGTAGTACTCATAAAAAACAAACAAATTCGCCACGGCCGCGCCGCGATGGCGCGAGAGCCCTGTAATCTAAAATTAAAAGTGCATTTTCTCGCTTATCCGGGGACGGATTTCGTTCGCCAAAGTACTGTTCGATTTGAAATTAAAATTGCAATATTTTTCATTCTATGTAAAAATGTTATTAAGTTAATGGTCTTTTTGTTATTTAAATCAAACGATTTTTAACTGTCACCATTTTGAAAACATAAAAGCAAACTAAATGATACTCAGAATATTTTTATCTTTGGCCAATAAATATGTGTGCAAAATTTTGGTTTCTGTATCTTAAATAGGTATTGATATATATAGGTTTTTGTATAAAATGCAAAATGGCGGCTAGCGGCTAAACGGAGGATTTATCGACATTTGTTTATAGGAATTTTTTTGTTTATGTTGATGAATACTATCACTCTTTGAAGTTTGTTCCCGACTTTAATGACTTTAATGACCACCCCGTATATGGTTATTGACTGATAACTTTATAGAGTACAGCAATGTCTGAGTATGTTGAACTGTGATACATGTTCGTATCCACGTCGGTAGGTTTCATACGTTATTTAATTTACGGTTAAATACGATTAAAAACTATTCTTTCATAAGTAATGAACGAATAAATGGGGGTTTTCAGTTACAAAACTGCATCGAAAAGCGTCACTGAATCATCTACACTTATAAAACAATATTAACTATCACTATCAATAGTTATCACTCAATGTACTGTTAAATTGTAACAAAATAGTCTCTATGGAGACTAGGCAAACTCCTTTATTGATGTAATGATAAAACTTGGTATATGGTCAGAATAAAAAAGGTTTATGGAAAAAATGCCAACTTTTACAGTTCCTCGAAGCAGAAAACCTGCATACTCATCCCCATGTTAATGTTACAGAGAATAGGGGAATATTCTAATTTATCAACATGTATTGACTGATCAATCTTGTCACATACTTGTACTATTAATGTCATATTATTGATTTGGAAGTTCTCTGAGTACGCAGGTCTGCTGTGACGGGGTATTTTACTTTTTAATTTTCAAAAGTACAGTAATTCATTACTAAGAATACTTAAAATAAGAAAAAAAGATAAATATTTTCCAAAACACGATCTAATAATTTTTATTCTTTTATGATCTATAGCGCATAAGATTTTAAATAATATGACATGGTCCAAATGTCTGTAAAAACTACCGTACAAAGACTCTTCAAGAGCTTTGTTGAAATCGAAATATACAGCGACCCACCGTCTCTTAATTTATTAGGTGTTCAAGCGTTAATTCAACCGTGTTTTTAACCCTCAGGTAGCGAATCTTCAACCGTCAACGATTTCCACTTGTCGACGTAGGTTTTTGTAATTTCAGCAACAAAAACCCATTGTCATATTTATTTTTTAAATGTCCAGGTGATCATCGTACGCCGTCCAGATTGGAGGTTAGTTGGATGTTATCTTAATATTAAACCATATAGGATAAGTGCAATTATATTTTACTAAAAACACAGAATTCACACGAACATTTTAATACATAGAAATGTAATTAGTAATACTCTATCAACTAATAATAAATAAAATAGTATTTATTTCCATACGTTTAATATTTGAACCGTCGAGTTTTCGATGGAATCATAGTAACGCAAGTTCACCTTTGGAATCCAAATATCAAACCAATTGCAGTTCTTGTGCGGATGGCATTCAAGTAGTCCCTGATGGTCGATCCTTATGCCTCATAACAATTCCATACATTGAAATCACTCAATTACCACAAACGTTCATTGTTTGAATTTTAGTATTCCTTTCAGTTTCAAGCCTTTTTACTTCTATAAGTTAATTTATAGGCATAAAAACTTGCCAAACTATTTATTTATTTTGATATTAAAACATAGCCAATGTGACATATGGCTTCATAGTGTATGATTTGTTGGCCGTTTAGTTACGTTAAAAGTCAGTTAAATTATAAATGTATTATAGTTGATTTTATATACTACGTATGTAAATTCAATGGTACTAGCCATCTGCACATTCTAATTGCCTTTCCCCGGACTGCCGTCGCATTACTTACCCCTCTTAGAATGAGGGTGAAACCTGCTAACAATACTCTCAGGACTTACTCACTTCATTATAAGAAAGCGTTATGTTGCATTTTCATTCTAGCTACTAAAACCCTAACCTAATTTAAAATATTACCAATAAAGATACTGAAAGAAACATAATTAAGAGGCTTATTATTAAACGGAAATTGAAAACCGTTGCATTATGAGTTCATAACGATACAGATTTTTCATAACAATATAAGTTCTACACCAATCAAAGCTTAGCATTTGATGAAAGTAATGAAGCTATGGATATAATGAAATGCAAAATCAACTGATTTTTCCATAAAGATAGTGCTTTTTAGTGGCTAACCTCAAATGTGAGTTTTGAACCATTCACAAAATGAATGATTTAAGCAGCGAGAAGTTTTTCGTAAGAGATCAATGCAAAATTTAAACCTTCATACGAACAAACATGTAACCAGTTTTTAAAGTGGAAAAATAAAAATAAAGTGGGTTCATTTTCTGAAAATTTTTTAATAACATATTTCGATGAATTGTCCAAAGACAAAGTACCAGGTTCATTGAATATTGTTGGTCGTAGATAAAATAGTGTATGCAACGATTGTATTGTGCCTTAAAGAAACACGTGAGATATTTTAAATTTTATTAAATGTAATTTTATTTTATGTAATTTTATTAAATTACATCTCACTCGTGGGTTTAAGGCATTCACAACATACAATCGTTGCGTCTACTACCATTATAGTTAAAGTATACTTTAAGGAAACTTATGATTTTTTAGCATACAGCAGAAAAACATTCTGAACAACTAGGTGTTGTTCTCTATCTTTTATATTTATTCACATACGAGTAGGCCTACGTGACACCGACCTACTCTAGTGGGTATTTTAAGGTCATATGATTGAAGGGTGCGAGTGCATGAGAAAGAGTATGCAGGTTTGCTGCTTCGAGGAACAGTAAAAGTAGGAATTTTTTCCATAAACCTTTTTTATTCTGACCATATACCAAGTTTTATCATTATATCAATAAAGGAGTTTGCCTAGTCTAAATAAGATTAACATGGGAAAGAGTATGCAGGTTTGCTGCTGTTAGAAATACATGCACTACTATTTTTTATCATAAACGTATGGATCCCAACCACATGAAGCTAAATACAAAGTTTCATCCAAAATTGTTGATTATTAAGGGAAATATTAATTTTTCCTTATCCTCCTGCGCACGCGCATGCGTGTTTGTGTGTGTGATTGCTGGCACGCGAGTGTGGGACCGATAAAAATCATTATATTTTCCAATTTATTTTACAAAATAATATTAATTTATATTATTCAATATTATCAACATTACAATATTCATATTATGAAAATAATATACAGTTTTTAAACTACAGTATAAAATACAGTTTTTGCAAAATATCGCTTTCTTATAATGGAGTGAGTAAGTCCTGAGAGTATTGTTAGCAGGTTTCACCCTCATTCTAAGAGGGGTAAGTAATGCGCTTATTAATAACGCTTATTAGTAACGCTTATTATTCAACTGATTTATAGCGAACTGAATATAGCTTCTCGGCCAACAAATCATACAATATGAAGCCATATTAGTAATGTCATAGTAAATGATTTGACAAGTTAGTTTGCCTGTAAACTAAATTTAAGAAGTAAAAACGCTTGACACTGAAAGGAATACTAAAATACTTCAATACTGCAACCGTGTAAAACTGTATTGGATAATATTATGCTGTATTACCGTATTGTTTTATTGTTGTATTTCAATTTTAAAGCAGATCAACTGTAAGAAATGTTAACGTGATTTTAAATTTTCCTAACTTTGTTAATCTGTAGCTTTTTCTATTAAAAGTATTGTTTGATCTAATTTAATCAAAATAATTTATTATCTACAAAATATGTAAACTAAGAGGATTTTATTTAAATGCTGCACAATTTATTTTATAATACTTGTAATTAATTCAATTTAAGGGTTGCTATTGATAGTCGAAGATCGGAGTTTACTCATTTACGTAATTGACTGGGACACAATGGGGGGGTGGGGGTCCCACAATTTGACGGGTCGCCGCCCAGGCGTGCCGCTGGAGTGTGAAATCCGCCCCGCGAGGGGGATTGGTGTTCTGGTATTCAGGAGCAGGCCTGGCCAGATCTCTCAATTATCTCAGATCAGTTCACCAAATATCTGACGATATAATCTTGCTTTCAACCAAATATTATATCTGTAGACCATAATTAGATTTTTCAAAGGGGGTTTTATTTGTTTTACTATACTTAGTTTTGTTCTAAATCCAGAAAAATAAATATATATTACAGTGGAACACATTTAAATTAGGTCAAACCTTCTTAACAGCTCATCATTCTATTTTTCATCCGATGCCTCGTCATATCGTGTTCGAGTCACACTAGTTCAGCTACAAGAAGATGGGACTAAAGGTCCTGTAGCCTATTCTTCTAGAAGTTTGATATCAGATGAACGCAATTAGGCCTAAATAGAAAAGGAAGCTTTAGCAATTGCTTGGGGATGTAAACTATTTGAACACGTTATTTTAGATTTACGTTTGCATATCGAGACAGACCATAAGCCCTTGCTCTCCATATGTAAGACAAAATATTTGGAAAATATCACTCCCGTACTGCAAAGAATTAAAATCGTATTTAACTAAATTTAAGAATTTAATAGAATATTAATAGAATAGAATATTTAATAGAATATAATATATATATACACATTATGGATGGAAAGTTGCGGTAAATACTTCAAGAAACTTTTAAGGATGAAACTCTTAATATATATTTCGATATTGTGCGGAAGGTTGTCCAGAGAAATCTCGGATATCTGAGGCTGTACTACCCTATTGGTATCATCGAGGAGATATAACTGTTTAAAATGGAGTACTTACCTTTGACAATCGTATTACAATCCCAAGATCCCAAAGAGCCAATTTACTAAAAACCACCGTCGCAGCAGACCTGCGTACTCAGCGAATTTCCATAATATAAATAATATAATAATAATACATGACAAGTTTTATAAAAATCTGTCCATAAACATGAGAATTATTTGCCTATTCTCCATAAGATTAACATGAGAAAAGAATATGCAGGTTTTGCCATAAACATATAAACTATGATTTTTAAGCATAAATGGATAGATCTCAACCACATGAAGTGAAATATCAAGTTTTATCCAAAAATATTGATTAATATGGGAAATATTAATTTTTCCCTATCCTCCATAAGATTAACATTGGAGCCCCACAATACAACGTACTGTGTTTAGATTTTTTAATATCTCGGTAACCGTTGGAGATAGAGAAAATTTTAGGGAGCTTAATTGTGTAGTTTTTTAAGCTGATTCCAATGGTGAAATATAAAATTAGAAATATTTAAAAATTACATGTGAAAAACGCAAAAAACCCCATTTTGGGGTACAACCCCCCCCAAACTACCCCTTCCGATTGACCGATATGTCTGGTTTACGAACTCGTCCGAGCATTTGTAGGAATACACGTCTCTACCAAATTTGGTCTTGATAGGACCATTTTTACGAGAGTTATCGTGTTCACACACACACACACACACACACACACACACACACACACACACACACACACACACACACACACACACACACACACACACACACACACACACACACACACACACACACACACACACACACACACACACACACACACACACACACACACACACACACACACACACACACGCACACACACACACACACACACACACACACACACACACACACACACACACACACATATATATAAATTTTAACGACTATTGTTTTTGGACTCCTAAAGACAAAAAAATAACATGGTCCCGGGCTTAAGTCTTACCATGAGACCTACGGTAATAGCTTCTTCCCTATGGGAAATTCGCTAAAAGTACCCATGATGGACACTAAGGTATAACTAAATTTAGAATTGCGAAATCAACTGTCTGGTGGCCTCGTCTTGCTTAAAAAATCAAAGAAGTGTTGGAAACTTGTGAAATATGTATAGAGAAGCGTGCTATGAAACTAAAGCAGAGCCACTAATTCCTATTCCTTACCCGGACAGACCTTGTCAAATAGTTGGTGCTGATTTGTTAAAGTTTAAAGGCATCTGGTATCAGGTAAAGACATCTGTCTACCTGAGCTCGTACTATTATTGCAGGATTATAGAGATAACTAAACTAAATGACCTGAAAATGGGCACTATTGTAACTTATAAGAAATATATCCTTGCTCGTCATGGTATACCTGAGACTGTGAGGTCTGAACTGTGCTTCATAGTTTGACTGATATCAGTTTAAACAACTAGGCTGTGATTATGGATTAAACTAGTCACATCCAGTCCAAAGTTCCCACAAAGCAATGGCTTGTCGGGTCATTGCCTCACAAGTAAAACACTTTAAGTACCACTTAGATAAATATGTTGGTCCCTATAATATTCCCTATATTCTTAAATTTAGAGCAACACCTGAAGAAAACGGGAAAGGTCCTGGGGAATTACTTTTCGGAAGGAAAATTTGCACATGCTCCTATATTATCAGACGAGTTCATACCCTATCTCCTAGATACTGGTGACTTCAGAGGAAAGGAAGAACGAAGAACTGACAGTCAAAAGCTCAATTTTGACAAAGGACATAGTGGACATGTTTTTATGTATTATATTTTGTTATTGCTATATGTGTTAGATAAAAACACTTGGTTAATGAAGATGGGACATTATAATTGATTATATAATAAATTCTAACAAATCAGAATTTTTGCTAAACTAAAATCAAAGACGGTGGTGTTGAAGCAGGTGTAAATAAATTTCAATTTTGCCCTAAGCGAGAATTTGGTTTTGCTGCTTGTGGTTAAACGTTTTATCTTCCATCGCTGAATATCATTTTATTAAACAAGTTCCTCAAAATATTATTTTAAATGTAAAATTAAACTTTTCGTTAAAGAAAACAAAATAATAGTTTTAAAGTAGCTCTTGATACAGTTAACAACATTTAGATAATGCCATTAACTATATCATAAGAAAACGGTGTTTAAAATTCCATTTCAATTCATTTTAATATTTATTTCAGGAAACTCATTCTAGCCGAATCTGTCAATGAACAAATTGAATGATGCATAAACTATAGTTTTAAAACTAAGTTTAAAAAAAAATAAAGACAATCTGTAAGACAAAATCAATGAAAAATATTTTATCTCAAACCTAGATTTCCAACTTAAGTATTTACATAAAAATCGTCAAGGGGAATTTTTAGTCCGTACCTCCTAAATCTTTATTCATTTGATATTTTAAGTGATTTTTCAAATATTGGACTCATTAAACATATACATATCCTAACTTTTGTAGTGATTAGAAAAATAGAGCTCCGTGAGGTCCAAGATATAGGAGTCAACTTAATAATTTTTTATGAGAAGCCTGTCATGAGGCTTTTAAAATGGAACTGTCTTTCCTCACTGAATTTATGAATCTATAGGATTCATAGAAATCTATAGGGTCACTGAATCTTATAGAATCTTTTATGTTGACTCCTACATCCTAATCCTATTAATATTTTTGAAACGGTGCAACCTTTTTGACTTTCAATTGCACCACTATTTTCAAGGAGGGGTAAAAGTTCGTGCTATTTGACATTTTGTATGGCAAGGTTCTAATAAAACTTTTGTGTTGACACAATCATATAGATTTCTTGAAAAGGGTGCTACCTTTTTGAATTTCCATTATTCTGGGGCTTTTCCTCAGAATGAGGAAACTATTATTTTGCCACTGGAACCCATCCTTTTTGGCAGTGTTATTTAATATGTGGAATAACACAAGCTTCGCATAAAGAATGTTTATTAGGCTGACATCTTGGACCTCTTACGGAACTCCAAATGTTTTAATTACTATAAATTTAAGGTAGGAAACAATTTTTAATTAATTTTAAAATTACTTTAAATATAAATTGTAGAGAAAAAAGAGGGTAAGGGACTTTAAAATCACTCTGTACATATAAAACGCTTCAAAGGTTCTGGAGTGTAAAATGTCCCAAAAAAGTGTTCTTATTAAAATCTAATGAACCTTTATTTTAGACATTATTTAAGTTTTAGATATACTGTAATAATAGTGTATATGACGTCAAATATAAGTTGTTAAGTTAAAAAAGTCATACTATTAAATTTATATAAAATGATGGAAGTAAGAATGCTTGTATGTATTATTTTATTATTATATATTTACTTAATTATAAATTTTCTAAATTAGTAAGGGTTCAGGGAGAGCAGGGACACGGTAAGTGTCCCCATTTGGGCAATCGCCCGCTTTGAAGTGTAAACGAGTCGCACCTTTAATATTAATGGAATAATTTCTTTCTGGCTGGAAAATTAGTCCTGGGAAATCTTTGGGATAAAAAATACATTCAGCAAATAAAAAATCCGGCTTGTGATTTAAATTTAGAATTAAAGTGAGAAATATTTTACTTCTTCATGTTAAGCTTTATGAAAATAAAACGTCATTATCTAACCTAAATAATATAGGTACGTAAAGTCATAAAGTATTTACGCAAAACATTATTTAAAACTTAAATATTTAAAAACAAACAAATATTTCTTATTATAATTTTAATAATAGTTGAATTTATAAATATTCATAACCATGTAAATAGTACGTGTGAGTATTGTGTTTTTAATAAAAATGCAGGATTATCATGTACACTCTACTTGTATAAGTTACGTTTTAAAATTTTCTTTTGGTTGGCATTAAATATATAAATACCCCCTTCGCAGCAGACCTGCATACTCGGCGAATTTCCATATCAATAATAAAATAATAATAATGATATATGAAAAGTTTTATCAATATCTGTCGATAAATATTATAGTTATTTGCCTATTCTCCATAAGATTAAAATGGGAAAGAATAAGCAGGTTTGCTGCTGTGAGGAACATTGAAAGTAGGCATTTCTAGCATTTTTATTTTTACCATTTATACCAAGTTTCATAAACATCTGTCCATAAATAGAGGAGATTGCCTATTTTCGATATGATTAACATGGGAAAAGAGTATGCAGGTTAGCTGCCATGAAAAACACATAAACAATGATTTTTAAGCATAAATGGATAAGTCTCAACTACGTGAAGCTAAATATAAAGTTTAATCCAAAAATATTGATTGATAATGAATTATTAATTTTTTTATCCTCCATAAGATTAACATTGGAGCTCCAAAAATTTTTTTATATCTCGGTAACCGTTGGAGATAAAGAAAAACTTCAAGAAACTTAATTGTGTAGTTTTTAAATCTGATTCTAATAGGGAAAGATAAAACCTAAATATTTGTAAAATTACATATGAAAACTACCCGTTCCGATTGACCGATATGTCTGGTTTACGAACTCGTCCGAGCAAATGTAGGAATACATGTCTCTACCACATTTGGTCTCGATCAGACCATTTTTACGAGAGTTATCGTGTTCACAGACATACACATATATATATACATACATACATATATATATATATATATATATATATATATATATATATATATATATATATATATCTAATATATATACGATGTCTAATATATATACGATGCCAGGTGTAACTCACTAGGGATACTAATTCTAACCCACTTCTAGAAGTGCTGGAGACTTGAAATTTGGCACGGACCTTCCTTTAGGTCCACAACCGACAGGAAAATTGCCAAATCTGACAATTTTTCTTACGGATGAAAAAGATGTTAACGTTTTCCCATATAAAATGCATTGGATCGATTTCGTGAAATGCAACGTTTCACTATTTCGCTTTAAAATACGACTTCCCGATGAGCTAGAGACTTGAAATTTTTTGTGAACGTTCCTAAGGGGATACTATAGGTAAACAAATTGTCGGAATCTCGAACTTTTAATTTTTACTACCCTAAAAGAAATCTTAAAAATTTACAAACAAATTCTTTGTTTTTCGGCTATATCTTTTTAACGAAAGGTCCTATCGAAAAACGGAGGGCTTCTTGTGCCACGGATTTTGCAAGATCTACAACTTTGGTCTCTTGACTTTTTCTCCTATCTCGTCTCCTTCACCCTTAGATAGCGTTAGATTTTTGAAAATCTACATTTTACCCACATTAAGCTCTCTGTTACGTTATTATAGTGCATAGAGCTTTTATATTTGAACACACTTCCTTTTATCACCCTTAAAAGGAAAACGAAATAATATTACATAATATTTAATCGATAAAAGAAAAATTTTCATATATCGGAAATTTAGTTTATTTTCCCAAGTTCCGATAGTAGTATATAAATGCAGGTTCGGGAAAAATTTATAGACAAGGTTTTTGTTTGTGACTTTCAGACGACCTATTGATTTTAATCTCTTTATGTGTGTGTCAAATAGTTTCTCTAAGTAGAATATGACTTTTTCTCGTATTTTGACTCTTTCACCCCTAAATACGTTACATTTTATGAAAATTCCTTTTTTATGCAATCTTTTTCTTGTTGCGTTATTAAAGTAAATCGAGGGCTAATATTATACAGCATTCATTTTATAAATAGTGAGAATACGCAATAATGTTACAACTTATATATTATTTTGAAATTGTTTTATTTTCCGTAAGTAGAGAAAATTCTTTGGTCAAGTTATAACCAGGTTTTCGTATGTGTCTTTCAGATGACCTGTTGTATTAATCTGTTTATGAGAATATAGTGCAGATATTAGTTTTTAATTTTATTGCTTAAAAAATAAAAAAATAATATTTTTAGTTTTTTTATATATTTCTTGAACGAGATGTTCTCAAAGACTGAGGTGACGTACCATACGGATTATTGAGGATTTATTTCTTTGTTAATATGATTTCTATCGTAATTTTCCTTAATTCTAGAAATTTTTTTATTTTTTTAAATTATTATTATTGCATTATAATAAATAGTACATAGATAATATTTCGTTACAACCTCGCTTTAATCACCCTTAAGAAGAAACGTAAATATTTTATACAACTTTAATGGAGAAATGAAAACTTATCAAATATGACATTTAATTGATTGCTACGTGATGCAACTCAAAGCATGAGCTAACCAACAGGGAAACGAATAAAACTATATATCAACACCAAATATTTGAAATGTTCTACAACAAATAATTATTCAACTCAATTTATCATATCATACACTATCTAAAATATAATTCGTTTTTATATTTCCCCCTGATCAATTTTGATACCTTAATTATAAATACTACTTTCACAATATACATATATAATTAGTCCATATTTTTTACTCCAATATTTAAAATATATTTATTACTCACGCCCACCAATTTTATAATTTAATGATTTACGACACTAACAACAGGAATATAATTTAAAATTTATACAAAAAATATTCTTATCGTGCTGCAGTTACCCACAGTTCATCTATGTTATACTTATCTTTTATCACGCCCACGTTACTACTAATAATACTAATACTACTAACACTAATAAAAATCACTATTAGCGATTCTGCCGACACCTATAAGGGGGCCTGGGGGCGGAGCCCCCAGCGAGCGAAGCGAGTATATATATACGAGGATCATTTCATAATTAAAGACACAAACAGGTCTGGGGAGAAATCTGTTATTAGGGTATTTTTGGTGCTTTTACAGCTTTAAGTTGGCAGCACTGGGATAGGTCCTGATCAGCTGATTAATCAACATTGTTGTGTTTATAACCTTAAAAATACATTTAAAATGATGACAAGTCTACTTAAAACTCCACATTAGTTGAAAACGTTCTGTTATTCGTTTTTTTATCGCTGAAGGTGAAAACAATATATACTTAAATGACTAAAGTGTATGGTGAACATTGTTTGAATCGTGCAAATTTTTACAAGTGGGTAGAACAGTTCAAAAATGGCCGAGACTCAGTGACTGATGAACACCGACCTGGCCGACCAGTTGAAGTTTCAACTCCTTCACTTGAAAATTAAATTAATGACATAATTCGTGCTGACCACCGAGTCACTGTGTAACGATTTCAGAGATATGTTAAATTTACTGTCCATGATTAACACAATACGTTGTCTGATAGTTGCTATTCTAAAAGAGAATATAAAAATAAATTTCGTCCTTATTTCGGGTTTTAATGAAACTTGGTATGCAGCGTAAGGTCATATTCCACATTACTAAATCAAACCCACTAAAAAAGCTTGGCATTGCCGGTAGGCGCGGGGGGTCCCTTAATATTTTATCAATTAATTTAACTTGGTTTCTCTTTCGTTATTTTCAGAAATTGAATGATTATTTTTTAAATTATATTTGATAATTAATAAATTATTAAATGATATTTAGATCAACTTTAAAGAATATGATAGTTTTATTACAGATAGTCGTTTTTAAATTTACTTAAAGGGAGCAAGTAAATGCTTACTGATGCTGCGTGGTGGGCTCGGATAGTGTGGTTTGGGTGTCGAGTGGGATTTTGGACAACAAGGGTATGAATGGTGCTTCAAAAAGTCATATGCGTATTTATTTTTTACTTGTTATTTTATATAAATTTTTATCATATATTTTTGTTTGTTAAAGGTGTTTTACTTTATTTTTAAGTTAATGCATAAAAATGTTTATTATTTAGCTTTATTTACATTTATTTTCACAATTGTATTTTTTCCTTTTGTGATGGAGGTTAAGTGGTAGGGAGGACTTGCTAGTCTTTACTTTTGCCTCTATAAGTAAAGACATTTATCATTTCATTTTATTTCAAGTATATGTCAGTCCACTGATACCGATTATTATTTGATTAAGGTTTAAGTACATCAACCAGCACAAGAGTTAAAGCGGTATTTAAATCAGATTATTATAATATTTAATGTTTTGAATGGTCAACGTGTGTACATTCTACACATTTGAAAGAAAAATAAAATTACTCAGGGTGTTTCCTTAATAACATACGTTTATCAATGTTTCTACTGTTATCACACTGTTATTCCACTGTTAACCAAAGGGTTAACAGTGGATTAAAAGTTCATTGAAGCTGAAATTTCACGTAGAAATTAATGGGTAAAAAATTTTATTTTATTTAAAATATTTCCCTTCTTTTACCTATACAAAAACTATATTTTTTGACAAGTTTTCTCGACCAGAGGTACAATTCAAATGTGTTTTTAAAGAGGACTTTAATGGTTAATGTACTAAGTGCATTACAAAGTCAGTCAGAGAAGCCGTACAGATTTGTGTAAGTAAAAATTTAAACCACCAAAGTACTTATAGACGTCATTGATTCAAACACGTTGTATGCTATGATCGAGATATTTGACGACGAAACCCGTTGCCAATCGTACGACGTGACGTGGCATTGTTGACTTGAGGACTTGTTGGTCTGGTTAAAATACTGAACTGTTGCAAACAACAGTGAATGTACAAAAGTAATTATATGCAGAAACCATCTATTTCGAGTATTTATACACTATAAATTTAGTGTAAGGAAACTCGTTTGACTGTGGGACTACGTTTATTTTCATATCTTAGAAAAGTGAAAGTCAATGCAAAATAACACTTTTAAACATATATTTTACATTTAGTTAAAAGACATATTACCGTCATCAATGACTTGTACCATAAAAAGGGATTTTTTGTTTGGTTTGTTATTTTTGGCCTGAAAGAGAACAAAAGGGTAACAAGATTAAGTTAATTAAAAGACAGACAAGTAGGAGGGAGCAAAGGAACAATGACAAAATCAGTTTAAGGGAGCAGTAAATTGACTTTCCTTGTCGGAACAATAAACCCCCGTGTCTTTTGTTCAAGCAATATTGTTTCCTATGGGTATCAGGAATAAAGTTGTAAATACTGTAGTCTTATTTGACTTGAATTGATTGATATTTTTCTTTAGGTATCTTACAAGCGTATCAATAACTTTAACAGATAGTACTATTCCTATGAAGAAATGTGACGGTCTAAAGTTTTGTTACATATAAATTAACTAAACAATTTAAATATATTTTTAAATTTAAAGTTGATTTATTTGTTCAAATATTTGTTTTTACTGTTCTAATTATTTATCTAATGTATTTAATATTCTTAATACGACAAAATATTCTCATCAACTGAAATATAAAAATCAAACAAACATGTTACCTATGAATTAACAAATGCAATTCTTAATAAATATATCATTAACACTAACAATTTAATACTTGAACACATCTTATTGCTGTATAAAAATAAAAATCTATTGCTGAAAATGTTGATCATCAAATATAAATTTTTGTTTCTCAACTGGAGATTGGCACGACTGTACAGATGTCGACTGACAGTTACAAATGGCGGGCATCATCATCAAAACGCGATTTGCTTCATCCTCTGGAAAAATATTGAAATTAATACTAACAGTTTCGAAATTACGAATTTCGTCTTTGTTCATATGTGTTTATTTTTTTGAGTAGAACATATTCTATATTTTTATTTACTGTAATATTTTCACCAATGACAATTTGAATTCATTTACAGATTATCAACGGTAAGCCTTAATCAGCAACTAGTTACTAACAAGACTACAAAATCGTGCCACAATCATCTTACGCTCATTTCTTACACATACTTAGTTTATAATACCTACCTGGTAGGTCACCATTTCAAACGGTAATTTAATCTAATCCAAGCCAGGTATATTATTTTTAAATGAACAGTAGTTATTTTAAAGTTTACACCAGTTATAATATAAAACCGTTTACTATTATAAATTTTCATGAAAATTTTCAATGTATACAATTTCTTATATGTTATTTTCGTTTATAAGCAAACTGTATTTTTAGTTTTGTTCAGTTTCTTTACTGAATACATTTACTTTCACTCACCTATACCGTACTTTATATGTATATATATGCATATATAATTTGGGAAAGGACAAGATAGAAATTATCCTCTCGTGATGTTACGAGTTACTCGAATACTTATTGAAAGTATGCACGCGAAAGAAAAAAAGATGGGTATTTTCAATGCAACATACTTTTTAGGGACATACAAATAAAATTAAAATAAAATTTCATTGTTTTAGCCTCTAACTGCATATTTTGACTAAAATAATAATAACTTAAGGGAGAATGGGGGAATGCCAAAATGTTAAGCTGCTAGACTTATGGTTTCGGTAATTTTTTTATACATTTTGTTACAAAACATTTTAGGGGTTATTATTACATTTAGGGGTTATGCAAAGGATAAAGACTATATACGTGGTGAGTCTCTACTCACTACATTGATTTACCTGCTGATTTTACTTACAAAAAGAAACTAAAAATGTATAAAAGTCCATATCTAATCTTAATCTTAGAGCTGTCAAAGTGCATTTTGTAATAGAAAAACAATGTCTCGACTTGTTCCATTAGTCTGACGATAGAAGGCGAACTATTTTAGTTACGACATGAACAGTAAAACCATTTCAAATATCGTTAAATTTACTATAAGATAAACATAGTACTTTAACTATAAATACTTTTTCAATAGTTTTTAAATATGGTATTTTAAACATAATCAACGAACATTATTATGCTGCAGAATATAAACCTGACCTTATGGATGAATTTTTCGCGTTAAATAATGTTCCAACATAAACGTCTGGATTAGACTTATTGGAAGCCGGTTCATAGGACCTTACCTCGACATACCAAGAGCTTTAAATGACATTCAATACTTGTAACTGAAACCTTACGATTGCTGCTTGGAGACTCCGTTGCAATTGTGTCAATTGTGTCCGTGCAATTGAGCGCACCGTCTTCCAAGCAGATAGCGCACCCCCACACTTCAATGTTGAGGTCCGTCAGCACATCAGTATTCTTTTGACATGTTGATCGGAAGAGAAGGGACCATCGCTTGGCCCCATGGTCTCCATACCTCACACCCCTTGATTACTTTGTTTGGGGTCACCTCAAGCAACAAGTTTATCGTACACCAGTTCAAAATGTAGAAGAGTTAACGAAGAGAATTTTGACAGTTTGTTCAATTCTACATGATGAACTAAACTTGAAGGCGCCACTCAGCGCTAAACCAGCTAAACCAGTGCTACCCTGAACTGTAGAGTAGCGCTACAATCTTTCCTGTGAGCGGTTCAGGCAATGAATGAGTGGAAATACTGGGGATCCCTGTAAAAATGTTTCTTTGTTTTTTCGTCGTGATTGTGTAAACGTTTTTTAAATGTTTTATCTTGACGAATACCGACGGTGGAGAATCTGTTGTGTCATGTGATACCTGTTTCGTCGGCTGATGGTGGTCTGTTGAAAGACCGAAACCGGTTTTTGTAAGGAATTTTTAACAAAATTGACACCTGAAGGGAAGATGCCATTCATTTGGTAAGCGATTATATAACTTTCTAGGTGTCTAGGCTTTCGAAATAATGATAATATAGGCCTACAAATTTCACCTAAGATGTCTGGTAGGGATTCACGGTGTTTAACCAGCAAACACTACCTGAAATTGGCGGGGATTGGTGAAGGGTAACCATCTAAAACTACCTGAAATTGGCGGGGATTGGTGAAGGGTAACCACCTAAAACTACCTGAAATTGACGGGGATTGGCGAAGGGTAACCATCTAAAACTACCTGAAACTAACCACGTTAAGTTCCCGAATTATATACATTCTCATGGTAGTGTACATTGCTTTACTACAATTTCACACTTACTTACTTAGCACTGTAAAGCATGATATACAAACGGGTCATATATTACATTGGTCTGCACGCCTCATCTTACATTCTGGATTTATTCAGCAATAAATTTCCACCCGTATTGAATGTTGCGCTCTATTGAATCACATTATTTACCCTCCATAAATACATTTGTGTTTATCTATCTTTACGAATACAGTAAACTTTTGAATGCATCAAAATACTGCATTCAATTTTGATAGTTTTTTCTTTTACTCTAGAGATATTATATTTAAAGACTAGTGTTTTAAGACACGTTTTCCTGAATCCCTTTACTTTATTGTAATATGGGTTACTAAGCCGAAGACAATTTTCTTTGTTAGTTATAATTATTCTTCAAACGTAAGAAGGCAAAGTTACGGCAATAATTCATGTTTGATTATCTTATTTATAAAATATCTTATACAAAATTAATGCAACAATACGATTCTCATATATTTTGAACTTCAGGTACTTAGCTTATCTCTATATGTATTTCATAAAGAATAAGTATAATAAAGAATATTAAAAAGGTTTAATGTATTCATTTTAAAGGGTTGATAAATATTTTTGTGGTATGGATATTCTTTATTTTCAAAATTGTTGTTTTAAAATTATTATTTAAGGAGATTTGCTACCCGTAAAACATTTTTTCCATTTCTTTTATTTTCTGATAATGTTTGGCAATGGTGTATCTATAGGGACCTAACAATAGAAAAAATGTTTTATTTCTTTTTAATTATTTTTAAAATTGTGTATTTATCCCAAAAATGGTAATTTTTTAAATCTATAGTTTGTAAAAACTCCTCACTCAAATTTATCAAAATGTTATAAAACTGTAGGTATTTAAGTAAACTAAAAAGTCATCTATTTTGATCAATGTGTTAAAAAAAGTAAAAATGTAAAAAATAATTTCTTTTTAAATATTTAATTTGCAAAAAAAACAAATATTAAGTTATTATTATGTTGACCAATAACATTCAAAATGCAAGGACTCTTTTAATATATCACTGTTAATATGCATAACCTAGTTAGGTGAATGAAACTTCTCAGTTATAATGTTTTTTTAGTACCGTTGGAGTTTCAACGTTGCTCTCGGATTATATATTTGGAAGTCTACACTCAGCGACATAAGGTGGATGTATATGTAAAATGGTTTTGGTAAACCTAAATTACGCAAGTATCATATTTAAATTGTATATTTTCTTATTTAGAATAAAATAAAGTACTTATTTAAAAGAAAAACATTTTTTCCAATTTTTTTTATTTTCATCCATTTACGAGTAGTAAATCCTCGTAATACTAAAACAAATAGATAAATATTTTTTAATATTTGTAAACTGCTCTAAATAATAGAATTCTTTGTATATTTTGAACTTATAGAAATTGATCTGATAATTGATATAATACTTATGAAATTATTGATTACAAAAATGGATTAATAAAATCTAATACAGATCAATTTTGAAATTTTACCATGCAGCTAGTTTTTATTTATAGGAAAAGTGCCAAATATTCTGCGATGATGGGACGAATAAGGTTAAATATTAGCTTAGAATTTGCATACTGCCAACTGAGCAGTTTATTTGCATTTTTATGGGTGGTGTGGGTCTATAGCGATTATTATGTATTTTGGGTCCAAAACTTCCTAGAGGAATCTTTTTCATAAAATTGAAAAGTTTAATAGGTAAAATATCTACTGAATTTCCAAAGAAGGTATTGTATTATTGTATACAAGATGGCATTGGAGATGTATTACACTGTACGATAGTAATTATTGTTAAATTTTAATTTTTATTGATCCAAAAAAAGAAGGTATGACAGAAGGTTTCATTATTGACATAAGGAAAACTAAATAAGTAAATGAAAAATCTAATAATAATTGCTAAGTAACAAAAAAGCTTTGTGGGTGTCTCGCCAGGCTAGCTTTAAACGTCTTGAAGTGTTATACAAGAGGTCATGGGTTCAGATCCCGGGAACCTAATGTGGGTTTGGTCCGCTTTTACAAGTATTAGGTGATGTAATTAATTACTTAATTGAAAATGCCTTTCGAGTAAAACAAACAAAAACATGACACAACTAACTCTACTGGCGGTGTAGATTGGTTCAATAATGGTGGCACTACAATGGGAAATTAGTCTGTGTTTCATGTGACGGGATTATGGACATTTTGACATTTTAACGGCTTGGGATAAACACCATGACCGTTAGTGTCAAAATCATTATCTAACTTGTGACAATAAGGTATTTATTCTTTTGAATAGTTACAGACAAGTAGCAGTCATGAAACTAAACCTTGCAATATTTACACAGTTTTATCCTTTGTTGGTAGCACTGCTGACAGTATGCAGAGCATCAGCTGATGAAGCGGCAGGTAGAGATGGAGATCGGTTGTAAACTGTAGCTCTATAAAACAGCTTAACGACTACACTGACTGCCAACACCTGAGCCCTCATCGACATCCTTGCTTGAATGTTTCAGTTTTATACTGTATTCGCAGCACTACTATCAGGCAGGGCAGAGGATCTCCGTATCAGCTGATGAAGCGGAAGGTAGTGAGGCGTCGTTCGGCAGTGGTGACGATAAGAACCCGCGCCCTCCCATTTTGTTTATCGGGCGCCCTCCCAATAATTCATTAAAACATTTTATACCTGTACATATTCAGTATAATTACTATCCACGAGTGAACGTAATAATTTATTTATTACTGAAGCATATGCCACAACATTTCCTTTACTGCACGTACGTCATGATAAATAATTATCGGCCAAAATGATCCCCAGTATAAAAATAAAATATGGTATACTTTTTTGATAAATTATTCTTACATTTGTACTCTGAGAACGAATCAAACACCAGCTATACTGATACATGGAATTATTATTACAGATCTTAAACATTAATTGAAGTTAATTCAGTAAATGATATATAATTAATTTGAATAAAACGACGCATTGTTGACCTACCGAAAACCCATTATGCTTCTGAATTGGTCTCTTTCTGGCACTCTTTTAGTATCTCTAGTTAATAAATCGTTCTTACCATTCCGAAATTCAACTACAACCTCGAAAAAGCTCACCAATAATTATTTGTTTTCTTAACTATTATGTTCTTCATACGTCACGCCGGCAAGCGTGCCGTGAGACAGTTGCATTTCCTAACCGCAAAACTACAAAAAATACCTTAGCCATCTCTACATAGTGATTCTAGATGGCTATGGCTACAAACGTTCTTTGTATCACGACGTAAATAATAAATATTTAATTCAGTTCTCTAACGATTGCAGCTGATGAAACGGCGGGTTGTGAGGTGGCGTCCGGGTGTAAACCGCGGCTCTATAAAACAGCTTAACGACGACGACGACCACACCTCAGCCCCCATCGCCATCCTTGCTTCAATGTAACAGTTTCATAAGGCGCTTGCAAAATTGTCAAGTAAAAAAAAGTATATTTTTTCTGGAATTTGAAAGTTTGTTTAACATCTATTGTTTGGTAAATATAATCAATTTGTTAAACATTTTTGTGTACAGATGTATATTACCATGTTATATAATTTAAATTTTTCAAATTTTTTAGTTAAAAATACATTATTTATTACATTACATAGTTGGATTATTACTCCTAAATAATTTAACTCAATTATTAAAATATCCGGAATTATAGGTTTATTAAAATTCCTACTCTAAATATAAGCAACATTTCTATTTGATGTATTGTGTTTTTTTAATTGATCTTATGAGGGTAATTAATTATTTTTTATCTTTGGTTCAAGTAACAGTCTTGTTTCATAATGGTGTTGTTTTTCTGGATCTCGTCAGTAGAACACGTCAGTACATCCTTCAAAATAAAAATAAGATAAATATGCTCACTAATTCCACTGTAAAAACGAAAACGGTGTAGAGCTCTCATAACCTGACGTTGGTGCAAACTCATTATCAGACCAATGAGAAATGAATAAAAACAAAATGTTATATGTATATTAATCTGGAAAAGGAGAGAAGGAAATTAACTACGGTCGTTAATGAATAAGTGGTTGTTGTAAATAAGTATTCCAGGTTTCATGAATGAGAACAATTATTGATGTTTCTACTAGTACAGTAATACTCAATTCATAGCATGAATGAAGCATGGTCAGTCAGGGAAAGATTTCAATACATTGAAAGCTAAATAAGTTATTAATGTTCATACTTTTATTCTGTTGAATATAATATTCGTTGGCAACTTAAAACAATGCCGAGAAGGTGAAAGGGCATTAGCATAGTTGTATCTTTCGTGAAACTGCCTTTGACCGTTCGTTTTAATCATTATGAATAATTAAGAGTCCTATATCACTTTCTTCAACAACACAAAGGGAAAATTGATAAAGAGAATAAGGCTCTCTTACCCTTTACTCTACATGTTAATATAAATTATGTCTTTGAGCAAGATTAATACGTGTAGTAAAAAGTTACTGGTTTCATAACTAATTTCTGTCGAAACCCCAAATATATGTAGTTAAAAATACTAAAGGAAACATTATTTTCATATTCTTATAAGATATAAACGGAAAATAACCGGATAGTTCACTTATAATCATGGTAAAATTGTACGCACCATGTTGTACTAAGTTTGCTGGCTTCCGATTGCCCACCAAGGGCAGTGGTACCCACATACGCATCACGTTGTACCCACCCTGCTAGGTGAACGGTGGGTCCCAATGTCGCCGCAAGGGCGTCGGTACCCACATACGCATCACGTTGTACCCACCCTGCTAGGTGAACGGTGGGTCCCAATGTCGCCGCAAGGGCGTCGGTACCCACATACGCATCACGTTGTACCCACCCTGCTAGGTGAACGGTGGGTCCCAATGTCGCCGCAAGGGCGTCGGTACACTCGTACACATCACGTTGTACCCACCCTGCTAGGTGAACGGTGGGTCCCAATGTCGCCGCAAGGGCGTCGGTACACTCGTACACATTACGTTGTACCCACCCTGCTAGGTGAACGGTGGGTCCCAATGTCGCCGCAAGGGCGTCGGTACACTCGTGCACATTACGTTGTACCCAGTCTACTAGGTGAACGCTGTACCCGCTGTCACCGGTGTGCGCTAGGTTTTTAACGCTAGCCTAAACTATGTGAACTGTTATTTTAAAAAGTGTTGGTACAATCTATAATATGAAAAATCTATAACATGAGCTCTGATACATCATATAAAAAAATATAAAGATACAAAATATAATTAGTAAAATCGTGTAAATACAAGTAACATGATATAAGATCTTCTCAGCCATATTTTATTCTTTGTTTTATTATAAACAGGTCTAATCTTACTCCGTAGTAGGCTATATTTAGTATAGTATAGATGTTTTACAAGGTATAAAGAATTCATTCTAATGTCATTAACGAGAACCTATAACGCATTTTCTGCTAAAGGAAATGAGCAAACCGTGACATCAGAGCAATATCCGGTTTCATTACTTCCCCGAGGCAACGAGTCTTGTGTTCTGTCGCGGTATCTGTCGTCTGCTCTGTTGTACAGGAACTAGCGTTACAATAAACGAGATCTCAAGATAATTCATTATTGAAACTTTAAACAAGAAAGTTTGGTGTTAACTTAATTCGAAATAATGTAAAATTTGGATTTAAATTCTTTTACCAAATACCCATATTTACCCGAGGCCTCGGGTAAATACCCAAAACCTGGGTATTTGGATTTTTATTTATTTATAGGGATAGGACAATTGTTTGCAATTTAAAATTCTCCAAGTATAATTAAAATGAGATCAAAAGTCTTCAAATATCTTCACGACCATATTAGGGCCTACTTCTAGTCAAATTTAGTGGATATCTTGTTGGTTGTTGCACATAACGTGCTCTAAGGGCCAAGGGTGATTATAAGGGTTTTAAATTTTTTTGAGTGTTTTCCACAAGGAATTGGTTTTACTAAAAGTATTTTACCCGTATTAAAGGTTTAATTCTGAATGTATCCTACTAGTATTAAGCAAGATTTACAAACTCTATGAATGACGTTGTGAAAACCTAGATATGCTACGCTCTTGGAGGTAACACTGAATACCTGTCCATTCAGTTACATTAGAACTATTCCCATTTTTAATAACCAATTTCCATTATTTATTATTATTATAAAAAAATAATTTTATTTGTTTATGAGAAATTTTCTGGTTTAATTATTGTAAAGAGCTATTAAAAAAACATTGGTATGGTAATAATGTTACTAATCAAGGGAGGATATAAGTTTGTTTTATATTAAAAAAATGCCTGTATAATTATAAGTGTTAGCATAAAATTATATATTTTATACAGTGTATATATAGTTTAAATAAGTAAAAGGTTTCTTTATACCATCTTAATGTAACACAATGATAGAAACAGCATTGTATAGAGTAATTTTGAGTTTATTCCTTTATTTTTTATAAATAACCGGGTATTTACCCAGTTTGTTTATTTACCTCAAGTTTTAAATGCCCGGGTATTTTCACATCACTACCTGTCACACCTTTTCACAAAAAATGGATTCATAAAGTTTATATATCCAAAGTGGTAATTTGTGATGATCTCTATAGAGTGATTGGAACGGACATGGTTCCCATAGTTTATCCTGAGTAATAGTGTAAAGTGAATGTTAATTCATCAGCTAGTTTCAAAGGTGTCATTCTTTTGATCAAAATCAGCGTAGGCAAACAATCAACAATTAATTGAAGGTAACATAACCTTACACAAAGATTTATATAGGGTTATGTGTATAAAAATAGTAGTAGACAGTAAAATTCATATTTTTTACATAGGTGAATTGGCAATGCACGAAAACATACGGGAACAGTGCAATCACACACACAAAACCTCCTATGAGCCTCAAAACCCAGGCCTAGACTCTTATTGGAAAACCCAGATGACACCCAGGAATCCCTCTTCTCCTGTCGTGTGGAGAACTAGATTAACGTGGGAGGCAACAGCCCTCAATACATCTTCGCCTCGAAGCATTCCTCTACAATAGTATCTGCAGTTATAAGTCGCATTGTAGAGGCAAGCTATCACTTACCGCTTACTCAAACAGTATTTTACCGACAAGGTAGCTCAAGGTTTACTCTCTGGTCCAATGAGCCAAAGGTTGCCAGATTAAAACCTCTGGCTAGCCTGCGTGACTCGCGTTGCTAGAGCACCTCGCTGACTCTTTACTATACAGGTCCTAGGTGATGGGCAGTTCATAAGTTCAGTTTTATAAGTGACAGAAACTGTCGTCTTTCTTCTACGAATCGATTGCTCTTGAAGAGTATCGTCATCCTTTTCCGAACATAACGAACATCGAGGTCACTCCAACTTCCCCATCCGATGAAGTTATTTCTTGAAGTAACGGTGACACGTCAGGAGCTAACACAGGTTGAAGGTAGTCTCCCAGTTGGCACGAACCAACTAGAATGCCAAGTTGTGGATAAGGTGACATGTCTAGTGCTCCAACACTTCACCATCTTACTGTTCATGTCAGGCTTTCAAAGTTTCCACTCTAGTAGCTACAGCTTTCTCCCCTCCAAGTTCCAGGGCGAAGCGATTGTTTGTCTGTTAACTGTGAGCAGATCAAAAAGAATAACTTCAGTCACGAAACACCATTATAGCCGTTCTGACACAGTGCAATACGCACAGGCAATCCTGAGTAGAACGGAGATAATTCTATTGCTATGTTTCTTAACTTTCATAGCACCCGCCAAAAACTTCTGCACCACACAGAAGCTTTGTATCAGCAATATACAAGTCGTCTTTTACTGGATATTGGACCTCCGACATTTCAACATATCTACCTGGTGGGTTACCCAACAACCCTCACTGTCTTGTCACAGAGACACAAACCATCTGATCATACTGCTAGCACGTTAGGCGGCAGTCAAACATAACTCCCAGATATTTTCCTACAGTCACTGAGATCTATAAGGCCCTTGGTCTCGGCGATTGCCAGTTTTAGTCCATGACTTTAGATCATTCATTACTTAAAGTAGAAGTTGGCAGTAAACACATAAGTAATTATTGTGAAAAATAACTATGTTGCAGTATTAAATGGATATTTTGACAAGTATTGACGTTTTGTAAAATCTTAACGTGGCTTTATAAAATGACAACACACGATGCGCTGTCACGTTTGACAGGGCGTGACTCCATGTGGATATTACTCAGGTGTCAAGGGTTAGCTAATATGTCGTTTAAATGCATTGCCGGTCTCTCTTGTGATATCAGAAAATTGCTTATGAAGCCTAATATTGTTGTATACATGTAGCCATCGTCATACATTCAAACTCATGGTCAACAATTTCATCTATTTCTCTTTCCTGAGAGAATATTTTCAATAATATTGGTTTATGATTACCAGATAGTAAGAAAACTCCTAAAAATCAATTACTTTATGAAGTGGCTCTTACATTTTCTTCCTGGGTTTTGAAAAACATTTGATCCATATTTTTAAATTAGTCTAATTATTTTAACAGAAATAATCCATAAGACCCGCCAATTCTGATGTACTATTTTTCTTGTTATAATTCTAAATCATTCTTTCTATGAAACCCTGGGTCAAATTGACATGTCTAAAATGAACTAAAATTACACTTTCCTTGAATTAAAAACGTATCTAACACTGTGCCTAAGATCCCCTATATAAAATTAACGATAATGGAACATGATATTTTATCTCTAAACACTAACGGATACACTAAGCCTGTTAATGGGTTCCGGTTCCTTCAAATAAAGAAACACCAAAATCGTCGAGGAGTCGACCTTGTGATTTGTACCTCATTAGCCTCCCGCCGGACAAAGGTAAAAAGTAAAATAAAATTACTGTCGTATTTCGTTCAAGGCTCGTAAGGTCGAAAGGTGAATAAACAGGTATTGTAAAAGTACAGTAATACAATGTTGTAAAAAAATTAGCTCACTCCTATTTATAATCTTCTTATGAGTTGTGTAAATGACCCACATACTGATAAATATATAACAATAAATTATCTTTGGTTTCGAGAAAAAACAATTATTATTTTACTTGACTTCATTTATTACAGTGATCCTGGATCGTAAATAAATAGGTAAGGGGTCGTTTTAAACAGTATACAGTAACAATAAACGAGGAGCTGATCATAATTGTATCAACCTTTCATCTCAATCGTTAACGAAATAATATTCAAAAAATATCATCTCCATTGCAAGAATAAACTAATTTTAAAATTTGCAAACTGGATATTTACTTCCCTGTGGGATATAGGTTAGATCATGGATATGTCTAAAGGTAATGCTTTCACTTCATCTAAACAGCTGTTTATATTAAACATTTAATACAATACTTTAGTAAAATGGCCAACACCCCCCAGAGCTAAGACATATCCATGTCAAAAATGTTTGTATTTACTTACGTGTGGGAAATAAGTTGGATCATGGATTTCTCTAATGGGAATGGTTTCAGTTCATCTAAACAACTGTTCTTATTCTTTTATATTATAAATTCAATACAATAACTCTGGTGGTTTCTATGGAAACCTGTTACATATTTTCCATCTTAAAAATCACTAACACCCCCCTCCCCAGAGCTAAGACATATCCATGTCAAAAGACTTAAAAAGAATTAAAATTAATTCTAATAAATTAAAAAAAGATTAAAATCAATAGAAGCTAGAATTTAAAAACAAAGTCATATGGTTCATTTAAACTCATGCCAATGAATTCTGATTATTGTTTATTATTAATATCCAATGTTTTGTAAACATTTTAAAAGAGTATTTATGTTACTGTGATTAAACCAAGAATATTGAATTTATTACAGTGCTGTTATTTGTATTATATGATATACATTTATATTATTAATTTCCCCTGATTAATCTTCTTTTAATTTTTATATTTCTAATAATGAGTGTTCAAAATGTGTTTACTAATCATTTATTTATGAACTAGGTTAGGCATAAGCGTTTTCATCAAAAGAAAAAAACTTAAGGCTATATTTAATTAGTAAACGTGACAAAACTCTGTGCAATAAATAGTAAATCTTAACGTATTTTGTTTTTGTTTGTTTTAATTTAAGTTTTAAGTTATTTTATGGGCTATGATTTTGAAAAATATGAAGTTACAATGTTTGGGGTATAAAATACTTATAGTGAATTTAAAAGGGTAAATAATTAATATGGAGGGGACAACAAGGATGTGACTGTACATATTATGTAATGTTTATTTAAATCCAAACAGTTTTTTTATACAACATCGTTTATTCTGAATCAATGAACAATCATTATACACGGAATTTTCAAGATGGATAAATAACAATTATGACTTGAATGTTAAAGTAAGTATAAGAAAATCACATTTGAATAAATACATACAAAATAAATAAAAACATTTAGGACATTTTAAATGTCCAAGATGTCTTGAGGCAATCTTCGTGAGGCAATGTCTTCTGTTGATAGTGCGTTGTCCGAGATTGTCTGAAGTAACACTGGGTATATTTTCTAGATTTAAAAGAAATTTTTGCGTGGATTTGTTAATGAATTCAATAATTGTGTCCACACCATGTTCACGGTGAAGCTGGTCGTTCATCACAAACCAAGGAGAATCTACAGAAATTCCAAGAATTTTGTTTTGTAGAGTTTGTATTTTTTAGCTTCCCGGAACTTAAAGAGGGTCCCCAAACAGTGCAACCGTAAGTGACAAGAGGGCGGATGATTGTTTTATATAGGAGTATAGTGCACTCTGTTTTAGGGGTGATCTTCTGTAACAAGAAGGTAAAACTGCGACAGCCTAGCATAGCCTTGGGTTGGTATTTTAGTGACGTGCAAATTCCAATTCGGTTTTTTTTAGTATACCCCAAGATATTTTATCGCTTGGTCTTCGGGATTCCACTCTATTGGACTGTTGTTGACAACAATGTTATTTTGAATACCAACCTGGTTTAATGAAAACATCTTTGCTTCACATTTGTTGGAGTTTAGAGTAATTCTCCAAGAATTCATCCAGGAAACAATTTCGTCAACAGAACTATGTAAAGTTTGAACTGCTCCATGGGCGTCCCTGTTCTGTGAAATGATGGCCGTATCGACCGAATACAATGCCAACGATGCATTTTGAGGTTCAGGTACATCAGCAATAAACAAATTAAAGAGTAAAGGACCAAGGATTGACCCTTGGGGTACACGTGATTCTATTTTGTGGGTCGAAGAAAGACTTGAATTTATTTTGACAGAAAAAGAGCGATTAGAGATAAAAGATTGAAATAAATTTGAGAGATGAATAGGAAAGCCGAATTTCTTAAGTTTGTACAGTAAACCGTCTTGCCAAAATTTATCAAAGGCTTGTGTGACATCCAAGAAGACTGTAGCGGTAACCTGTTTTCTTCCAAAGAAGAGACGATTAATTCATTTAATCTCAGGATTTCATGTGTTGTACTGTGTAGGGGCCGGAAGCCGAAGTGATGACATTGCATTGTACGAGATTCTTAAATAAAATTGCAACACCCTTTTCTGGATTACTCTTTCAAAAACTTGAAAAGCTGAAAGTAAGGTTACTAGTTACAGGCCAATCGCCTGTAACTAGTTAGTGAACTCGCTGGATTTCCAGGATTATGTATTACAATTAGTAGATTATGTATTAAAATTAGTTTCTAATTTCAGAAGCACAGTGAAGTGAAACATACTCATCTGTCAAGTGTGTTTCTTTTAAAAAATTAGCGACATTGGTAGCAGTATCGTTATTAATTATGACATTGGGTTTAAATACATTTTCATAAAAATCTGCTAGAATGTTACACTTTTATTCATAATCACTTTAAAAGTTAGTATTATTTTCTGTCAGTGTGGGAATTACAGTTGGTTTACGCAGTAACGTTTTAGTGGTCTACCACATACTACAATCATTATGATTAATTTCAAAAAACATAGTTTCTGTAAGAATCTATCTTGAACTGGACAAGTTCAAATTTAACGATACGAGTCAGTGTTAAGTCTGCTCTTGAGATGAGGGAGTCTTTGCCTCATCCATTGTCTTCTAACCTTATGTTTCTCGTTTATTAGATGCAGTATTTCAAGTGAAGGACAGTCCGTTTGTTTGCGACCCACGCAGGAAATTCTCAGAAATTTTTCGTGTGGTTGTACCGTTGGCAGCTAGTGCATTGAGGTATGTTGAGCGATTTTTTATTTGGTTCTACATGAACGACTGAATAGCACAGTCTGTCGAGATGAAATATGCCTTTTGCAGATTCAGTGTTTTCCAATATTATGGCACAATTTGGGAAGGGCGCTTTGTCTTTTTGACCAAACGCAACCAAACGTGGACCATTGTTTTAAAACGAAATTAGTCTTTCACACACATTCTATATTTTAAAGAAAAATATAATTTAAAACTTATTACTTAACGTATTGAAATTAAATATTAATGATTAGAGCTGGATAGTTCTTGCCGATAAAATCTGACTTTATTTCTTCCGGTGTGAGAGAGAAAATAAACCTCATCACTACTCGTGTGTCACTCGTGATGATGAGGATGTTTTCATCATAAATTTCAGTTTTCTGTCGACTATCGATTGAAACGTGTGACATTTAACCTCATAATCATCATAGATCCTTGCAAGCCTTGTAAAATCATCGATGGTGTTGAGATTAACTTTTAAGGTTGTTCCTTTAATTTCTGTAGAGAAGTCGTTTGAAATTAAAGTTTTGATATACTTAACAATTTCTTGGTGGTCAACAATTGCGGGAGGTTTCACAGATCTAGATGGCTCAGATGAATTATAATCTTCTTCCATTTCTTGAGTAGCAGATACCGTGTTCCGCTAGTGATTGATATTATTATTTTGTTTATTATTTTGACACATGTCAAAGACGTTTCACTTCCTTCGGATGCGTTGGCAGAAGTCTTGTTTGTGTTTACAAACACATGTTAAAATACGAAGAACAAACTAATAACCAAAATCTAAAAAAAATTAAGAACGATGAAAAAGTGAACACTAAAAAGTTCATTACGTTTCACTAAGACTAAATACGCTAAATTGAAGTACGAAACCCGTGTTCCTCGATCAGCAAGTAGAGGTTAGGTTTACCAAATACAGAAGACACAACCATACGTTGTAAAGTTCATCCGCATTTATAAGTGACCTTGAATCTTCTATTGATTTTGCTAGCGGTATAGTTAAAGATTTTAAAAATCAGTACTTCTAGTGCAGTTTGGATAAAATGGCATTGAGGTACCTTGGTACAGTATATCGTATTGTTTACTGGTATGCCATCGATTAACGTCCGCACTAATTGAATACTACGTTATGCAAAGACCATCCTCGTAATTAGACCAATTTGTAATTCAGAGGATTCCACGTTAAAATGTAGGTCTCTTAGTTGCCATCGGCTATTATTAATTAACAGCCCTAAAGAACATGTGAGTCTTAGTCAGTAACAAGACTACAATATCACGCCACAATCATCTTACACTCAATTCATACTTGGCTTAAAATACCTAATTTGTGGTATGGTCACCATTTCAATAATCTAATCTAATATGAAAAAATGAATGAGTAACTGAAAAATATGAAGCGACAATCATTAAATCATCGAGTGGCGAAGGGAAAGCAGGGAAGGTGGAGGGTCCTCATGTGGATGATCCTAATGGCGGCCGGACCCTCTGATGGCGTTATAATGAGGCTTCCGGCCTGGCAAGCCGAGCCAAGTGGTGGTCATACGGATGATATGAAAATTATTCATTATTTGAATTCTTAATGAAGAATTATATACGAGATGAACAATATATTTACTGCATTTATCTAACAAATTGTCATTCATCCCGGCAACTGTTGCCATGTCATTACGATAGTATGCTAAACCATATTATTCTATAGTAAAACATTATATTATATAAATTTGGCTTGTTATTGCTTGTTTTTGTATCGTAAAAATGAAATAACAATTAACTATCCCTTTCACTTCAAACCCCTCCATCATGTTTTTGATCGTTAATAACTGTAATAGTAGAAGTTTTTTTGTGTTTCATTTTTTTTTAATTTTATGTAACCTGATTTGTTGTGAGATATGGACCATTGTTTTAAAACAAAATTAGTCTTTCACATACATATTATATTTCAAAGAAGAAAATAATTGAAAAGTAATTACTTAATGTGTTAAAATAGCTTTTTACTGTAGTAAATATAAAAATCGTACATGATACGGATTTATATTGATTGTAGTCAACAATCTTCTTTTAATTACAATAATTATTCTAGAAGCAAACACTTTTTCAGCAGAAAGGGAAAAAAGGCATTAAAGAAAGGCAACATTCATTAAAATAAATGTGTAACTCAGGTTTCAACTTGACATTTTACACCTCATATTTGCCGATGAGTTACAGTCGAGCTTTGTCCGCAATTCTACAAAACAGTTTAGTAAAAGCTTGTTGTAGATTTTTTTTGCAACTTTGTAATGAGCCGGTCATCATATTGGCCAGTAATTTAATTTCATATTCAATACTATAAAGTAGAAAATAAGTTCTGTCTAGGAAAATCTGGAGTTTCTTGTAATATCAAGTTTAAAATCTTAAAACAAACACTAAGCTTATGGAGAATCAAATGTAAACCAGACAAATCGTAACGTCTGTTTATAACCGGTTGACAGTTAGTTGTTGACTAAAGATGGTGGTGAACAGTATGTTCAATGTAGGATGTGAATGTTTTGCATAAATATCAATTTTGTCTATGTAGTTAATGATAAATTATCAAATTAGTAAACAATTTGCTAAAGGGTAAATAACTCCGAAATAAAAACAGAGAAAAGAATTTCCAAAATCTATTGTTTTTTATAGAAATCATTTTCATTGTATTCCACTGTAATAAACCAATCGGTGTAAATTAAATTTACCACAGGCTACTAGTAATCGTACGAATGATTATGATAGCTCCAACAATTGACGCTGGCTGAAAGACTCTAAACCACCTGTCTGTATATCTGCGCTGTAGCTCAGATATACATTGCAAACGCAGCGTATTCATGCATAAAGATTCAGAGATCAATCACTGACCGAGGTGGTTATATTTTTGTCCAGAGTTTAAGCAAGTTATTCAAAAAGGTTTGCGTTGATTGTTTAATAAACAACAAACAATCATTTTTGTTTTTTTAATTCAAGAAAGCAAATACCTACATCATGTACTGTAGCCGACATAAATTAACAATAATTAAACTAATTGGACTAGTATTAAATTTGTTTCTTAAAATTGTCTTATTTATCCGAGAAAATCTCGGTCTCGAGGTAATATGCAATAAGAGAAAAATCTTAATTAGAATAAATATTTTCATCCTTACTCTTACGTTCTCATTTTGTTTACAGAAATAATGCTTCTAAGTTTTTTCGTAATATTTATTACTTAATAATTAAGTATAGATGTACATTAAAATATATTAAATACTAATTAATTAATAGCATTTCTCACATTAACTGATTCTAATACAATTTGATACTGTAGCTTGATAGGTGTATGAACTCAAATTCTATTTAGTTTATATAATTGTTTTAATAAAACAACCGAATTTAATAAAAAACCCGGGAGACCCTTAACACTCTGCTCTCGTCTCAGGCACAACTGATTCTCTCTCACATCTTCTACTTAACTGTTCAAATATTCCTAGTAATTACACTTGAAAAAGTCTACGTTGTAGAGTCGACCCCCTTGCTTCTCTTGTTATTCTTGCAGCTCCAATGTGTTAAATAATGTTCGCTCACTTCTTAAAAGAAAACAAAGAACTCAAATAAATAATCATATACCATTTAAAGGCGTATTAAGTTATGTTACACTTTCATGAGTCTTCATGTCATTGTTTACACTGGTTCAAATTTGAATGGTTAATCTTTAAATCTTTAACTCCTTAGTACTAGAGCCTTCAAAACCGCCTAATACAAATGGCTTATAAGCACCGAAATGGATTTACCTTAGATTTTGATTGATTTATAGAGGGAAGATCTAGGTTCAGATTGCTCATCATTCTCAGAACACCAAAATATACCACACATTGTCTACACAGATACGTAAACTACTCATGTCAGTAAAAGGTTAGTCTACACAGAACATATTTTCAGAACAAACAAATTTTTATGATAGAACACTTATACCATTTTTCACACTGGTTAGCAACACAAAACTTTTATTTTACACACATAAAGGATATATGGACTGGGACGGTGGCGACGTTCTGTAATCTACTTGGAGGTCACCGATTAGGGATAGTTGTGAGCGATGGTCGGTGGGTGTAGTGTTCTCTTGTTTGGATTAACGTCCACCTTATTGAATACTTCGTTAATTTGCAAAAGACCATCCTCACAATTAGACCAATTCGTAATTCAGAGGCCGTGGTTTCTGATTCCACGTTAAACTGTAGGTCCCTTAGTTACCGTATGCTGTTGGGCCATTAATTAACAGTCCTGCCTAAGGAAAACGTCAGCCTTTAACCGTAACAAGACTACAAGATCATGCCACAATCATCTTACAACCAATCCTCATTCATACTTGACTTAAAATACCTTGTTGTATAATCACCATTTCAATAATCCAATCTCATCTAATATATATACCACATAAATTCCATAACACCTCAAGCAAAGAGAAGTTTTTAGTAAAACTTAAATATTTATTTGAAAGTAAATTATTTATTTAGTCTTAGCAAAGTTCTAGACTCAACATAACTTGTATCGCCGCTTTGTAGAGATAAGGTTATGCAGTGTGTTCATGTCAATGTTTCGCTTTCGCTTTCATTTCAATTTCAATATCAGCTTCAGATTTCAATATCAGGCTTCTGAATATAAGCATATATTTTTTAACTTCGCCATGTAGGCCCTAATAGTTTTTAGATGTATTATTTGTTTGTATAATAGTAAAGAGGATACTTTGGGATTGTACAAAATGCAGACTACTGCATGGATAAAGTGAAAAATTAAATAATTTTTTTACATACTTAGATTTTTGGTGACATTTTTGCTAGCTGCCAAATTATATGAAAGTTAGGTGCCTCCTCTAAACCGCCTTAGAATATTAACATTAACAATCCAATGTTTATCCAATCCAATCAAAGGTTTATAATGTACGATTGGACCTCACCGACAAGTTTTGAAAACTTGGAGGGGCCATGACTGTGAGATATTATAAAAACGTAAAATAATTTGTAATTTTATTTGTAAACCTATTTAACACAACGACATCTAAAACGACATTTTTATTTTTACAGTTCCGTAGTACTACACGAAAAATGAATTGCAGTATTAAGGTTAATTTCAGAACTATTCATAAAAGAACCATGAACGTATTTAATAGTTTGGTAATGGTGATATTACCATTACACCATTACACCGGTTTGGTAATGGTGTTTACAGGCTGATTAGTTTTCCTGTTGGTGGTCAGAGGACCGGTGCAATATTACCTGCTGCTAGTCACATTACCAGCTTATTACGTGCATAGAATTTCACACGCAGTAAATGATGCATAAAGTTAACAGCATCGTGCAGCGTTACAGTATAGTGATCTGTTTATTTGGTGCTGCATACGTGTTATGCTAAAACTCGCGCTTGCTTTCTGTTTGAATTGAAGACCACCTTTATACATCAGACGTGACGGGTTGGAATTCCCTTAGCTAACAAAATTTCCTTTGGCTAATAGACTTTCATATTTTATACAACTGATTTTACTAACCGTACAAGTATGCTGAATATTATGAAGATGGTTCAACATTTATATTATGTATGTATAAAATTTGGAAAATTGAAAATCACAGCTTCAAAAATGTCGGAAAAGTATTTTAGATTATTTAGACTATCTGAACAATCGTATTTTTAAAGCAAGAAAGTATAAAATTATTTTCGTAAAGGATACAACAGATCATTTTTATAAATTCTAATTAAAGGCTGAAGAACAATAATAGTTAACAGTAACATTTGTAGCTCTTAATTTAATATTGTAATGTTCAATCTTCTAAACAAATTATCAACAAAATATTGGAGTCGTCACTAGAGTTTTCAGTGACCAGTGACTTAGTGTTGAGATGAGTATATAGGCCTACCTCGGCACAGTAGACCTCAGACCGACTAACCAAGATGCAAGTAAGTGTTTCCCGGTCTGAGGCTCACGCTCATGCCACGACATGTCTTACAGCTGAAGCGTCAAGTTACTCTTAGTGAGAATTTGCATATTAATAGACCAACTTTACACATAGCACATGAATATGCATAGTAGTGTTGAATTGACTGCAAATAACACGACTATAGCAGAGTTATATGTAACACGAAAGAGTAGGACTACAGATTTCATACGAGAGTTAAGAATAAAGAATTGAGAAGGTTTATTGAGGTTAATGATGCACAGAACATGAAGTGTACAATGTCTACTATAACTAATTAAAAACTTTAATAAAAATGATTCTGTAGTTAATTATGGATTTTTGACTATATTATAAGCTGTATTGAGTTCAAAGACATGACTATAAGTTGACCTTAAAATTATCTAAATGAACCTGTTTTAAATAATCAGGCAACGCATTATAAAGTTTTACACGGGTAATTATATAGGATATAAAATATACAATAATTAAGTTTAAACTTGTTAAGTTTAACAAGACTTCACGAATCGATTCATCTTATAAAAACACATTATTAGATACAATAAACGGTACCAGTGGACTGACACATACTTTCTCCCTTAAGTAAATTTAAAAAAGACAATCTGTAATAAAACTATCATGTTTTACAAAGTAATTCTAAATATCATTTAATAATTTATTGTTCAAATTGTATGGGGGAACCCCCCCCCCCGGTAATACCAAGCTTTTTTGAGCTGGTTTTGTTCGGTGATTTGACCTTACACTTCATACCAAGTTTCATGGAAAACGGGTGGAAAGTAAGGAAGAAATTGATTTTTTTATATTTTCCATAAGAATAACATTGGGCGCTGTCAGACAACGTTCTGCGTTTATCATGAACAGTAAATTTAACTTTTCTCTGGAACCGTTAGTCGTAGACAAATAATTCAAAATACTAATTTGTTTAGTTTTTTAAGCTGGTTTCAATGGTACCAGTCAAGTTATACTTTACTTTTATATACATGCCAAATTTCATCTAAATCGGACAAACGGGGTAGGCTGTGGCACTGTACACATCCAGACACACACACACACACACACACACACACACACACAGACAGACACACGGACGGACAGACATCACGCCAAAACCCACTTTTTTGGATTCAGGGGACCCCAAAACGGATATACCCAACCTCAACTCAAATTCGAAAATTTTGACGAAAACAATACTTTCTCCATATACTATGTATAAGGGGAGAAAGTAAAAATAGAAATTTTCTATGGAAATGAAGTGAGAATCGCCTTCCGGATGATGAAACCATAACTCATTACTTATTATGTACATGCATTTTGATGTACACCACCAGAAACATAACCAATGATCTAATGATGATCGTGTTGAATTTGTATTTTAATTATTAACACGGAAACATAATATATCATCTATCAATGAAACCATTGACTGAGCCCTGCCCCATGATAGCAGGGCTTTTAAGGTCAATGCTGATATAATCTATGCAACCAAATCGTGTCCTGAATGAAAAATTTACCACCAGAAATTTAAGTTTGAGAGAAACAGATAAAAAAGAAGCATATATTGGTAACATAATTGTAATTTAGAGTAAAATATGAAAAAATAATTCATTACAAGTATGTGGCAACCGCTTTGTGATTACACAATGTCATACAAGGTTGATCAACTTTAGCTAAGCTGAAGTGAACGACCAGGCGTGCTGCGTGCTATTATCAGGAGTTAATTAGCATGCGGGACCAGGTGATTGGTTAACAAGTGCGACTGCAGGTATCACATTGCTGCTAATTTTGTTATAGAGTTTCACCAGTTTAATGAGGAGTCGAGTTAATATTGGCTGCTAATTAGCTTACTTTAAATTAATTATAGATGGAAATATCGTGAGGTTAACAATACGCTACGAGTTTGATGTAAACATCGTCACCAATATTTCAACTAATTCATTTCGATGACTTAGACTTTTTTATTTACTTTTTTTAGTTTAAAAACACAATTTGTGTTTTAAATGATAAATTTGTGTTTTAACTGTTTTAAATAAATAGGCGAAGTGATTTAGCTCTAACAAAGAAATAATGATATTTCCGTTTTAGGTACACCCCAAGTAAAAAAATAGGGACCCAGTTCTAGGTCTTATGATGACTATGGTAATAGCATAATTTCCTATTTGAAATTCACTAAAAGCCAATCGAACTGATATTCGTTTGTTATGTCACAAATAGCTAATTTATTACCATTATTTTACACGTTTAAACTGATAATCCACAGTTTACAATGTTAACCTTCGTCTCTGTTGCCCAATGTATCGCTATCTCTGTCTATTTGCTATGAGCCGATGTCCAACCGTCGTGTTTATTATTGACGAGCGAGCAGGCGCTGGTAGGCAATCCGTCTACAGCACGCTTGTCACACACCGACCAATGCAGGCGTCCTTCGTTGATGTGCTGACTGTAGCAACGGTCGTGGATAAAACTGACATATTTTATTTTGATTAACTACATGTTTAAGATGATGGTTAAAGAGTGGTATAACACTTTGCTTTACATGATATAAATCTTCATTGTAATTTTTGTCAGACTAGGATGTAATGACATTGATAAATTGGGTCGATTATATTCTGATTTTGTTTGAAAATACTTATCTCCATATATATCTATAAAGTAAATTAAAGTTTCGTGTATCCTCCTGGCCAAGGTCTAATGTTAGAGTTTTCAGGTCGCACTACTGCCTCTAACGTGACCTAATGACTACTTATGTAGCCGGGACCAACGGCTTAACGTGCCTTCCGAAGCACGGTGGCAGTCTGAGAAATTAAATTTCATGTGTCATGACCGGGAATTGAACCCGAATTTTTGGGTGGTAGGCCAAAACCCACTCTACCCACTCAGCTATGACTGACACTATATATCTGTAATGTAAAAAAGATTCATTTTTTTGTTATTTTGACCAACATTCAAATTTAAAATATACTTTAATAATGAACGTTACTTTCCATCTGGACCTCATAAAAGAAGGAATAACCGTAGAAAATTTGAGAATATTTCAATTGATCTATATATAATTTTTAAAATAATACAAGTTTATATAAGTTTTATTATATATTATAAGTCTACAGAAAAAGTTCTCGATTCAAAGACTATAGCAACTAATAGCTCTTATGCGTTTGTAATATAATAAAATTTTGATTTAATGAAAATACTTAGCTCGAGATACTTTTAAGTTAAAACCAATAACATTTTAGAAAAATTATTAGATATACAACATCGCATGAATAATTATAATAAGTAATTGCTGTAAACTGTATCAAGTATGTTTTTTGTTCCACAGATGGCTCCACGTCTACGAATGTGAGTGCCCAGAACTGAAAATAAAAATAAAAATTCATGAAACCAAATTCTGTACTACTAATTGCCCAAAGGTACTCGTAGCTCAGATGTTTTACCTTTTTTTGGTAGCAGCGCTCCGGGTTACGAGTCCAGCAAGCTTCCACAGTTTGAATATGATGAATATTTTTATACAAAATCAGAATGATCAATTACGTCTTTTTGTAACCCGCTTATGTTTTCATTGTCAATTTACTTGAGTGGTTGGTTGACCATGTTGTAAAGCGAATTTCAACAGTTCAATAACGTATTAAGTGGATATTTCTTATATAATAAAATGTTTTTCATTATCCAAATCATTTCAAAAGCGCTAATCATAGGAATATTTAGAACGTTACTTAATGACATGCATATTGGTTTATTTTGATTAATGTATTGTAAAGAATTTTATGTATCAGGTTAAGTTATGTCAGGCTAGAAGCGTAATTACGCTTATAAGGACCTAATTATAAAACAGATCTCTATAAGGGGATTTACTTCTAGTTTTGAAACGCACCTAAAATTGTTATGTAATGAAAATACATACGGATAATGTATAAAATATTAATTGAATATTATATAGAATAATAATCAATCAGTGTCTTATTTTAAAGATTTGCATAAACGTGTTTTGCACAAACATGTCATATTTATATTTTCATTTATTACAGTATTAATTAGGGACAATATTAGGTTTATATTTTAGAACCTTTTAAATGACCAAAGTAAAAATAGTAGGATACACTGTGGTATCAAAATTAAATAAACTATATCTACTTACTAGTAGGATACGGGTGGTTAACTTTTGATTTGTTAGAATGTTTCTCAGTTTCCTTATACTAGTGGCCGAGCAAGTTGAGTATTCAGCCCGAGTGCGCGTTCTCGCCGGGAGACTGCTCTCTGTGTCATTACCTCTGAATGTGACCTAACCCTCAAATATTTCATCAAAGCGCATCTGTATTAGTGTTAGTGGCAACAGACATCGAAGCCGAAACTGATAACAGTCAGGAACGAGCTTAGAGATAAAACTATCAATATCATTTTAGAATAAACGTTTTTATGAGAAAGAATGACAAACACGACATTAAGAGGGTTTGATTGATATATAAATCTCCAGTAGTAGCAGACCTGCGTACTCAGCGAATTTACATTCATTTATAAGCTGTATGAGATTATAGGCTAAATAAGTTTGCTACTACGAAGAAAAACATATATAGATTTTATAAAATACATTATTAACTACTTAAGTACACGAAACAGAGTTTCAAGTTTTATCACAATATTAAGTATAAAAACTAGATATTAATTTAAACATTTTATGGATGTTTACGTATTAATATAAAGGATGCTATGGTTATAAGATTTATAATACAATATGGAGGGTGTCCTAAAAGCTTTAATCAAAAATCGTTCCTTTGGTCTAAGCAAACATAATTGACAATATAAACACGAGTCCCCGGTGTCCAGTTTTACGTGTGTTGGTCTGTATGCGGTTTAATAATAAGTTTACAGCTTATGACCTATTTAAGATTGTAAATAAAAATTCTGTATGGATCTATAACTCTGTGTCTTAATAGTGTTTAAAAGTTCGTTTCTATAACAAATTTGTTTCAACATAGCGGTCAATTAAAATATTTAACACTAAATTTCACGAAAACCGTTATAGCTAAGAAACAAAGCTAAGTTCATGGATAAAAAGCCACCCTGAAAACCCATCCATCTTCATCCTTTGTCCTGATCAGCGAATATGTTCAGCCGATCGAACGCTGTAAAACCTCGTGAAGTGCTTTAATCGGACTAATGGAAACTGCTGATTGCCGAGGTAAAAATACAAATGAAAACAAATAAGTTAGCTAGAAAAGAAATAAACATTGTCGCTCTTCATTAACGAGGTGACGTTTTGCAGGTTGGTCGGCGGCTGGATCTGGTACTATTGCAATGTTTTCCAAAAGGCGGATTGCATCTCTAAGCTTAGCAACTCTCCATAGGCTCAGCACGTTACGTGCGGCAAGGGACATTATTTATAATTTAGCCAAGAGAACGTCTGAAAACCCTGACACCTCCATTAGTGCTAGTCATTTTTACTAACTTTCTTTTGTCATAGCTTTCGAGGTGGCTGCAGAATAATATATTCAATTTAGTTTTTTCTCTATAAATTACAATCCTTCGTTTTTCTTAACAGAAAAATGGGGATTTCCTGACATCATTCGAATTATCAAATATTTGACATTATTGAGAACTTCCTGTGATACAGTATTTAATCCAATATTCTAAAAAATGCTAAAACAATACTTTTGAATAAAGGTGATTATTGTATAGCAAATTTTTTTAAGAGGCAAACACTTTTTGTGCTAATGATAAAGTAAAACCAAGTTGTGTTACAGGGATTTCAGCAATAAAATAAACGGTACCAGTGGACTGACACATACTTTCTCCCTTAAGTAAATTTAAAAAAGACAATCTGTAATAAAACTATCATGTTCTACAAAGTTATTCTAAATATCATTTAATAATTTATTGTTCAAATTGTATGGGGGGGAAACCCCCTCCCCGATAATACCAAGCTTGTTTAAGGTGGTTTTGTTCGGTGATTTGACCTTACACTTCATACCAAGTTTCATGGAAAAGGGTTGGAAAGTAAGGAAGAATTTGATTTTTTATATTCTCCATAAGAATAACATTGGGCGCTTTCAGACAACGTACTGCGTTTATCAGGGACAGTAAATTTAACTTTTTTCTGGAACCGTTAGTCGTAGACAAATAATTCAAAATACTAATTTGTTTAGTTTTTTAAGCTGGTTGCAATGGTACCAGTCAAGTTATACTTTACTTTTATTGTTTTCGCTGAAAATTTAAAAATTTGATTTTTTAACATTTAAAAGCCCATAACTTGAACCGTCATTTTTACAGACATGTGGGTGGTGTCAAATTATTTAGTACTCTGTGCACTATAAACTATGAAATTTTAATCAAAATCGTTAGAGCCGTTTTTGAGAAAATTGGATTTTTCACGTTTTTTAAGGGTTTTTAGGGGTAAACTACCCTTAAAAATCAAAAATTCAAAAAAATGAAAAAAACGCCTGGAGATACGATGACTATATATATACATGCCAAATTTCATCTAAATTGGACCAACGGGGTAGGCTGTGGCACTGTACACATCCACACACACACACACACACACACACACACACACACACACACACACACACACACACACACACACACACACACACACACACACACACACACACACACACACACACACACACACACACACACACACACACACACACACACACACACAGACACACGGACGGACAGACATCACGTCAAAACCCACTTTTTTGGATTCAGGGGACCCCAAAACGGATATATCCACCCTCAACTCAAATTCGAAAATTTTGACGAAAACAATACTTTCTCCATATACTATGTCAAATTCAAATTCAAATTCCTTTATTGTAAGCGACAATTCAACAAATTGTATTACAAACGTCAACATACAAAAGCAGTGCAAACCTATTACAATATCCTAATTATTATAAAATTTGTACATATTTATAAAAAAACTATTTAAAAGACAAACTACAAAAAACTACAAAAAAGGTGGTACAGTTGTAAAGATTAAGTATTCAAAAACTCACCAACTGTATAAGGGGAGAAAGTAAAAAGTAAAACTTATTAAAATAAACAAACAACAGAAAAAACTTTTTAAGATTTGACTTCATTTTGTGTAACGGACACTGATATGACATCAATATATCCCCAACCAATAGTGGTTATCTTATCGGAGGATAAACTTTATTGGATGACACTCTGTATTTGGCTTCATGTAGTCGAGATCCATGCTTCAAAATTTTAGTTTATGTGTTTATCATAGCAGCTAATCTGCATACTCATTTCCCATTTCAATCATATAGAGAATAGCCAAAATCCTTAGTTATCTATAATATTATAAAGAAGAGGTGGTTTCTGTATGTTTGTTTGTGGGTTTGTGTGTTTGTGGGTTTGTGTGTTTGTGGGTTTGTGGGTTTGTTGTGGCAAGTGAACGCAAAAAATATTGAACCAAACAGTTTGAAATTTTACACAAAGACAGATCTTAAACTCATGCAACACATAGGCATACTCATTTCCTTAAAATCCTCTCGGGCTACGCCCTGTGAACGTCCTAAGTTTCAATGTTTACATTTTTAGAAAATGAAAACATAAAATAACTTGAATGTCAACAGCTGTGAACACTAAAATTTGACAGTTCGAGAAGCAGAAGACATGGTTGCTGTAAATACCCTGGGATTCAATGTTTACAGTTTTTAATGTCAACATCCGTTTACTTTACATTTTGACAGTTCGGGTGGAAAAAGAAATAAAGTTAATTTTTACACATAAACTGCTGGATCGAAATTAGTGAATTATTAGTTCGAAATAGTGGAATGGTAGATTTTTAATTTTCTCCCGATGCCTGCCTCTATTACGTTAATGCTTATCCTCTCCCAATATTTGACATATGTTACTTTGTCATGTTTAGATATATACTTAGACACGTGTTTTGTCATTTTGTAAACAATAAAGAATTAATTATCAATAACTTAAATGTATCTGTAGAGCCTACACCTCTCAGCCTTTTTTACCCGTGCGAAGAACGGGTACTTTGGCTAGTGGACAGATAAAAAAACTTGGCACACGATCAAAATACAATTTTTATGGCGAAATTCCTACTTTCAATGTTACTCACAGCAGCATACCTGCACACTGTCTCCCGTGTTATTCTTATGGAGAATATGCAAACTCTCTTAATTATTGACATAAATTCATCGAACTTGTCCTATATTACTATTTTAATACTATTAATTTTTAATTCACTGAGTATGAAGGTCTGCTAAGACGAGGTTAATTACTTCGTAACTTGTTATTATTTTTGAAACAAATTAATAGTTTTTGTAAAATATAGAGAGCGAATATATATATTTCAATATACGTATTCCAGTTTTTATAACATTAAATTAACTTTCTGTATTATTTATGTTACAATATATCTCAGATATTTACCGGAGCAAGGGAAACATGGAATACTTTCACACGTATCTTATATGCATGATTGGTTTCACTGAAAGAATTCATGTCGACAGGGATTTTCTTCACATAACGTTTCACGTAACGTGTGCTGATATTTGTTAAATAATATATTTTTAAACACTCATGCTTATAAATATACGGCATCAGCGAACTGACTCATGCTTTCCTCTTTTCAAATTAAAGTTAAAAATACATTCAAAGTTGTAATATAAATATAAATTTTTAATTTAATGGATTAAATAAAATTGTGAAAAATGAATTTTTTATATTTGAAAACCAATACTTTTGGACTGTTATTTCGTCAAAGTATTATACTATTTAGGACTCTAATCACTGAGAATAATAAAAGTTTAATCAAAATAGTAGTAGTTGGAGTCTTTTTTATAAAGTTTGAAATTTTATGTTTTTAAGGGGTTTAATGGTAGACAATTATAAAAATTAATAATTCTAAAAATGAAAAATCTCGATATTTTGTATATACTTCTACTATATTTTGATACTTCATATAATTTAATGAAATTACTCAAAAGTCTTAAGGCTTCCAACAGACATACAGGCAGACACACATGCGGACAGGCTGGTGTATTGACAAACATGTATATTTTTATGAGAGAGGCGGGAGATGCTTTATACACACAGGAGGCCAGCCTGTAGCCTGTAGCACTCCCTTAAATAGTGGCGTTACCCACAAAAACAAACCTCCTCTACTCTTTAGGATTCTAACCTGGAACCGTTTGTCACATTACAACAGGCTAGGCCTAAATTTGGCTTACGCCTTTCGGTCTCAATCCATGTCCAAGCACTTTTTTAGGTGATCTGGGCAGCTTCGTGGTCCAGATAGCTTTTCTTCTCTAGAAAGACGCCTCGGACGAACTGTGACAACTGTGGCTCAGGTACCCCGGGGTCGCAGGACCCCGAGAGGAAGGGGATGCCTCCCGTGTAGTCGAGGGATGACAAACATGTATAAGGGAGAAAGTAACAAAACATAATTATACCGAACAAAAGAAGACCCGATAAAATAAAATTATAGATAGATAATGAGTTGGTTTCCACCAGACCATGCATCACGGTTGCCATGTCACAGCCATCTTGATTAACTTGTCAATGGCCGTGTTCACTGTTCAACTGATCACGGCTTGGCTGATCATTTGCTGGTCGAGAACAATATTAGGATTTCATATCAACTTAATATTTCGTTTATTTCAAACACTCTGCAATCAAGACTATCCAGTTGTGTTGTAAACAAATTTATCACTGATTTTTATTGGTACAATTTACAAAAATAATAAATGCTATTTGATATACAATAATGAAATATATACTGCACCATAAAATAATTTGCAAACGAAATACTTCCGCAGTATAGAGAAAACTTCGACCATCGGCAGGAGCAAAATATGCGTTGGTAATTATATTGAACACTTTTCTGCTACTATAAACGTCCCGTTTTTTCAAAGGTGAAGAGATGATTTTCCTCGCACACGGGCTAAATTCTTACCCACGAATATCCAAATTAAAATTTTATAACTACTGGAAGGATGGTAGAAAAGAATATACATATCAAATCTATTTTGCAAAATCAACTTTCAAAATACTAAAATAGTATGCCAACAATGTTTACACTCATGAAGCGTAATCACAATCGTTTCTGACCACAAAAGAAACACTTTGAAAATGTGCGTTTATAACCCATACTGCAGGCCAATAGATAGTAAAAAATTAAGGGTTTAAAAGCTCAGTTATAAAGAAGCATTTTTAAAGGTTTGGGTTAAGTGTGTACTTAGCTAAAAGGGAGGAATCATTAAAGTAGGTAAGCTTTACTTGAGTGAAGTGGAAAACTTTGAAACATTTAATGAACTTTATCAAGTAAACAAGTGGTCTATAGCGGAAATCAATATGATAAATAATATTTTGCCGATTTAAGAAATTTGTTTAATACAGTAAGTGCGTTATATATATAATTAAATTTAAAAGGCGTGTTCTTGATCAATGATAATGTTGTGTTACATCAATAGTTCACTAAATACAAACTGTAATTTTTTTATATAATTTGAGATATTTTAAAACTGGGGTTCTGTTAATTGCAATTCAAATATGCTCTGTATTATGCGTACTAAAGGTTTAAATAGTTTTATCTCAAAGCACTAAACTATGTAGATGATAATTACCTCCCATGGTCAATCTCCTTTGTTACAATTTACCACTCCAATGCAACAGTTAGAACAGTGTGCCTTGACATGAGACTTTTTTAATTTAAGAGTATAATGAGAATAAAAAAATATAAAAAATTGATAACTAAAAATTTAAAAAAATATTGATTGAAAATACTGTTAATATTTTAACGGGGATCTATTCAAAATGGTAGTTTTGTCAGTTGCTGTTGAACAGAAACTGATTAGATATTGACATGGAAATGTCTTGACTCTGGGGAGGGGGTTGCTGACAATCCGTCAGACCAAAATTTGAAACGGGGACGACATATGGTTAGTGATGTCATATTGTCAAAAGGACGGCTGTTTAGAGAAACTAAAAATATTTCCTTCACACATATCCATGATCTAAGCTATTTCCAAAAGGGAAATAATTACAATATATTTTTCTCGCAATGGCGAATAAAAATACATGGATAGCCTCCATGACACCAAAAGAACGTGTAATTTCAGAAACCCCGTAAGTCCAAACTCATAATCTTTCGTCTCTCCATAGAAAAACACCATAAATCCGTGTCTTACGGTGTTTCTGAAATCAACTACCTAAATAACTGCGTGTGTACTCCAACTAAGCGTTAAAATCTTTGGTAAATAATTGTAAATAATTTATGCAAATTTATTATTTAGTAATGGGGAGTTTTAAAGATTTTTAATACTCCTATTCATCACGTAAGAGTATTTTTGGTAAACGACATTGGACGATTACAAACGCTTAAAATCTGCAGAATATCACATTTTTCTGTTTTAGGTCACATAAGTTATAGAAAAAAACTTTATTTCATATTCTTTACATATATGTTGTAAAAGAAGAAAGTATTGCTTCTGTAAAACTTTTGAATTTAAGCTGAGAGTGAAAATTATTAATTTTTGACAGATAATTGTGGGAAGTACAAAAGTAGAATATTATCAATATAATATTGATAATGCAAATGTAGACAAATATTGAAGTAGCAAATGCAATAAGACACACATTTATTATCAGATAGGCACGTTCTAGTGACTCTATTTCTAAAATATCATTCTAAAAGCCAAAATATTTAAGAAAAACTTTAAATAAAGTTGTTAATTCTGTCCAGTATGATTTAAATCGACACAATTTTACTAAAATCAATATTAAAAGTATCTAAAATAAAAACTACTAACCCACCAAATGGAATTCCCTCACTGAAAAGTTACAGTGTAATGTTGATTCATTGTAATATTAAATTTATACACAAAATATTTATAAAATATATAAAGAGTCAAAAACGTTACGTCAGGGGTCGTGACGGTGGTCCACCAGTCTAGAAAAAAAGGTATGAGGAGGTTAAAAGTGCTATGAACATGCGTTTTAATTGAAGAAACGTTGCCTATTCAAATATTATAGCATTGTAGGTAGTGTAGTATCTCTTGTTAATATAGGTTTTTGCAAAAATGTATCCATAAAAAAATGTATCCATAAAGTTGTTGTATTTTCCTTAAATTGGCACCCTGCAATCATTAATAATACAGGGCTATTCAAAACGAATGGTGCAAAAGTAAGGTTAGTTTATTTGCAAATGAATAAATATGAAACTATTAAAAAACATGGAAACTTTTTTTAACATCAACCCTAAAATATTTTAACTAATATTTTAGCGTTTTTATGTGTAGTTTAACGAATTTTATAATTTGTTCCTTTATGCGATTACAATCTTTATTTCCGTCATATGTTGAAGATTATTGATACTTATATAAAAAACCACAGCCAATTTTAAATAGCACAAACATAAACACAATATGTGCTATTGTGCAACATCGTAACGCGAAATTAAAGCAAGAGACAGTTTGCATGAGCAGAATTTTCACGAAGTTGGTAGCAACAAGTTTGACCACCGCTCCACTCTTTAACTTTGGAGTATTTTCTGCATGTCACAAAGAGTTTGAGAGCTCGTTTATTTGAAAGGGAAGTTTTACCACCTCTACATAACACTGCGAGTTTAGATTGCCTATAAACCTTCGCACTGCATTTTAAATTATCCTTTGGTAAACTTTATTTTAAAGTAAGAATATTAAAGTAAGTCTAACAAAAAATAATAATACTTTAAAATAAATGTCTATTATAAATGAATTATTACTATTATATGTAATAAAAGGTTATTTGAATAGATACGACACCAAAATCTCTAATTTACATTTTACGCTTTTGGAAAACAAAAGGTTAACCTGAGAGAGAGTTAAAACTAAACTTTATGATAGCAGGGAAAATTAAAATTAGCTGTTGAGAATTTAAAATGTTTAAAATCATGACCTCCTCTTTTATCTTTGTTTATAAACGAAGACTGAATATCTATACGCGGAACATATCAAGCAAAGATATGATTAAACCAAAACAGTCGTCCCTATCCGTGCGAAAAACGACTTGGGGTCCGGGGTCCGAACCAGTGAGTGACCTCACTGCTTCAGAATCGGTCCTGAGCTAATTCTCCATACTACTGTCTATTGGACAAAACTATTCTAATAATTTATTTACAGTTTCTGCTTTGTTCATTCATGGTTCTGTTTACTTCCATCTCACATAATTGATATGTTTATTCGAAACACGAATAAAAAAATGGTAAAAGCTTTTTATCGAGTGTTTATTTACAGTTGGTTACTATATTTATGGTATATTTTATATGTTTGGAGAACATGAGCCTACCTATGTGCTTACACATATAGGAACACATTGAGGAAAAAATAATTACAAAAGCGATCAGCATGATCAAGGATGTTACGTCGTTTCAACCTATATGTACACTGACTATTGTTCAGAAGATTTAAAGCCAGCTGGTTAGGATAGTCTATTTTACACTGATAATTTTAAATAAATTTTGAAATTTCTTTCTGACAAATGGAATGTTAGAATCTTCGTGGATTACTTTGTTTGTAACCTACCATGGAACATTGAGAATTGTGGTCAATGTTTTAGAATGGTATCATTGAATTAAACGATACCAGTCCCAAAAAAACAGTATGGAAATAGTTAATTCGACTTTCACGCCGTATCCCAGAGCTGGATTCCGTAGGTCCATAGAGGCTTTATTGGAACTCTGTATAGGAGTAACTCGCTTCGCTCGCTGGGGGCTCCGCCCCCAGGCCCCCTTATAGGTGTCGGCAGAATCGCTTTTATTGTTATAATTTAATTGCTTTTATTGTTATAATTTAAGGTATTAGAGAAATGATCAAAAGGAAATATGAAATGGAATAACGGTGGGAGTTGGTAGATATTGTATTTGATATGATAAATTGAGTTGAAGAATTATTTGCTGTAGAATATTTCAAATTTTGGTGTTGGTATAGTTTTATTAGTATTATTAGTACAGTATTATCATTAGTAAAGTGGATGTGATATAAGAAAAGTATACCATAGATGAACTGTGGGTAACAGCAGCACGATAAGAATAATTTTATTTATAATTTGTTAAATATTTTCCTGTTTTTAGTGTCGTACATATCATTATGTTATAAAATTGGTGGGCGGTGAGTATTAAATATATTTTCAAATTCTGAAGAGTAATAAGGCTTTATTGGAACTCTGTATAGGAGTAATTTGTTTTAAACTGATAATTTTGAAATTTATGCAAGAAGGTAAAATTTGTTAGTTCTTAGGTCTAAGTGCATGCTCAGATATTTTGCTTCATCCGCTTGAGAAGGATCGACATTGTTTAACGTTAATGGTGGACACGTTATCAAATTCATCATGAAAGTTACATGAAGTCTTTGATTCATTTTCTTTATTTTTCCGGTTATAAGCCACTGAGATATTTTTCGTTTAGAGTGGTCAGCAAATGGGTGGACCAATAGGCTATATTGGATGAAAAAAGTTACATCGGCAAAAGGTGCAAGAGTAATGCCTGAAGTTAGAGGAAGATCAATGGTATATAGAATATAGAGGATAGGCCCAAGAACACTGCCTTGAGGTATCACTGATGCAGTTTTATGTAAGTCAGTCAGACGTTCTTGCAACTTAATTTTGAAGAGCCCGTTAGAAAGATATGACTTAAAGATTCCATGAGTATGAGTTAACTAAGTCTTGATCTTGAATAATAGACAAGTATGAAAGACCTTATTGAAAGCTTTCGCAATGTCCAGAAATACAGCCGAACATAAACGCTGGTTTTCAAGATCTTCAAAAATGTCATTAAATATTCTGTGAACAATGCTTACACCTAAAACCAAATTTATGTGATGGTATTATTTCCCTTTTGTCAATCAACGGTTCTGAAGGACCCTTTCAAAAGACTTAACAAGACCTTTTCAAAAGTTTTTAAACTATCGGTAAGAGACTGATCGGTCAATAAGATGAAACTTGATTTGGTGGCTTCCCTGACTTTGGAATTACTAAAATTTAAGAAACTTTTAATTGGGAGGGAAAGTATTCTAATTGCAGAACTGCATTAAAAAGCACTGTGAGGTAGACCAAACCTTTTCTAGGTAATTCCTTCAAAACTCCCCTTATGATTAGATCATAAGCTAAGAACGCTCTAGAGCCTTCTTAGCATTCAAGTCATGTACAATAACTTTTTTGAAATCTGAGGGAGACAAATTTTCATTGGCATTTTCAGTCGATTGGCAGAGTCAAGAAATTCTAGGATGATGTTCAAGGTTCCAATTAATTGGATGTTGTTTGAACACTTATTTGTAACATGATCCGAAAGATTCTGTCTTCTCCGGATTGTTTTTGTCCAGGTACCATTTTGAATAATAGGGTAGATTGTCTGAGGAGTCTTGAGGTATTTTGTGGCTTTTCTCAGCTAATAATCAGTTTCACGAAGATTTTTGGTAAATTCTTTAAAAATAGAATAATTATCATTAGATTATGACAGACATGCGGTTTCGTTATACACTTTCCATAATCACAACTGAAATAAATACAAGAAAAAATTCCATAAATCCAAATTGGGATTGAGGTTTGCATACTTATATTGAACAACATATTAAGTTAACATTTTGTGCTTTATGTGAATGTAATTATCAATAAAGTTCAATAAAATTTCAACTAATTTTTATAAACTTAAAAGTTTGCATAATATGTTTTATGAATTATTTTTAGATAAATTTAATTTGTCTCTGTGACAATACTACTATTCTATATAAATTTTTGTTTCACAATCAATCATAATTACGCCCATTTAATGACCAATGCACATAGAGTTGATTTTGAAAGCGGGGAAATATTTTGTATGAAATAATTTTACTAAAAATCCGACCAAACTCAAAGGAAACGTACAATGTTAGTGCTATAAAACACAATGATGGCGTATCCATGTATACATAGTTGTCCTCTTTGTATCTCCACATCCACCGTATACTCTGCGGGCTTAATCGAATTATTCAATAGCAAATTTTGTGCAGTATTTTCATTTGTCTAAAGGAAAATACTGCTGTATCTCTACAATTCTTATTAGATGAAACTCTTGTAACTTAGAAGTTATAAGAATTTGATTTTTACACAAGTCTAGCAATGACAAACACTGAACCTTATATTGGTTGCGCCACTTAATGTTAAACTATACCGTAGTTTGATGATGTTATTGACAATGTTTATTTACCCTATTTTTGTTTCAGAGGTAAAATTTATAGTAATAAAAAGACAATGAAATTTTAATTTTTTTACTGTTATTTATTTTGAAAAGTGTATTGTAGTTTTAGTGTAGGTATTATATATACTTGTAATGCTAAGTTCATTAAACATAAATTAAATAAATTGCAAATATTTATATATAATGTTGTGTTAAATTATTTTTACCCTCTTAGATAATGTTAGGTGGAAGTAGTTACTTATAACTATTGATACAGAAATAAAAATTTAGTTCATTTTAAAATTGCAGATTCTCATGCATCGTACAATAAAACTTTGTTTTCATAAAGAAGTACTATTTAATTAGACCATTAATCGCTACTCTAGGTTTAAAGTAATTTAATTTGAAGTTACAAAGAATGAGACTGCTCTGGAAAGATGGTGAACTACATCTAAGGTTGTGCAAGAGCGCGCATTTCTTTCCCTGACAAATGTTGTATAAAACACACCCAGACACTAACTCAGCATTCCACGGCAAGCATTTGACACCCTTTGTCCTTACCCCCATTCCTTGGAAAATCAAATTTTACAAGGCACAAAATTTAATTTGAAGATTCAGAAAACCTGACGCAGAGAGAATGAAAGTTTGTTCTCATAAAATATCGTGCAATAGTCTTACATTAAATTTGGTTCAGTAAAAAAGTGAAAAAGTTCAGTGAGTAGATTGATATTTCGGTTTGTGTGTTAACATGGATTGTGCTGATATTTTATTACATTTTATCGTTACCAATCCCATTGTTGGTACTGCAATAATATACGACAAATTTGATACATTTTTAGAGATATAAATTTGATTCACAAGCACTAAAGCACTAAAATGTGGGTTTATTTTGAGTAGGAATCCAGAAATTATTTTTCATACTGTCCGGAAAACATTAGTTTTCTGTTCTCTAAATCTTCCACAAAATCATCGTTTTCGGGTCACTTTAAATAGGGAACAGAAATAAACATTTGAAAAATGTTACGGTTCTAACCTCAAAATTTGTTATGGCACATTATAAATATTGCTAGTTATGTTTACGTTATTTTAGGATATCTTAAAAAAATGCCTAAAATATCGCGTAAGGATAACAAATTAAACGGCTATTTCCACACGGAACGAAAATGTTTTTTAGCCGTACTTACAACAAGATACACAATTTTCAGTAAAACACGATTACATACCAGAATATTGAAAATTTAAGGTAGAAGTACTACTCCATATGTTTTTCTTACGTATAGGTGGAAGGTAAACGGTATCAGTACAACACTGATATATACTTTCTTCCTTTAGACGTAAATGGAAAAACTTCATATAACTATTATATTAATAAACTCTTATCAATATATAAAATTTATTCAAACAAAACACATACACTCAAACGTCACGTCAAAAACCACTTTTTGGGTTCAAAGGACCTCAAAGTGGATAAGTATACTGAATAATCAAATTCAAAAATTTTTACAAAGACAATTCTTTTTCCATGTACTCTATCATGAGTAGGGGGGATATAAAAATTAAATTTTGTGTGTGTATGTATGTATATGCCAAATACATGCACCCCTTGTTTTATTCTAAATTCAATTTCTTCCTTAATTCTCAACCATTTAACATACAACTTGGTAGGTAGTGTAGGGTCACATAACATGATAAAACCCATGCAATAAGGGATGTTTTTACACTGGTGATAGGGGGTTGGTTCTAACACTTAAAAATTTTCGTATGTAGTAAGAGAGTGCTTGAAAATATTTGATGACTATTTCACGAGCGGTAGATTTAAAAAAAAGTAATTTTAATAATTGGTAGTTTCATTAAAGACGTGTAGGTTATTATTTAGTTTACGTTTAAAGTCATTTCCGTTCACTGGATAACGCACGATAGCCTATAAACCTTTTGCTACGTGATTTACATTGCAATGTATATGAATAAATCATAAAACCCACGAGTACAAAGAACTTTTGGTTAATTACTTGAATACAGATTTCAGAAATCAGCCAGAGGACGAATATCTTTGAACCAATGGTTGTTATTGGCTGTGTTTGAAACCGCTCATTCCCTGTGTGTTTTAGTGGTATTGAAATAAACGCTCCTCTCGTTTGGTGATGGATCAAAACAGTTATGTTTCTATGAATATTACACAGCTTGGATTGTAATGTACAATCTCCCTAAAGGGAAAACATACACTGAACCCATTTGATCACGCTCTCCAATGCGGCCTTTTGTTTGGAGATAGTTTTACTTGTGTGTTAAAACGAAGTTTTCTTTTGATGTCACAATGTTTATTACCATTCTTTTTTATTATTTTTCATAGTATTTGGTTTTCTAGATTACCGAATAAAGACTTTTTGTTAATCCCAATTATTAACAATTATTTATGATCTAGTGAAGTTTTGTAATTTAATAATACAACGTAATTATACAGATAATGTTATTATAACTACATTAGAATTAAATTGATTTTGTTTGAAACTAATGTTTGCCTAGACCATTTTAAATTAAAATTATATTCAATCTATAATCACGATAGAATATTTTTAATTAGGAAACTTTCATTATGATTTGTATTTTATTACAATTAATCCAGGTTATTTAGCACAGATTTTAAATGACAAAATTACAGCTAATATATAAATCATTGCAAAATGTTTTTGTCCAACTTCATTAACTAATACACTCACCGTATATGTGTTGTAATGAACCCCAGCTAACTCATCAACAATGCGGAATGAATACGCTCAAGTTGAATCAAGTTAGAGTTGTGAAAACTCTGATTAGATCGAAATACAAACATGACACGTGACAACGCGACGTGAACAGTGTACAGTGTACAGTGAACAGCGAACAGGGAACACTGTACAGTGTACAGTGAACGGTGAACAGCAAACAGCGAACAGTGTACAGTATGCAGTGTACAGTGAACAGCGAGCAGGGAACAGAGTACAGTGTACAGTGTACAGTGAACAGCGAACAGTGAACAGTGAACAGCGAACAGCGAACAGCGAACAGCGAACAGTATACAGTGTACAGTATGCAGTGTACAGAGAACAGCGAGCAGGGAACAGTGTACAGTGTACAGTGTACGGTGAACGGTGAACGGTGAACAGTGAACAGTGAACAGTGAACAGCGAACAGCGAACAGCGTACAGTGTACAGTGTACAGTGAACGGTGAACAGTAAGCAGTGAACAGTGTACAGCGAAAAGTGTACAGTGTGCAGTGTACAGTGAACAGTGAACAGCGAACAGCAAACAGTGTACAGTATGCAGTGTACAGTGAACAGCGAGCAGGGAACAGTGTACAGTGTACAGTGTACGGTGAACGGTGAACGGTGACCAGTGAACAGTGAACAGTGAACAGCGAACAGCGAACAGCGTACAGTGTACAGTGAACGGTGAACAGTAAGCAGTGAACAGTGTACAGCGAAAAGTGTACAGTGTGCAGTGTACAGTGTACAGTGAACAGCGAACAGGGAACAGTGTACAGTGTACAGTGTACGGTGAACGGTGAACGGTGAACAGTGAACAGTGAACAGTGAACAGCGAACAGCGAACAGCGTACAGTGTACAGTGTACAGTGAACGGTGAACGGTGAATGGTGAACGGTGAACGATGAACGGTGAACGATGTACGGTGAACGGTGAACAGAGAACAGCGTATAGTGTACAGTGTACAATGTACAGTGTACAGTGTACAGTGTTCAGTGTACAGTGTACAGCGTACAGTGAACGGTGAACTCTGGCCAGTGAACAGCGAACAGGGAACAGTGTACAGTGTACAGTGAGCGGTGAACGGTCAACGGTGAACGGTGAACAGTGAACAGTGAACAGCGAACAGCGAACAGCGAAGAGTGTACAGTGTACAGCGAACTGCGAAAAGTGAACGGTGAACGGTGATTATAAGTTTTGAATAATTATGAAACGAATAGTGAACTGTTTTTCGTACAATCCAATACTATAATACGAGCAAGGTTTGTATATATATATATATATATATTTGCACACAATCTCGAACGGAGGAATTTCTTTAAAGGAAATCAAATTTCCGAGTACAAAAATAAGTTCTAGATAGGTCTAATGTCCAGGAAAATTCGTGTACTGTAATATTAAGTTAAAATCTAAAATTTAACATTACGCTTATGGAGAAAGTAAAATGTAAACAAAACAAACCAAAAACAGCTGTTCCGTTTGACAGTTCTTGTTGAACTGCGGGAACAATATAGAGGTTATGCATTAATATTTCTTTTATGTATGTAATAAATGCAAAATTATCAGGTTACTAAACAATTTGTAAAAATTTAAGGATAACATAACTGTGCGAAATAATAGCAGAAAAAAGTATTTCCAAAATCTTCCGTGTTTTGATAGAAAACGTATTCGTTGTATTGCTTGAAGCCACTGTAACAAACTAGTTAATTGATGTAAATTAAATTTCTCTTTTGCTTTTCAATCCTCATTCCGTTTATAACAAAATCAGTTGATCACAGGCTAATAATAACGGTATGGATAATTGAACAGTAAATGATTGGCTTTGGCTAAAAGACGTTAAACGGCATCGCGCAATTGACTAACGTCGTAGCCGAGTTGTAGCGTGTCGGCCTCAAGAACTATAGGCCGCGAGTTATACCAGCGAACTGTTCAGAAATTATGGTGAACGGTTTTATTTCAACCACATAAATGTTTTCATTGAGTAATAAATGTGTTTTAATTTTTCTAATTAATTTTTATAATACATGTCTTATTCTATACGAGCAAAGCTCGGTCACCAGGTACTTATTAATTTATATGCTGTTAAGATAATGCAGTTTTAGATTATAAGTAAAGAATGAATAATTAAAATTTTTTAGTAAACCCTGTTTTATTTTAATGTTAGGGATAAATAAAACTTCATAACTGAATTCAGTCCTATTCAGGCCCAAAATTGCCTTTTAATATTTTTCTTTAATTAATTAATGGTCTATTAGGATTTAAAATTTTAAAACATTTTCAAGTAGCAATATGCTTTTGTTTATGTTTTGCTTATGTTTGAAGTATAATACGTAAGTTTAAAATTTTATTTGACAATTGATATAGTCGTTCCGGTACCTCTTGAACAAAAAATAGAGTTTTCTGTATTTTTTGTGTCTGAATAGACGGACTGGGATTGGGGCGTCTTGTAATCCAGCTACTTGGAGGTCACGAATTGTGGATAGTTGTGAGCTCTTTTGTGAATTAACGTCCGCACTATTGAATATTACATAAATCCGCAAAAACCATCCTCATAATTAGACCAGGTCGCAATTATTCAGAGTTAGTGGTTTGGACTCCACGTTAAACTGTAGGTCCATAAGATATACCATTGACCGTTGGGCTATTAATTAACAGTTATGTATAAGAAAAATGTTAGCTTGTAACAAGACTGCAAGATCACACCAAAATCATCCTAAACTTATTTCTAATTCGTACTTGGCTTAAAATACTTACCTGGGTAGGTTAACTTGGTATATAAGTTTAAAGTATAAAAATTATTGAAATTTATCTTTAAATAATTTATAGGCGTGTCTGTTATTATGTTGTACGAGTATAAGGAGTGCACGTTGATTATTCCTTTGAAATGCCATTCATTGTTATGCAGATTATTACATTCGATAGTAATCTGAAATATTCATCAAATGCCTAAAATTATAAACTTAAATACCTGTGATTTTTATATTTTTTCCTCTGCTAAAGGTAAAAAAGTCATCAAATCTCAATTTAAATATGTAAGTCTCCCATAGAATCACCGGTGTGATGGTTCAGGGACAAGCAATATTCCTCCTGAGTGCTTGTACTTTGCAATTGGACGACGTAATGGACACCACCCTCCTCTTAAAACATGGACAGTAGCCTCATTTTAACGCCATCAGACGTACAGGTCTCCACAAGGATGACAAACACCGGGACCCTCAACCTGGGGGGTTCCTCTTGGCAGACCGACGACCTTATGGTCACCAATTACCCACTTACGGTCTATACAAGAGCATCAGTATACCTCAATCATAGGAATCGGGTCTGTGTTAAAATTATCAACAAAAGGTCCCTCCGTCCACTTTCGAAACTCGACAACCTAATGGTCACCACTCACATTTTACAGCTTGGACTAAAGCCTCATTATAACGCCATCAGAGGGATCAGGTCTCCATCAGGATCATTCACACGATGAACACTTGTCCTCTACAATGGTTTAGACAAAATAATTTTGTAAAGAAATTTTGGTATGTCCTTTTGTTTAACAAAGGTTTAAATTAACGTATAAATTAAACATAACAAAACAGAATGTTTTAGTGCTGTTGAACTTATATAATGGAAGATGTTATGTGGTATTATATTTTTTAATTTTGCAGGATAGAATCAAGACTATTTGTTTATATAGTATTCATTTGAGATATATAGGGATAGATATAACAATGATACAAATGCGTTAAATATTAAATCCCTGCGCACATATTTTAAATATCATGTTACATTAGGTGAAACCAATGGGTTGTTCCTTACTTGATATTTTTGAATAGTATGGCCTTAATATATATCTGATTTTTAATTTCAGATAGCTTGAACAAAATCATTAAACTCGTCTTTTGTTTAATTATGTTTTTCTTTAAAATGTCCTTAATGAATTCAGTTTCTCCGCAGCCAGATTTGATTTACAGACGGCAATATATCGCAGCTGCTAGGCGTATCTTGCAGTCAGCAATACTCATATCTCCCGTTTGCATTGATGTTTCACCCTGTTGTGCTCTTTTAATTTGACTTTGCTTTCAAAATTCATTTACTAAAACTATCAATCTATTTTATTTTTCAGTCATATTTGGTCTAATCTTAGTTTTTGAACGAATAAAACCTTGGAATATATTTTTCATTGTTAATTAAATATATTATTTACTATTATGATTTAAATGTGGAATGTTTAATTATATGCTGTGTTCATCACATAGTGTGGTTCGTCGTTAATACGAGTAAAGTCCCTTATAATATTTTTGGGTTTCAAAACAAATTTTTAGTACAGGTTTAGATGAAATTAAGGGTTAACTGATGAAAGATCGAGAAGGGATATTACAGTAACAGTTTTTTTTATGGGTTTCAAAACAAATTTTTAGTACAGGTTTAGATGAAATTAAGGGTTAACTGATGAAAGATCGAGAAGGGATATTACAGTAACAGTTATATATATATATATAAAGGTTGAATTGTAGACCCAAGGAAATAATCTGATCTTTGGCTGGTATAACTATATTTCTATTAATTACATAAACCATTGTTATAAATTCAAACTCTAACATTGGATATGGTATATAATATGCTTATACATAAGTGATTAACCCACTCTTGTATGTATTTAAAGAAGGAATATGAGCGAGGGTGGGTGTGGTGAGTGTAACAGAGTTGACGAGTGTACTGCAGCTTTGTTACTATCAGACTATTATTAATAATCTCAAAATATTTCAACTAATCATTTATGACCGATCTAGTAGATTTTGTACTATGCAAAGGGTATACAGTATATTGAAATGTATTGCGTTGTAATTTGTCCCTCTAATATAATACTCAGTGAGGTCTGACTTTGCACCTGCTGAATTATGAATGATGCCCCTTGGCTCTGCTATCACGGCCACCCCAACATAGCTCCCTTCCTAGTACAGTATATAAGATGTCTACAGAACCGTAACATAACACAGGTGAAAGTAACATATTCATAGGTAATTTAAACTAATAGACGTTCTATTTTACGTCGACGTATTTTACTTAAGCGAACAAGATTTTTTAAGAGAGTGACAGTCTCTTTTAACGATAGTTAACCCAAAACCATATATCACAGATCTCTTTGTTCTACGTTTCAAGCAAAAAAGGTGGATCGTCGTAATGTAAAGATTCCTTGTAGACTATCAAGAACTGTCAAAATATCAGAGAAATAATGAAAGACTAGAATCTTAGCAGGCGATATACCTATAGAAATGGCACTAGCTTCTGTGAATCGTGTGTCGTATATCACTGGGCGACCGTTTACAGCACTTACAATTAACTACAATTTGTAGTTGATTGTATACGAGTACTATGAAGTCGTAATAGTCGTAGAGGATAAAATCGTCACAATTTAAGTGATGTTTTGCAACGACCTAAAGTCACAGACAGGAACAGTTGAATAAACTGCTAAACCATTATTTGATTTCTGAATCAATAATATATGAGTTGTGATTATTCTTTGGTAATAACACAAAAACTTGGTATTTGTGTTGTTACAAAGATAACACAAAAAGTTATTGCCAATATAGCTTACAACATTGACTCTCTCTCGCTAATTTAAAAACGACCGTAATTATTATTTCTTATGGTCATCATTCCTAAACGTGAACATTATTTTGTTTTCAAGATAAGTCTATGCTTTAGAACGGTGTTTGTTTTGTTTAATTGTTACGTTGTAACATTCACGGTCTATGGAGTGGTAACAGTTCACCAGTTGTTGGAAAACATCGTTACGTCAAAAATGTTTGACTGTTAAACTGTTACATTGTAACATTTACGGTCTATGGAGTGGTAACAAAGTAAAGTAAACAGTTCCACAGTTGTTGGAGAACATCGTTACGTCAATAATGTTTGACTGTTCAACTGTTACATTGGAACACTCACGGTCTATGGAGTGGTAACAGTTCCACAGTTGTTGGAGATCATCGTTACGTCAAGAATGTTTGACTGTTCAACTGTTACATTGGAACACTCACGGTCTATGGAGTGGTAACAGTTCCACAGTTGTTAGAGAGAGCATCGTTACCTTGCAAATGTTGGGCTGTTCAACTGTTAAATTGTAACACTCACGGTCTATGGGAGTAGTAACAGTTCCACAGTTGTTGAAGAGCATCGTTACCTTGCAAATGTTGGGCTGTTCAACTGTTAAATTGTAACACTCATGGTCTATGGGAGTAGTAACAGTTCCACAGTTGTTGAAGAGCATTGTTACCTTGCAAATGTTGGGCTGTTCAACTGTTACATTGTAACACTCATGGTCTATGGGAGTAGTAACAGTTCCACAGTTGTTGAAGAGCATCGTTACCTTGCAAATGTTGTTCTGTTCAACTGTTACATTGTAACACTCACGGTCTATGGAGTAGTAACAGTTCCACAGTTGTTGAAGAGCATCGTTACCTTGCAAATGTTGGACTGTTCAACTGTTACATTGTAACACTCACGGTCTATGGGAGTAGTAACAGTTCCACAGTTGTTGAAGAGCATCGTTACCTTGCAAATGTTGGACTGTTCAACTGTTACATTGTAACACTCACGGTCTATGGGAGTAGTAACAGTTCCACAGTTGTTGAAGAGCATCTTTACCTTGCAAATGTTGTTCTGTTCAACTGTTACACTGTAACACTCACGGTCTATGGGAGTAGTAACAGTTCCACAGTTGTTGAAGAGCATCTTTACCTTGCAAATGTTGTTCTGTTCAACTGTTACACTGTAACACTCACGGTCTATGGGAGTAGTAACAGTTCCACAGTTGTTGAAGAGCATCTTTACCTTGCAAATGTTGTTCTGTTCAACTGTTACATTGTAACACTCACGGTCTATGGGAGTAGTAACAGTTCCACAGTTGTTGAAGTGCATCGTTACCTTGCAAATGTTGTTCTGTTCAACTGTTACATTGTAACACTCATGGTCTATGGAGTGGTAACAGTTCCACAGTTGTTAGAGAGAGCATCGTTACCTTGCAAATGTTGTTCTGTTCAACTGTTACACTGTAACACTCACGGTCTATGGGAGTAGTAACAGTTCCACAGTTGTTGAAGAGCATCGTTACCTTGCAAATGTTGGACTGTTCAACTGTTACAATTTATTGGTACTGTAAATCAAAGATCTCTACTTATCGTTGAAACAAGTACATAATTTAATGAAGTTTAATGACTATGTATACTTCTATGTGTTGAAATTGCAAACTGAGAGTTTACTATACGTTTGTTAATTTTTTGCTTCAAGTTAAATTCCAACAAATTATATTGTTATAAATAGTTCTTAAAAAAAGGTTTTAAGTAATAATGGAAATAATTTTTACAATTAAATTTTGAAAATTTTGAATTTAGTTTAATTATTAGGAAACTAATTCAAACTATTTAGGGTTGAACCGCAGTAAATGTGAGTTTAAAATATATTAAATTAGTTTAAGGCAAATATTATAATGTTTTCTCAGATCTATCATAGAGTTTTTACTTTTTGAAGAATCCAAAAATCGATATGTAGCTTAAAATAACAAATTATTCGTATTTATTGATTGATCATTGTTAATATTAATCTCTAACCAAGACACCGTTATTTAATTGTACATCAAAGTATTTCAAGCCCCAAATTAGTGAAAGCGAGAATGATGTATTTGATGCAGCTCATTTCGATTTTGTAGCTCGCTGCTTCGTCTGGATCACTAATTGATAGCTCTTTGATGTAATCATAATCCCATTATTTTTATTTAATACAAAGACAAAAGAGTTCTTTGTTACTTCGTTTAATCAGGGAAATGCACTTTTCATTATACTGCAATCCATAAATGAACGAAAGAGCAGCCAGCCAATGCGTATTTTTGAAATCTGCTCAAGCGGTCATCGAGAAAAACAACAGTTTTTTAAGCTATTCATATAGCATATATTCAGTTATAAATAAATTTAGTATTTTAAAAAACATAACGAGATCGCCGCAGCACGCTGGCGTGAGTAGAGTGAATTTCATAGAACTTGTATCATTTCCATCGTAGTAATTGATTATTACTGATTATGCAGGTTTGGTGCAAAAATTGTTTTTACATGTTAACATATATAGTTCCATGATATATATATATATATATATATATATATACATTATATAATATGTGTGATTTTATTTATATACCAGTTAATAATAATGTAACATTTTTAATGACACCCACAAACGTCATGGTCTCGGGTCATGCGAATTGCTCACTTCGCTGATAATCAGTCATTGAATTTCATAAATCAGTACGAGCAAGTAGGCTACAATATGTATTACGCAATAACTAGTGTTAACTGTTACATAATTAATATAATTCAATTTTAGCCTTTATAGTTTAGAGGATAACCTCTATAAATGTAGGCTATTGTTAAACCACATAGAACATGGTATGTAGAGGAAAAGGAAAATTAAAATCAATGAAAATAAATAAAATGAAATGGAGGACCTAAAAGAAGGTTTTATTTTACAATAGAATATAAAAAACTTGAATTTCGTAACATTTTCTATGATGTTTTACAATTATGATGTATTTATAGTGTCACTCACAACAAAAAACAGATGGTCACTGTCAAAGGTCCTGTAGCAGTAGCGACATCCTATAATCCATCTACTGTACTTCTAGGTCACGAATCATGGATAGTTGTGAGCAATGGTCGCTGGGTATAGTGATCTCTTGTGTGTATTAACGTACTCACAGTTGAATACTGCGTTAATCCACGAAGATCATACTCATAATTTTACCAATTCGTAATTCAGAGGCCGTGGTTCGGATTCCACGTTAAAATGTAGGTCCATTATTTGTCATCGGCTATTGGGCTATTAAATAGCATTATGGTCATTATTAAATAAGATTAGGCTATTAAATAATAAGGAATGTCAACCTTAGTCAGTAACAAGACTACAAGATAGCGCCACAATCATCGTATATCAACATATATATATATAAATTATTAACGAATATTTTTTTCGCTCTAGTTATATCAAAACTAAAAAGTAAGATGGTCCCGCGCTTAAGTCTTGCCATGAGACCTTGCGGTAATAACTTCCTTCCCTATGAGAAATTCGCTAAAACTTATAGATTACAGAAAAATATTAGGAAATTTGAATGATTAAAAAAACTGTGTAAAAGAAGGAAATAGGTTAAAATAAAGAATATAAATCATATTATATGAAATGTGATTTTCCCAACACTCTTTTAAATGAACGCCACAGTATCAATGCTATTTGCACGAAGCAAATACAAGATACGGTTTGTGAACAGTAAATTATGTTTCTAAGTGACTGGTAACGCTAAATAAACTCCGAACACTTAACCCAATTAATCTATTTACAACACAATAATCTAGTTATGACACGATTAGGGTAATTTGTATTCTTAATAGCGCATTTTCGCTATTTTATAGGGTATATTTTCGTGTACTCAATAATAAACAAATTGAAAAATGTAGAAAGCATAGAGGTAATTCATCAATGTATTCTATGAACCGGTTCATTTACAGTGAGAAATAAGCAATAACATGAGTTATTTCTTGTGTTATGTTTTTTATGTGTATACCATACATCAATAATAGAAAATACATAAATACCTATACATAAAGAAATTACTTCAAACACGCTGTTAAATGACGAAATATGGTTTTCATGAGCATAATGTCATATTTTCCTTAAAATTCAAGGTATACTTACTCCACGTTTTACCTCAAAAACTAGTTCAATAGGAAATTTTCTCTTATTTCTTGTCCCTGCAATAAGAAAAAAGAATAAGGACGGCGAATACCTTCCCTGGGAATGTTGACTTGGTAGCCGGCAGCGCTTTACACAACATTTGTCGAGGGGAATGAATGGCTGCCATTTACAAGTGCTGGAGTTTGAACTATCTCCTACCCCATTCCAAGACTTGTTTATTGGAATTGAGCCATCAAAATTTAATTTTGATTCAATTGAGGCTAAGCTTATCCAATGAATAAAGCTGTAAGATTACTACACTTCACTATAAAACTTCATTAAACTGGATGGCAGTTATTTTATGTTAATATCATGATTTCTGTTTCTGACACAAAAGAGTAGTTCTAGTATGTTTTGATTATTAGTATAGTGTTTGACTATAAAACTAAATTGAACAAGATAATACAAATTTTTAATAAAGTTAAAAACTAAATAAATAAAAACGAATATATATGAATCGAAATAAGTATTTTGTTTTATATTAGAATCAGTGTGATGACCTTACAGGTGCTTGTGCTCAGAGTTAAATCGTAAGAATACATTTTTATAAGTAAATCATAATTATGTAATAATATACAAATCATAATACATATGTCTAGATAATGTCGTGAAGTCGATTGATTGCGCAGTGGATTTCAAAACTGAGGCAGCGAAGTCCTATGACCTATGTTCTATACTCGAATACCGGTGATGCCTTTAAGTTTGTATCAATACGGAGTTGTCCACCTCACACTGTGTCTGTCCTCCTCCACCTGCTTCATATATCCCTCGTACAAATCTGTAATTTATGTGGACAGGATTGTGGCAAACAGGTACATCCAACCTCAGGCTGCCACCCTCATCATAATGAAAAACAACAAGTTTTTTTTATATTCTGTTCTAAAGAAAAATAATAATTTGTCTACAGCGTCACGTACCTCCCTTGACGTCAACATTAATTGACAGATACACTTGTTTCATATAACTACTTTACCGTTGCCTTTACTGTACTTCACCGGTGTAAGCAGATATTCATGAGATGTGCAACAGAGCAGTCAGATGTGCAGCCTATGAAACAGTCAACGACAGCATCCATCGACCGGTTTATTACCGTTGCCTTTACTGTACTTCACCGGTGTAAGCAGATATTCATGAGATGCGCAGCAGAACAGTAGCCTGAGAAAGTCAAAGACAGCTTCCAATGACCGGTTCACTACCGTTACCTTTACTTTACCAGTGTTCCCAGATATTCATGAGATGCGCAGCAGAACAGTAGCCTGAGAAAGTCAAAGACAGCTTCCAATGACCGGTTCACTACCGTTACCTTTACTTTACCAGTGTTCCCAGATATTCATGAGATGCGCAGCAGAACAGTAGCCTGAGAAAGTCAAAGACAGCTTCCAATGACCGGTTCACTACCGTTACCTTTACTTTACCAGTGTTCCCAGACATTCATGAAATGCGCAGCAGAACAGTAGCCTGAGAAAGTCAAAGACAGCTTCCAATGACCGGTTCACTACCGTTACCTTTACTTTACCAGTGTTCCCAGATATTCATGAGATGCGCAGCAGAACAGTAGCCTATGACACATTCAACGACAGCTGATCGGCTCACTATTAATTGGTCCCAATCCGATTTACATTAGTTTTTTTAATTTGTGTTGTATCATTTTTGAATCTTATTGTTATCATTTTGACGTTTTTTATGATATTTTGTTATATAATTTTGCATAATTTTGAAATTAAGTGTTTGTTTTGGCGATTAATATAATGTTTAAAACATTGATTTAGGAAAAAAATACAATACGTACCTAAGATTAATAATTTCATTCTTTTAGTTCATGCTTTAAAAAATATATATATTTTACTAACATACTAGCAGTAAGCCCCGTTTTGTACGGGTTGTAGGGTTCAATTTAAAGAAGAAAGAGTATCATACAAAAATGTAAACCTGAAATCCTAATCAAATCAATACAAAGAAAATAAATCTATACCCAGCTTTATTATTCAGCATGACTTTACAATTAAATAGATTAGAACATTTTATACCACTATTATAATTAGTTATACGTTAAAATAACTTTTTAATATAGTATGATATCGAAATGGGTTTAAAATCAATGACCAATATAAACTAACTAATATTGATTTGACAGCTGTTTGTTTTTATTTCTATTACATTTTTAAACTACAAAGGCAGCAGGTTTAGCAGGTATTAGCAGTTTATTGATTGAAAACTGGATCAAAATGCGAGTAATATTGCGTAAAAGTGGGTTTTTAAATGCTCGTTATTTACTTTTCATGGGGCGGCGGGAGATTTCAAGCATTTATAAACCTTCTCTGGAATGTAGAGAACACATGAAATAAGATTCATTGTAATCAGTTTTCCCGTTTTTTCGGAGAAGACGGCGTAAAATGCCTCCTGGAGCGTCACAGACAGACAAAAATTGAGATAAAACCGGTTTCGGCTTCTCTGACGCACCAAAAGTAAGAATTACTAAAAAATGAATAATTCTGAGCAATGTACAGACAAAACTCTAATTTTATTTTTATAGATATGTTTGAATATGAAAGAAATTATAATTTATAATAACTATCCCGTTCACCATATTATCTGAAATGTTATCACTATAATTTTATCTATTTATCAAAAACTCTTTGTAGTATCATAACGTTAGTAAAATTCCTGTAATAAGAACCACAAACATAGCCTAAAACTTTGTATTAACCCAATGGGGAAGAAATTTATTCTTACAGTTAACAAAGAGTTATAACAGTCATAAAGCTAGAATACATTATGTTTTGTAATAATTCTCAATATATATAAAATTACTTTTTTCCAATTAATTTCATGTTTGTAAGAAATTTAAGCAACATTTAAGAGATTGGCTTGATTAAACGGAAATTAACCAAAATAAAATTGAATTAAACTCTCATTTTAATTAGTTAAACCTTAGAATGAATATGAAAACAATCATATAGGCGTATTGTTCTCATTGTAATTTAGTTGGAAAAATATCATGACCCCAGTTAGATATAAATCCCTACCAAAATAAGGTAGAGCCGGATTAATATAATTTAAATACCTTTATGAGAGAGTGAAATTAATTAATTACTTCCAGGAAAAGATTATTCTCACAGAAGGCAAAACTCAAAATAACTTGTTTTGCACTACGTTGTCATTTCTTACCAGATATTAATGGATCTCGAATTGTATGTCTAATAAAATATTTTATTTTTGACAATAGTGGATATTCTGACTTGTATTCAAAAGATAAATTGCAAGCATATTTGTAATGTTTAATGCATCTGTTAGACTCACTGGACATAATGAACGACCAGTTCCGTTAACGGGAGAACAACTAGACGGATAAGCTGCCTAACAGCAGTGACGGGATCGCCATTACTACTTCTACCAATCACTGGACTAATCCCTCATAGAGACTATTGGAATGTAATTCCGTTCTGGGATTCTGTCAGGAGTGCATTATTGGTCCTGGCGTTGGCTTCACTATTGATAAACCACCACTCTGACGTGGTTACAACAAAGATTTGCAATTACAAAGTAAAGTTATTGTGAAACTATTTTCAGTCAAAATTCATGTTTTTAAATATCTTGAAAAAGGAATATGATTAAGTTTTAAGAGTAGTAGTAGTAGTGGTGGTGGTAGAGTTTTATTTTATTTCATCAGGATACAACTCTACATAGGGAGACTTTAAGTAGTATATTTCATATAAATATAAACTAGTTTTTACTCAGATATATTTATTTCATTTGCACTTTATACATTGTATACATCTTTCTCTTGTATTTTGATGTGTAAGTAATTAAGAAGAATTTCAATATAATACGATATTTAGGATATAGAAATTTCACATGTAACAACTAGATGTAGATCAGATCATTGAAATGGCAACCATACTACAATGTAGATATTTTAAACCAAGTATAAGTGGGGTTTGAGTGTAAGATGATTTTAGCTCGATCTTGTAGTCTTGTTATTGACAAAGGCTGACATGTTCCTTAGACAGGTCTGTTAATTAATAGCCCAACAGCCGATGGCAACTAATGGACCTACAGTTTAACGTGGAATCCGAACCACGGCCTCTGAATTACGAATTAATCTAATTATGAGGATAGTCTTTGTGGATTAACGTAGTATTAAATAGTGCGGACGTTAATTCACACGAGAGAACATTACATCCACCGACCATCTCTCACAACTATCCACAATTCGTGACCTCCCAGTAGCTGGATTACAGGACGTCGTCACGTTTCATAACACCCCAACACAAGGAGGGGTGTCAGGTTTACAGTCGACGCTAGGGAATATCAATTAAGTATATGAGTATATATTTTATTAACATTGGATATTTGGTCTGTGAACACGAAAACTCTCGTAAAAATGGTCCGATCGAGACCAAATTTGGTAGAGACGTGTATTCCTAAAAATGCTCGGACGAGTTCGTAAACCAGACATCGGTATATGGGAACGGGTAGTTTGGGGGGGTTTTATACCCCAAAATGGGGGTTTTTGCGTTTTTCACATGTAATTTTTAAAAGTTTCTAGCTTTATATTTCACCATGGGAATCAGCTTAAAAAACTACACAATTAAGTTCCGTAAAGTTTTTCTCTATCTCCAACGGTTATGGAGATATTAAAAATCTAAACACAGTACGTTGTATTGTGGGGCTCCAATGTTAATCTTATGGAGGATAGGGAAAAATTAATATTTCCCACATTAATCAATATTTTTGGATAAAACTTGATATTTAGCTTCGTGTGGTTGAGATCTATCCATTTATGCTTAAAATCATAGATCTTTCCATTTATACTTAAAATCATAGTTTATGTGTTTATCATGGCAGCAAACCTGCATACTCTTTTCCCATGTTAATCATATAGGGAATAGGCAAAGTCCTTTATTTATGGACAGATGTTGATGAAAGTTGGTATAAATGTTAAAAATAAAAATTGTTTATGGTAGAAATGCCTACTTTCAGTGTTCCTCATAGCAGCGAATCTACACACTCTTTTCCATGTTAATCTGTTAATCTAGGCAAATAATTCTCATGTTTATTGACAGATTTTTATAAAACTGGTCAAATATTATTATTATTATATTATTGATTTGGAAATTCGCTGAGTACGCAGGTCTGTTGCGACGGGGGTATTTTTTAGTTGTATCGCCTCATACAAAGAGTATATTTTATGTACAATGAGAATGATAATCTGGTTTTGTTTGGGTTCTAACAATAAATAAGATGTTTGGAATGAGTGGTATTACATGTGATAGAACGTACCAATGATATAAATAAAATGAGAGTTTTGTCTGTACATTGCTCAGAATTATATTTTTAGTTATTTTTACGTTTCGTGCGTTAGAGAAGCCGAAACCGGTCTTATCTCAATTTTTGTCTGTGACGCTCCAAGTGGCATTTTAGGCCACCCTTTTCGAAAAAAACGGAAGAACTGATTACAATGAAACCTATCACATACGTTCTCTACATTCCAGGGGGTTTAAATGGTTACAGTTGTCCGCCGACCCTTAAAATATAAATCACGAGCATTTAAAAGCCCACTTTTTACTCGATATTAGTTGCATTTTGCTTTTAATCTTAATATTATAAAGAAGAGGTGGTTTCTGTATGTTTGTGGGTTTGTGGGTTTGTTTGTGGTTTTGTTGTGGCAAGTAAACGCGAAAAATGCTGAACCAAACAGTTTGAAATTTTACAAAAGGTAGAGCTTAAGCGCATGCAACACATAGGCCTATTTATTTCCTTAAAATCCTCTTGGTCTACGCCTTGTGAACGTCTTAAATTTCAATGTTAACATTTTTAGAGAGTGAAAACATAATATTACTTGAATGTCAACAGCTGTGAACACTAAAATTTGACAGTTCGTGAAGCAAAATACACGGTTGCTGTAAATGACCTAGGATTCAATGTTTACAGTTTTGATGTCAATTTACATTTTGACAGATCGGGAAGAAGAAAAATAATGTTAATTTTTACAGATAAACTGCTGGATCGAAATTAATATTTTCGAAAGTGGAAGATTTTAGGTTTTCTCCCGATACCTGACTCTATTACGTTATTCCGTATCCTTTCCGAATAGACAGGAAGTACATGTGGCACTTTTTCATGTTGTAGACATTTGTGTATTGTCATTTTTTAAGTATAAATTATTTTTTGTTATGCCCATTTAGGTGGATATATTTAGGCATGATTTTACCAAAAACAAAATCAGCCGTTAGCTTCGAAACTAACAAAATTGTATTTCACCACTCGGATCGATATTAGTGATCGAATTATTAGTCCGAAATAGTGGAATGCCTGCTTCTTTTACGTAACTCCTTATCCTTTTCCAATATTTACAGATGTTACTTTGTCATATGGTAGACATTTGTGTTTTGTCATTTTATAAACAATAAAGAATTAACTACCGGTAACAATAATTTAAATATACTAGTACACCTCTCAGCCTTTTTGCCCGTGCGTAGAACAGGTACTTTGGCTAATTATCAATAAACCACCTATTGGTAATAATCTGCTGTCTTTTAGTTTAAAGATGTAATAGAAAGATAAACAAACAGCTGTCAAATAAATCTTAATAAGTAAAATTAGAGTTTTGTTTGTACATTGCTCAGAATTATTCATTTTTAGTTATTTTAACTTTTCGTGCGTTAGAGAAGCCCAAACCGGTCTTATCTCAATTTTTGTCTGTTTGTCGGTTTGTCTGTGAGACTCCAGGAGGCATTTTACGCCGTCTTCTCCAAAAAAGTGGGAGAACTGATTACAATGAAACTTATTTCATGTATTCTCTACATTCCAGAGAGGTTTTGTAAATGCTTGAAATCGCCCGCCGCCCCTCGAAAAGTAAATAACGAGCATTTAAAAACCACTTTTACGCGATATTTCTCACATTTTTATTCAGTTTTCATTGAATGGCCTACTGTTAATAATCAGCTGTCTTTGTAGTTTAAAGATTTAATAGAAATAAAAACAAACAGCTGTCAAATCAATATTAGTTAGTTTTCATTGGTCACTAGCTGACCCGGCGAACTTCGTAACGCCTGTCAGTAAATACATGTTAACTTTAAGTTTGGCCATGTTCTGAAGTCGAATAGCAATACGGTTTCATTGTGAAAGGTTATAAATCCTGGGTCGTGGCATATAGAATAACAATACTGAAACGATAAGACATATTAATAACATTCCTATAAAAGAAATAAATCTGAGTGGATTAATTCACAATTTTCAAATCGAATCCAAACCCAAACCAAACCTAACTGTAATACGGCTTTTATAGGAAAAATATAGAAGAGCTGATTATAATAAAACATGATAATATAAACATTTTAATTATCATATAAACACGTGATTTTAATCAGACAGAAAATGAAAATATAAATACATAATCCCCCAAAACCGTAAACTGTTAACGTGGTGAATAAAGCTGTTTATTTTTTACAGTACACATTCACTTCATAGTTTTACATTAATGAATGATTCAGATGGCATTGGATAGTAAAGCATGTTGCTAATGGAAAGTAAACCAATCAGCTGTAGCTAAGAAATCAAATGTTTTCATTGTAGACAATTTTTAAACAAACTTACTCTCCATAAGGTTAACATTAGAAATTTAAAACGCCATAAAATGGAAAATTATGGGGTTTTCGAAAATATTTTTTCACTAAAACCTTCACGGTCACATGTAGAGCAACTTCCTAAAATTTCATGGCGATCGGATGAGTAGTTTGGCAACGCATAAAGGACATACAGACATACATACATTCAATTTTATATATAGAGATAGATTTTAAACCCATTTCGAAATCATACTATATTAAAAAGTTAGATTGACGTATAACTAATAATAATAGGTAATGGTATAAATGTTCTTATCTATTTAATTGTAAGTAATGCTAAATAATAAAGCTGGGTATTGATTTATTTTCTTTGTATTGATTTGTTTAGGATTTCAGGTTTACATTTTGGTATGATGATCTTTCTTCTTTAAACTGTATCCTACAACCAGTACGAAGGATGGGCTTACTGCTAGTATTAAATAATTTATATTGGTCATTGATTGTAACCCCATTGCGAAATCATACTACATTAAAAAGTTATTTTAACGTATAACTAATCATAATTTAATGGTATAAATGTTCTAATATATTTAACTATAAAGTATTAATTATTTCTTTGCACAGATTTGTTGAGTATTTCAGGTTTAAATTTTGGTATGATAATCTTTCTTCTTTAACTAAATCTTACAAACCGTTCGAAGGACAGATTTACTGCTAGTAAAGATTAAAACTGTTGGGACATAAAACAGTATAACTTTATTTTTTTAATGAACATGTACGATTATAATCATATCATGACAAAATCACCTTCGAAATTTAGAAACAATACTAGTCTTGATAGCAGTAAGCATGTACGATTATAATCATTATATCATGACAAAATCACCTTCGAAATTTAGAAACAATACTAGTCTTGATAGCAGTAAGCATGTACGATTATAATCATTATATCATGACAAAATCACCTTCGAAATTTAGAAACAATACTAGTCTTGATTGCAGTAAGCATGTACGATTATAGTCATTATATCATGACAAAATCACCTTCGAAATTTAGAAACAATACTAGTCTTGATAGCAGTAAGCATGTACGACTATAATCATTATATCATGACAAAATCACCTTCGAAATTTAGAAACAATACTAGTCTTGATAGCAGTAAGCATGTACGATTATAATCATTATATCATGACAAAATCACCTTCGAAATTTAGAAACAATACTAGTCTTGATAGCAGTAAGCATGTACGATTATAATCATTATATCATGACAAAATCACCTTCGAAATTTAGAAACAATACTAGTCTTGATAGCAGTAAGCATGTACGATTATAATCATTATATCATGACAAAATCACCTTCGAAATTTAGAAACAATACTAGTCTTGATAGCAGTAAGCATGTACGATTATAATCATTATATCATGACAAAATCACCTTCGAAATTTAGAAACAATACTAGTCTTGATAGCAGTAAGCATGTACGATTATAATCATTATATCATGACAAAATCACCTTCGAAATTTAGAAACAATACTAGTCTTGATAGCAGTAAGCATGTATGATTATAATCATTATATCATGACAAAATCACTTCGAAATTTAGAAACAATACTAGTCTTGATAGCAGTGCGCATGTACAATTATAATCATTATATCATGACAAAATCACCTTCGAAATTTAGAAACAATACTAGTCTTGATAGCAGTAAGCATGTACGATTATAATCCAATACTACAATACGAGCAAGGTTTGTATATATATTTGCACACGGATCTCGAAAACGGCACCGAGGAATTTCTTTAAATTATGGAAATAACTAATTTCCGAGTAGAAAATAAGTTCTAGATAGGTCTAATGTCCAGGAAAATTCGTGTTTTACTGTAATATTAAGTTTAAAATCTAAAAATTTAACATTACGCTTATGGAGAATAAAATGTAAACAATACAAACCAAAACAGCTGTTTATAACCGTTTGACAGTTCTTGATTGAAGACTGCGGGGAACAATATAGAGGTTATGCATTAATATTTATTTTATGAATTAAATAAATGCAAAATTATCAGGTTACTAAACAATTTGTAAAAACTTAAGGATAACATAGCTGTGCGAAATAAAAGCAGAAAAAAGTATTTCCAAAATCTTCCGTGTTTTGATAGAAAACTTATTCGTTGTATTGCTTGAAGCCAATTAATTGATGTAAATTAAATTTCTCTTTTGCTTTTCAATCCTCATTCCGTTTATAACAAAATCAGTTGATCACAGGCTAATAATAACGGTATGGATAATTAAACAGTAAATGATCGGCTTTGGCTAAAATACGTTAAACGGCATCGCTCAATTGACTAACGTCGTAGCCGAGTTGTAGCGTGTCGGTCTCAACAACTATAGGCCGCGAGTTCTTACCCCATCAGAGGCAATACTTTTTGTTCAGTGCTGTATTAATTATGGTGTATTAAATCGGTTTTATTTTAACCACATAAATGTTTTCATTGAGTAATAAATGTGTTTTAATTTTTCTAATTAATTTTTATAATACATGTATTATTCTAAACGAGCAAAGCTCGGTCACCAGGTACTAATTATATTATGACAAAATCACCTTCGAAATTTAGAAACAATACTAGTCTTGATAGCAGTAAGCATGTACGATTATAATCATTATATCATGACAAAATCACCTTCGAAATTTAGAAACAATACTAGTCTGGTTCACTTAAAACGTAAATGTTGTAAACTTTTAGTCAAAGAGTAAACCTCATTGCATCATCCTGAACTCTTTGTATTGCAATGCAATTACTATTTCACGAATAGTTCTCCTAATTAAATTGGAATAAAACCAAAATTAAATACTCTAAACGAAATTTTAAATATTTATGAAATAGTAAACCTCGAAACACATGAATAAATGTAACCATTTAATTTTAAATAATGAGAAGGAAATTGGTTGATGTTGCTTTATGACAACTTCCGGAAGAGGTAACTTGCTTGAGAACTTTGTGGAACATACAAACACAGAAACACTAACCAAAGAGAATAACCAATTAGGTTACCCCATAAATAGTGTTTGACTTAATATTCTGTATCAAAACGTATACGCTATGTATGTGACGTTTGCTTAAACGAGATGATTTGCACACGTAACAAGAACTATTTTGCGTTTAAATAGTAATAGTGTCTTAGAAAAATAAAAATTAGACAATGAGTAAAATATACTTTTATGACAGCAATAAATATCTACACACTCTTTCAAATATATATTTAATACTTTTTATCTACATAAAATGTCTCGTAATTATATTTAAAACACTTTGAAGCGTTGTGCCTAAATTTAGACTGCCGGTTGTCAATTTCTTTCTTTTTATTACACATTATTATATCAGGATTTAAGGGTAAAACCATCTTGAAATTAGTTCTACTATTAGATTTAATTTGATAATATACTGACACAAAACGGATTTTGATATCATTAAACGTTGCCGTTTTTAAGGCTTTCTACGCTTAAACAGTATAACAATACCTTCTTTAAAAGTACTCTACGGAGAGAAATTTACTTTTGTTGTATAGAAAATCTAAACTTCTATAAAATAGTATTCAATTTCCAGGTCGATCAATTCATCTGTTAATATAATAATGTTTAGTTGCAAATAAAAATGGATTTTGTATACTTTAGTAATATTTAATGTAATATTTAGGGATCCCTCAAATCATGCCTAAAGCTTAACTTAATCATCAATTTCCTCTTTGTATCAAAAGTATTTCCATTAAATCTTCCAGATTACATTTTAAAATACAAAGGAAGGGTCCAGGGGAAGAACGTGTTCAGTCCAAACTTTTTAATTTTTTTATTTCAATGTCATCTGACAGAAAATTTGGAGATGTTGTCACATGTTTATTCGTCCAGGGAAAAAACCTGACCAGTCCAGAGATAATAAAGGATAATGAAATCATACACAAGGAAAGAATGAGTTCAGTCCATGTGAAACTGGGAAAAAACATGTTTAGTCCAGTGATTTTTTATTTTTGACGCAGCACGATAATGGAAAAAAGATTTATTTTGAACTCAGATAAGTGTTATAAAAACAATACCAATATGAAATATTTCTTCTCACGTAACTGTGTTGCTATAAAATCACGATTTATTAGTGTAAAAACTTTAAAAAGGCTCTCCTGAAAAGTTTTGAATACGTGACTGAACATGTTCTTTCCCTGAACCCTTCACCATTAAATCTTCCGGATTACATTTTAAAATACAAAGTAGTTTGGAATAACATAAGTATGATGTACTGAATATCACTCTAGACAGCTTTAATTCCCCAGAATATGAACATAAGTGCCTCGTTCCTAGATTACGTTAGCCAATTTATACATTCTCATAGAACAAAAAAATAGTTATTGCGACTTGGCGTTCAGACTATTGCAATACTGAGGACTAATGAGCCTTATCTAGGTACCAGATATATAGTTACTTTGTAGAGTATAAAATTTAAGATAATTAAATTTTTAAAGACTAGTATGATAAATTACCTAAATTTTACACCCAAGCTACTAAGCATGAGCTTAGTAGCTTGGGTGTAAAATTCTGTGTAAAGGTCTGTTATGAAACAGAAACAAATAGTAATAAGGGATGTTGGATCGTCCAGGTTGCTTCATGCCCCATCTAAACTGCGGCAGAAGATACACTGAGTTGCAGACAAAGGATCTACTGTAACATAACACCCAATAAGTGTTGGAAAGAACTTTGTGTTAAAAGTAAAGTTGTTCCTTTGAAACTCGAATCGGCAATATCCTTTATTCAAATCAATTTTCTGTTGACTCTTGGAAAAACTTATACTTCTCAGTTGTACTTGCAAAGGATTATTAAGTAGCTTCTTAAGATGTTTTACTAGAAGGAAATATATTAAAATAAATTGTATGTCTGATTTTAGATTTCCTGTGATGGTGATTGATCGAATACGTTTTTTAGGAGTTTTAAGTTTGTAAATAAATTACAAAAAAATTATTTTAGTTGAGATTTTCTAGTAAGCTTATATTTTATAGATTTCAAGATAGCATTTTTAAACGTGCGGCTAAAGACGAGTAAAGAAAACGTTCCATTGGCTCCTGGAATTATACTTAACCTCTTTATGTATTTTACTGCCTTATCAATGCTACCCATATGTCTCACAAGTATACTCAATGTGAATCATGTTTAGTTGCAAATAAAAATAGATTCTTTGTATCTTTAAAAATATGAAATTTTTTCTTAGAAATAGAATTTAAATATTTCACTCTATAAAAAGTATTTAATGTGTATATTTTCATCTATTCTCATTTACAAATAATAAAAATGAGCATTGAATAAGATATTATAAATAAAATAGGTTACAATTAAACATAATTCTAGGTAAAGAAATCATAACACATTTACACAACATTTTTACATAACATAAAAATTTAACATTCAGTAATATTATAGAAATGGACAATTCTATGGAGACCCGAAACCTTTGATGGCATTAAAACGAGTTTTCTGTCCAGGCTAGGGTCCTTCTACTTATGATCCTAATGGAGATCCGAACCCTTTGATGGCGTTTTAGTGGGGTTACTAACCTGGCTGTAAAATGTGAGTGGTGACCATTAGGACGAGGAGTTGTGAAGGGCAAACACTCACTCGGAGGGCTCTCGTGTTGATGATGACTATGCTAGAGAGTCCTTGTAATGATGATCCTAATGGAGACCCAAATCCTTTGATGACGTTATAACGAGTTTTCTGTCCAGGCTAGGGTCCTTATATTGATGATCCTAATGGACACCCGATCCATCTAATGGCGTTACAATTATGATTCTGTCCGCTGTAAGAGGTGAGCAGCGACCACTAGCTCTCCGAAATACGAAGGTCAAGCACTATGCTAGAGAGTTCTTGTAATGATGATCCTAATGGAGACCCAAACCCTTTGATGGCGTTATAACGAGTTTTCTGTCCAGGCTAGGGTCCTTGTATTGATGATCCTAATGGAGACCCAAACCATTTGATGGCGTTATAACGAGTTTTTTTTGTCCAGGCTAGGGTCCTTGTATTGATGATCCTAATAGAGACCCAAACCCTTTGATGGCGTTATAACGAGTTTTTTTTGTCCAGGCTAGGGTCCTTGTATTGATGATCCTAATGGAGACCCAAACCATTTGATGGCGTTATAACGAGTTTTTTTTGTCCAGGCTAGGGTCCTTGTATTGATGATCCTAATAGAGACCCAAACCCTTTGATGGCGTTTTAGTGGGGCTACCAACCTGGCTGTAAAATGTGAGTGGTGACCATTAGCACGAGGAGTTGTGAAGGGCAAACACTCACTCGGAGGGCTCTCGTGTTGATGATGCTAATGGACACCCGATCCCTCTAATGGCGTTATAATGAGGGTTCCGTCCGGGCTATAAGAGGCGAGCGATGACCAGTATGACGTGTAGTTGCAATTAAAACACGCAGGTGGAGATGTCTCGTTAAGTCAGTGACAGTTATCATTAAGAAATTGTGGGTTAATTTAAACACGAATAATTGGTTGAGTGACGAGTATTTTTCTATTTTAAAACTGGGGAAGTTAGATGCGTGTAAACGTATTGTTTAATACTTTAAACCGATCCTTGATCCTTTAATAATGAAAATAAGCCATTACACCATTAAATTAACTGTTTGCGCAGTCCTTATATGTTGTAACGGTCTTGTTTTATTAAATCTTAGACTGATAGGGTTCTCACCACCACTAAGCCGACTTTCGTAAAAGTGTTAATTACTAGTGAATCATCTGGGTCTTTCTTTACATCATTTTTATTATTAATCTCAAGGTTCATATTAATATAATGTTTTAAATAGAAAGTTTGAAGAGAGGGCCATATCACATAGATTATACGGTGTCATTAAAATTTCATAAGCAATATTCTAATATCACAAGGGAGGGAGACCTCCAATGCATTTAAACGACACATTAGCTATCTCGTGTCACCTGAGTAATATCCACGTGGAATCACGCCATGTTAAACGTGTGATGTTATAAAGTTACGTCACGGTTGTGAATGTATGTTGTAGGCTACATGTATACAGCCACATCAGGCTGCATAAGTAATATTCTGATTGGCTACACTTTATTTTTATTAAAGCAATAAACTAACAGATTCAATAACATTCTTTGAGCACCATTCCACTTCAAATAGATTTTAAAACTTATAAACTTATAAAACTAACTATTTTAAATAAAGTTTTAAAATAATCCTCAATATCTCGTTTATTGTAACGCTAGTTCCTGTACAGCAGAGCAGACGACAGAACACAAGACTCGTTGCCTCGGGGAAGTAATGAAACCGGATATTGCTCTGATGTCACGGTTTGCTCATTTCCTTTATCGGCAAATGCCTTATAGATTCCCGTTAGAGTGAATGTTCTCCTGATAAAGCACTTGTCGTATAAAATCGCAACAATAAGATGGAAAAACAAGATCTCTCAAACAAGAACCTAAACCACGAATATTAAAAAAATCTATAAGTTATTTTCACCAAGAAAGATATAAGTTGAATTTAAAATTCAACTAATGTCCTTCATAGTATGTTTGTTGTAACAATAATATTAGAGAACACAATTAAAATACCTATATAATTATGTATACATATATATATATATATATATATATTATACAATTAAGCTGTTAGATGAAAATAATACGTTTTCTTGTAAAAGGTCCAATAGCTTAATGATCTCTAAACTTTACATGGTACATTGGAAATATTGTCTGTGCTACTTATTGGCTGAAACCCTATCCTCTAAAGTTGAGGAACTAAATGATTAATCCAAAACAATGCAATGTTTACCAAACGACTGAAAAAATAATTTATATTTTAAGATAAAAAAATTATAAATTGAAACAAAAATAATTTTAACTTTTAAAACTGATACAAACAAACAAGGGTGACAATGAGGGTCAAGATGCTGACGGTCGTTGTCTGACTGTTTTATAGAGCAACAATTTACAACCGAGTAGTATTTCATTCCCTGCCACTTCATCAGCTTCTTCATACTGTTAGCAGATTTACCTATACAGTATTAAAACTGTAGTAATCAAGCATTAATTGTGATGAGGGTAAGAGTGTTGGTTGTCGTTGTAGTCATTACGCTGTTTTATAGAGGCGAAGTTTACAATCAAACGGTATTTCACTACCTGCCACTTCATCAGCTGAACCCCTTCACATTGTTCATCAGCAGAGCTACCTACACAGTATAAACTGTTACATTCAAGCAAGGATGGCGATGAGGGCCGAGGTGTTGGCGGTCGACGTCGTAGTTAAGCTGCTTTTTATTGGGCCATAATTTACAACCGAGCGCCACCTCACTACGTGCTGCCTCATCAGCTGATCTCCTTCATACTGTTAGCTGTGCATACACAGTATAAAACTGTTACTACCAAGCAAGGATGGCGATGAGGGCCGAGGTGTTGGCGGTCGACGCCGTAGTTAAGCTGCTTTTTATTGGGCCATAATTTACAACCGAGCGCAACCTCACTACGTGCTGCCTCATCAGCTGATCTCCTTCATACTGTTAGCTGTGCATACACAGTATAAAACTGTTACTACCAAGCAAGGATGGCGATGAGGGCCGAGGTGTTGGTGGTCGTTGTAGTCGTTAAATTGTTTTACAGAGCCGTAGTTTGCAACCGTGTGCCGTTTCACTAACTGCCGCTGCATCAGCTGATCTCTTTCATACAGTTTGCAGTGCTACCAAAACAAGATTGAAACTGTTATAATCAAGCAAGTATGGCAATCAGGTCTGAGGTGTTTGTGGTCTTTGTAGTCACTAATCTGTTTTGTAGAGCCGCAATTTACAACCAAGCGCCGCCTCACTATCTACCGCTTCATCAGCTGATCGTGTCTGTGGTGCTACAAACAAAAACTAATACAAATACAACTATTTCATTCAAGTAACATAAGGTAAGTAAGTAAGTAAGGACGGCGAAGACGGCTGGGGTGTTGGTCGTCGTCGTGGTCATTAAGATAATAACAGTGGTTAAGCTGAAAACACTCAGTATTCTTGTGTCACGGGAAAAAATAAAGTCTAACACCAGAACACTCGGAATATCTGACTCTTGTCAGATTGGTGGTCAGTGGCGAGCGACTCCTATCACATCATTAGTGGTCAATGCTCAGCGACTCCTGTCACATCATCAGTGGTCAGTGCCGAGCGACTCCTGTCACATCATCAGTGGTCAGTACCGAGCGACTCCTGTCACATCATCAGTGATGTGATCAGTGCCGAGCGACTCCTGTCACATCATCAGTGGTCAGTGCCGAGCGACTCCTGTCACATCATCAGTAGTCAGTGGCAAGCGACTCCTGTCACATCATCAGTGGTCAGTGGCGAGCGAATCCTGTCACATCATCAGTGGTCAGTGCCGAGTGACTCCTGTCACATCATCAGTAATCAGTGGCGAGCGACTCCTGTCACATCATCAGTGATGTGATCAGTGGCGAGCGACTCCTTCCATATCATCAGCGGTTAGTGGCGAGCGACTCCTGTTAATCAAATCTTTTTTATATTTAATAGCACAGTCCTCATGAATTGATTGAAATTCATCGAACTATTCTTAAAAAATAATTACATTACAGTCGTAAATATAGTGTGACTAAATCCATAGTTGGATTGCAATTGTGGCAATCGTCTAAATTATAATTACTGTCTTTATAACACGTTACCACATTATAGGATATTTAAAACTAAAAGTTGTAAGTTTAATAAATCATATTTTCTTTATGGGTAACAGGTCATGAAAAGTGACCTAATCAACCCGTAATATAGTACTAAAAATGATACCTTGTGACCGAGCTTTGCTCGGAGAAAATAAGATATGTTTTATACAAGTTAATTAGCAAAATTAAAACAAATTTATTACTAAGAAACATTATTAAGAAACTTATTACTTTTAACTTAAAATTTATTATTAAGAAACAAGCTACACATCATAAAATAAAAAAAATGTGTCATGTAAAGGTTTTCTGATTAGCTCTTTATATTAGAGCAAGATCTCAACTATTAGATTATTTGTTAGAGTTTCAAGAAACAATATTGCTTGAACAAAAGACACGGGGGTTTATTGTTCCGACAAGGAAAGTCAATTTACTGCTTCCTAAAACTGATTTTGTCATTGTTCCTTTTTTCCTCGCTACTTGCCTGTCTTTTAATTAAGTTAATATCGTTATCCCCTCATTTTTCTTCTTTCGCCTTGGAAAAATAAATAACAAATTAAACTAAAAAACTAATTTTAAATTACAGAATATACAATTTGTTCTTTGAATTAAATAAACACAATCAATGTTATTGTTTTATTTCATAACTAGCAGCAAGCCCACGGTAATGGGCTTTTCTGTACGGGTAATGGGATCCAGTGCAAAGAAGCAAGATATTTACTATTATGATCAAATATAAACCTGAGATCATAAAAAAGATACGAAGAAGAAAATTATTTTCAGCTTGGTTACTTATCATTAACTTATAATTAGATAAATTATATTAAATTAGAGACTTCTAACCATTATTAAAACTTATGATAAGTAAAGGTAACATTTTAATGTTTTGAAATAGGTTTAAAATCGGTTAATGTAAACCAACTAATATTGATACCAAAAAGTATAGAATAAGGCAAATCAGTTTCACAATTGTGGGTGCTCTTGTTTTCACGGCAGGGCGTGACGAAACCCCTTGCTTGTTTATGGTCACAGACTGAGAGATAGAGATCGTGGTAAGAACCATTAAGGCTTTTCTGGGTTGTGAAACGTAAAATAACCTAAAATTTCATTATTTCCAGCAACGTACGGACAAAATCTAATTTTCTTTACATTGATCAAAACCATCCAATAAAACAACACTGATCATAATTTACCACATGAAAAAATTATTGATAGCTGTTTATTTTTCGGTTTTGTTAAATTTTACTGTGCTGTATAAGTGTAAGTTTAAGTAAATAGCACAAAGCAGTGAGGAAATGAGTCTATTAATACAAGTATTAAAGGTGCGGCTCGTTTACACTTCAATGAGAACGATTGCCCAAATGGAGACATTTACCGAGGCCCCGCTCTTTGTTACCTCACTCATTTAAACTTTCAAAACCTGCTATAGTAAATTGTTAAATCAAATATTTGAAATGTTGAATTTGAGCATAAATTGAAAATACCCCATTAATGGCCCCCTGAATCTAAAACCGGTGATTTTACTCAAGTTCTTTTAAAGTCAACCGTTTTGACCGGGAATTTTTATACTATGAACATATTATTTAGGGCCATATGAACTACAAGCCATGGAACTTTGATCAAAACCGTTATACCATTTAAAAAATTCTATATCCAAGGTTAGTTTACTCCTCAAGACCCTTTTCTGGTGAAACAATGAATTTGTAGAATGATGTGCATGCTCAAAAACAAATTAGTATTTTGAATTGTTAGACTACAACTAATGAATGGCGAGCAAGGTTAAAGCTAATGCCTGCGGTGAACACAGTACGATTTCTCGGAGCACTCAATGATATTTTATAACTGTACATAATTCTAGTCTGCATAAGAATTTATAACTTCCTTTTAATCCATATCGTTTTTCATGAAACTTGGAATAACGTGAAATCGCATCATTCATAAACCCTAGTCTAAAATGTTTGTTATTATCTGGAGTGGGCGGGGTGTTGGTTTGGGGACATCTTCAAAAAATCAATTCTTTTAATTGTAAAAGGATTTCCGAAAGAATTTTGATGACCATTTTTTGAAACATTGGTTTTCCTTAAATGTAATTTAAATAATCATCACATAATGGAAAGGTTTTATTTAATATATGTGTATTTAGTTTACTTTTAAAGAGAAGGCGTAAGTGTGAACTCCCTCGTCACAACTCACCACGCGGGCGGAGGTCACGAACTACTCGCCGATACAGTTTATTTTATGATGTATAAGCCACTTCACCATATACGACTCTACGTCAAAGGTATAAAGGATTCACTCAAAACGGCAGTTTTATAATATTTAAACGGATTCTTTATTTACTTACAAAGTAGGAGTTACGGTCGTTGTTGTAAACCATGTTTTTGTTCACAAAACATTTAGGCTCAACTAAGCAATTCTGGAGAAGGTGATGTAATGAAATGCTGTTCAGTGATGTGAGATAAAACGTTTTAACACAAGCAACAAAAGCCGAAATCTCGCTTAGGGGGAAACAGTAAATTGGCTTTTATTTCTGCTTGTCTCAACACCAAAGCCTGTTGGCCTTTGTCAAGATGATCCCGTTCTTTTGATAACATCCCTTGACAAATAATTGTATAATATTTAAAGGGTTGTTAATGTGAAAATATCGTGGAACATTAATTGAAATAAATATTCAGTAGGTGTGTTTGAAAGATCAAATTTGTTTGATTTCTCATGAAAGTCGAAAGCTAGTTATATTTTTTGTTGAAAGAGAGCACGCAATTAAAAGAGCTTGACAAACGAACATTTCGGAGCAAACATGCGGTTATGATGCGGGACCGAACAAATACAGTACTCAGCTTTTCTGCACTTAACATAATGAACGGGGACTTTGACCGAAAGTTCAAAAACTAAATCTACCCAAAAAACAATATTTTTAATTTTAAAAAAATTCATCATTATTATCAAACACCTGACGATCGATATAATATCCTCTAAGTATCAAGGAGGTAAATAATACAGGATTTTAAAGTATATTAAAAAGTATATAGGCTGTAAGTAAAGGACCTAACATGCCTATCTCAAAGTTACCTTTTTTATATTAATTGTAAAACCCTCTGACGATTTTCTAGAATAATATTTATTGAAAAAGAAATTCATACACGGTTTACAGTAAAAATTAATTGTACAAACTATTTTATTATAAAGCTACGAGGTATGTAAAACAATTACAAGGGGAAATAACAAATACTCTTTTGGATTTAATTTGTCTCACCTCATACCTAACCGGAACAGCATACAAAGGACCAAGAGCTGAATGTCTCAGTATACATATCTTGATTAGCTTGTGTATAGCTGTTCTATTAATGAGCTTGTATTGCATGCGTTGTAGTAGGGATGATTCTAGGTGTTTGGATGCTATAGCATAAGGTATAATTAATTCATTTTGGTTCTAACTAAAATAATGTACAAGTACATAGGAATATTAGCTTTTGACAATCGTACCAAATATATAATGTACTATTGATAACAATATATAACCTATATACTCGTATACATTCACAACTTACTATGTATCTAAATACTGTGTCTAGTATAAAATATAAACCAAAATACAATTGTGTGTAATATACTTTTGACTTATGAACCTAATGTATTTGTATCAATATTTAGTTATAAGAACATAACAATTATTGTCCATAGTAAAGCTAAAACTTTTGTGTTTTGCGTTGTTTTGTGTTGCTGAGTTTTTGCAATGCATAACAAATCAAACCATTTTAACTTTTTTCCTTTACCCATTACACGAAGTTAAATTTTTAAGACTCTACTTTTACTCATAGTACAGTATTAGTATGTTTTTTTCTAACTGATACTCTTCCATCCTCCTTCGTCTTTGTTTAGTCACCGGCTTGCCAATGTCCCCAATCCATTAAATATAATTATGAGTTATTTAAATTAAACCTAAATGGCTTTTGTTAACGTAGTATCACAAAATTCATTCATTAAAGTTGTTTAAAAATAAAAACCTAAACCGTTTTATATTTACTAGTGTTATACTGTATCAATTTAACACCACACGAAACCCAACATTACTGCTGTTTACCTGAAAAAAATTTAAAGCTATGTTCATCATGTTTATAATTTTATCAAACCGTTCAGAATATCTTAAAAATACCACCATTCCTGGAATCATTAGTTTTATTCCTTCCTCAAACATCAATCTGCCACCCTGTGGCAGAACACGGATTTAATAAAAGGCTTTATGAGGTTTGTTATCTGAGTGGACATAACCGACAATGTACTTTAACGTGTTATATCTCACAATGCACTCCTTAGAAATCGTATTTCTGTGAAAATATTAACTTGTTTAAAAATAATACAATTTTTAAGAAAAACTAATACTTTAATTTTCTTTTATATTAGCTGAACAGCATAATCAAAACCCATTAATTTTCTAAACGGACAATGAAATACTACAATTCTAGAAAAAAGGGTCGATTTCTTGAGTAGTGCATCGTGAATAAGTTTTTAAGATTCATTTGCTATATAGTAATAATTGTCAGCTCTTCAAAGCATTTGAGTTTAAAAACAGTCCACCGAGCAACTTTCCCCCAAAAACTAAATTCAATCAATTAAATTAATAATTTGTTAACGAAAATTTAGCCATTAAACCAAAACAGTTGGAATATTTTTTAGCTAGGAAAGATTTCCATAAAAATCTGAGATTTGGGGTATTATATGTATGGTAAACTATGTTACAACTAGATAAATATTTTAAAATTTTAAAAAGTAGAAGTTCTTGCAGTTGCCACTACAAATTTAGTATAGTAAAAATATTATGGAGCTAATAATAGTTTATAAAAGAGGGCTTTACAGATAATATAGCATTTATTTATTATAATAGACGTTGAATAATAAATGCTATTGCAGCTTACCAAGTCCAGAAAGAAAGAAAAAGATATTAAATTTAAAATACCCAAAAAAACGAATTAAAATTAATTTATGAAAAAGTAATGTCCAGAGGACGTTAAAAACAATTGATAGTTAATTAATTAAATTTATAGTTCAAAATTTAGGCCTATCTTTGAAAATCAGTCGAAACAGGATTGAGGTATGTACTAACAGTGCAGAGCAGCCCAAAATTTATAGAGAATTAACTACTACTACTAATGTCCAGGGAATTAATGCAGCTATGGTTAATTAATGGCTTATGGTTTTTTTAGTTTTAATTGTGTTGTTTTTTCTAATTGAATAGAAATGAGCACTGAACACTTAGTATAAAAAATAAATAATTTGTAAATGCCTCTTGTATTGGTTTATTGTAAACTAGCCAAAGTACCCGTTCTTCGCACGGGCTAAAAAGGCTGAAAGGTGTAGGCTCTAATGATACATTTAAGGTATTGTTAATTAATTCTTCATTGTTTACAAAATGACAAAACAGGAGTGTCTACAACATTTCAAAGTAACATATGTCAAATATTGGGAGAAGATAAGGATTAATGTAATAGAGACAGTCGTCGGAAAAAACTTAAAATCTACCATTCCGCTATTTCAAATAATTCACTAATTTCGATCCAGCATCTGAAAAATCAACTTTATTTCTTCTTCTTTCCGAATTTTCAAAATATAGTGCAAACGGATGTTGTCATTAGAAAATGTAAACGTTGAAACCTAGGACGGTCACGGCAGCTCTTTCTTCTTCTCCTCCTTCTTCTCGAACTGTCAAATTTTAGTATTCACAGCTGTTGACATTCAAGTAATTTTATGTTTTCATTCTCTAAAAATGTAAACATTGAAACTTAGGACGTTCACAGGGCGTAGCCCGAGAGGATTTTAAGGAAATGAGTATGCCTATGTGTTGCATAAGTTTAAGATCTACCTTTGTGTAAAATTTCAAACCGGTCGGTTCAGTATTTTTCGCATTTACTTGCCACAACAAACCCACAAACAAACCCACAAACAAACATACAGAAACCACCTCTTCTTTATAATATTATAGATAAACGAATTGTGTTTTTATGAATCTGAAACCATATGATATGAAACATGATTTACCACATGTCCACATGCTGTACAGCGTGACCTTGGTTGTATCTTATTCTGTTTTTATTATAAATAGTTTTATGGTAAAGTAAAAAGTACTCGTAATATTATTTTAGTTATTATTATACCGGTAATTGGTGTTATTAATACAAACATTATCAATTTATAACTTCTGTGTTGCAGATTTGGAGCATTTACTGAAACCACATTTACCAAGCGTGCATCGCAACGCCACCATTATTCATTTGACAGCACAATTCTAGTCAGGTTAAATTGATTGTTTTCGATCTTTTGTTTCCTCGAAATGAGTTCAAAATGGGTAAAGCGTGTTTTTTGCGTCACTTCTATTGCTATTCATGTGCGATTGTGCAAATGTACAGCCGAAAAATAAATCGTCTACGTTAATCAATCACAATAGTAAAAATAAACCCCTTCAAACCATGTAAACACTTATCCTAATTTTATACATTTCAAAAATACAAATCAAACACATAGATCGAAAAATTGTACCGTATTTTAGGTGAAAACAATGAATGAAATATTGACCAAGCTGTTAGATTCAATAAAATATGAAGAAATATGGAAGAAATGAACTTTTTAGTACTCTCATGTTTAAATCGGGTGCGCTTCGACAACGTACTTGATTACAGTAGGCTGTAAATTTAACTTGTCTCTAGAACTGTTATTTGTACACTTATAAATCTAAATGAAACTTGTTTGATTTTTTGAACTGGTTTTAATGGTAATAATTTAAATGCCTAAATTAATATTTTAAAGATTTATTGTTTTACGATTTAATCTGAAAACTTTTTTTCATATTCAAACATTCAACTTTTGAACTCTGTCTGTTTTCACAGACAGAGGGTCTGACGCATTAATAACCCATGAAGCTGTAATCAAAAACTTTTAGAGCCGTTTTTTTGAATTTTCATTTTTCATTTTTTAAGGGAAGAAGGCATCCAATGGGCTCCCGTGTATTTTATAGTAAAATATTGTGTTTGTATATACCTGTTAAAGACATCCACCTGGCCCTATTGTACTGAGATTTTTACACTGTCTAGTATTCATAATGAAGAAGGAATAGAACCATAAAATTATTGTTTATAAAATTAATACAATTGACATGATAATGAATTGATTGTTTGGGGGTGAACTACGCCTTAAAAATCGGAAAAAGCATGATGATGTAGTGGATATATAGGTGAATACAAAACTAATTTTATCTAAATCAGACATTGGTATATGCTGTGATAATGGTGTATACATTCATACAAACAATCAAAAATACAAAAATACAAACAAACATTTACACACACTTACGATGCCGTTGATGTTTACTTGTTCTAGTATAAGTCATCAGACATCTCAGAAATTAACACATGAGATTATATTCCGTATAACATGACTGTTTTTGACATGGATATGTCTTAGCTCTGGGGGAGAGGTTGGTGATTTTTTAGATGGAAAATATGAAACAGGATTCCATGGAAACTACCAGAGCTATTGTATTAAATTTTTAATATACAAGAATAATAACAGCTGTTTAGATTAACTGAAAACATTTCCTTTAGACATATCCATTATCTAACCTATTTCCCATAGGGAAGTAAATAGAAACATTTTGAGGAACTACTTAAATGATTAAGATAATTAAAAAATCATTATTCAACTTATATTTCACATGATAATTAGTTCAACTACATTTGAACTAATTTATTACTTTTTTGGCTGTTATTCTAAACGGTCATAAAAGTTTTACATATCACATGCAATAGGTTAAAGTTGAAGCCGCAACATTAATATAGTGGCCTTAGGAGTTAGCATCAAGGATATGTTTGAAAGTAATGTTTTTAGTACCTCTAAACAGCTGTTCCAACCATATGATGCCACTTCCGGTACACATTTGCGTCCCTCCAATGTCTATCTCCCACCCCTACAGGACTTGGACGTATCCATGTCAAAGTTATAGAAAATGATTGAGTGGAGTAATTGTTTTTAAACCTTTCTAATTTGTAATGATATAACCAACGAATCTGATGTATTTTCTGATCTTTTACTTTGTGAAACTGATCTTTTTAATAGTCAACTGGAAATAAATTACACTTCTTAGTAACACACTTAGGTTATAAGAAGATGGTTTGTACGTGTACATTTGTACAAATGACAAAGGAAATAAATATTATATGTTTTAAATACACACAAGTCGATGTTTTTTTTTTTTTAAAGTTATGACTTATATAAATTGCACACACCGAAACCACCGATCTTTTAAAATTTGATGAAATAAACTAATTTGCATAGAAAATAAGTTTATATCTATTAGAAAATTTGTTTTACTGTTATTAATTTAAAATTAAAAATTTAACTTATTTATAAATAAAAAAGCAAACAATAAACCAAAACATTTTTATAACCTTTTATTGTTATTAAGATGGTGCCTATGTGATAGATTTTGCATTAAAATTTTTGTATGTAATGAATGAAAAATATCAAATTTCTAAACTAAAGTAAAATAACTGTGCTAAAACGATCACTGTAAACAAACTGTAACACAATTCATTTAAGATTACTAAAAATTAATTGAGGTTGGCCAAAAACTTTTACGCGAGACTACTTCACCTACGCTCAGATTACGTACGCAAGGACGTGATCGATCCCCATACTACATTTTTGTTTTTTCCATATTAATTAATATGAAAACTTTTTTATTTCACATAAATGTTTTCATTGAGCAGTAAATTTGTTTTAATTTTGCTAATTAACTTGTAAAAACATGTCTTATTTTATCCGAGCAAAGCTCGGTCACCAGGTACTATGTTTTAAATACACACAAGTCGATAAATTTGTTTTCACTTTAGTATGCGCGTTTGAAAGTTATGACTTATAGAAACAATTCACCGAACACCTTTTAGATAGTATGATGATGACTAACCAATAACCATTGTTAAGGTACCACCCGATAAAGTGTCATTGCATATTAAGAGAAATTTTATCTTGTGTTAATAAATATTAACAAGTATAATGTTTATTTATACTTACTTTAATGTATAATTTTTATTTATTTCAAATTTAAACCCTTATAAACATTTAATAATATTCTAAACTTATTTTCATCACTAATTCCTTTTTTATGATTGAGGCCTCTGGCGATTGGGCTTACTTTTAAAATGTTTGAGTTCCCAAAAACCTTCCATTTCGGAGACGGATGCAAATAAGTCTAATAATCCTCTAAAACGTCTGTTTCCGCTTCTGCAGGTTTACTACGAGAATGTACGAGAATGTAGGGAGACCAAACATACTCGTAGTATGTTTACCCTTAACCAATTCCAAAATTATGAAGTGTATCTTAGCTTTTGATTATCCCCTTACATCTCAACCCCATCTCTTTTGCTATGGAGTGAATTATTATTTTTTTGGCCGATTCCAGTGGAATTAAAAAGCTATTTTTGAACATTTTTCAAACTGTTACACTATTGAGCTGTGGTTATTATCATTTAAGAGTGAGTATTACTAATATTACTATAGTACCGTCACTATAAATAGTAAATATATATATATATAAACACTACTAATCAATACCTATCTTTATATAGTTTATATTATATTTCATAATACGTAGCCATAAGTAAAGCTTAATTTTTATGTAATATACGTAGATGTAATAATTTGTTAATTGTAGACGTAGTAGTTTAACTTGCTCAATATATACATATGATACCTAATACTACATTATTTTACTTGTTATTATGTGTAAATGTATATTAAATGTCAATTCGAAAACTTATCGGTATTGTAAAATAATCATACCTTTATGCAAAACTAAAATGTAAATTTTCTTAAGTATGGATGAGGGTTATTCAGTATGAAAATGAAATATTTTAATTTTCCAATTATAATGCAATAGCACGTTATTCAAGTAAATGGGTCTTTCAGAGATGCAAATTATTTACCGTAAAGGAATTTAAATGCTGTTGATCTCCAGAATGCTAATGCGTCGGCATCGCTGAAAGCTATTTAAGGTATTCGTTAGAATAATTGTAATTCGTCATCGTTTATAGGATAAATATTTATGTAAAAATATAAATGATACATCCTTTAAAGTTTTTTTGCATCAAAATAATGATTGAACGTGAAGTAGTTTTTCCAATTACATTGAAGCTAATTTTGTTACATTTCCTGTAGAGCAATAATTATTTGATTTCATGTATTGCGAAAACAACGAAAATGTTGATTTACTTTTAAAATTCACCCAATTTACAATATGGTAGAGTTATAAAACGCATGCTCTTACAACCTCAAATTTTTTTCTCCAACATGTCGTTTTTTAACATTAACGTTAGACATTGACGACAAAAATTCATGCAGTTTGTATTGTACATAATTAAAATCATATTATGTATGAACTCAAAATAACAATTTGACTTGGTTTAGCAACTATTATTTTACAGCGTAAGAAAGAAAAATAATCCGTAAGATTATAGACCCTCTCCTCCCATAAAAATGCAAATTTACTGCTTAACTGGCAGTATGCAAATCTGAAGCTAATATTTAACATCGTTTCTCTCGCGCATATCGCATTTTTGACACTTCATAGCTACTTAATCTTATCGTTAAGACAAGGGCACGAAACGTGTCTTAGCGTTGCCAATTGTTGTCAAGTGTTATTATTGAACGCGATTAAATTAAACATAACGTATAGTTCTAATTTCTAATTTTATAATACATAAATATAATTTAACTTTTATAATTTTTTGTGTGTAGTATCATTTTTCTGAATCAGGATGGTAATTTTCAAGCTACTATTTCAGTTTTGTGCACTTGTAAAACCGCAAAAATGTTATTATATTGTTAATTATTTTAGTTTTATTTAGATTTTTACTGCGGTCATTTTCCATCACGAGTCTATGTAAAACAAAGTTTCACGACGTTTCGAAATCTGATCCCATCCTCAGGTGAACTAATATCTAAAACATAACACATTTAACACATAATCTGGACGAAGCCGGTATAAAGCTGAAAACACGAAAGTTTAAAGCAGTTTAAAATTTAAGTTTTCAGCTCACTCGTAGCTCTAAGGTATTCATAATACAATCGTTACATAAAATACTATAAAATCCTGTTGTATTCATAAAAGTTAATGTTGTTAAGAAAGTTGAAATATTTTTTACATTTTATCATTTATGAAACTAAACAATCATTTGTTCATAATCTTACATGTTATATTTTAAAATATTTATTAGAAGATAAACGTAATTGTCACTTTGTTTGAAGTCTACAACTTTTGAATACCCCATAAAATAAATGGATGGTCATTTTGACTTAAGTTTGCGTGAACTGTAGGAAGCTATTATACTTGTCAAATGCCGTTTAAAATGAACGTTTAGTTAAAGTCATCTCCAATTTTATTGATCACTTAAAATCTTAACCTTCAACTTTATATATAAACTACCTGACCATCCGTGTAGTGAGATTGTTTCATTCAAATAATTCAACATCATTATATTTTGTATTTTCAACATTAATATGAGCAACGACTGAAATTCAACAAATTAATCTCATATATACTTAACAATCAATTTGGCATGAGAAAGTAAGAATCTCTAAGATTATAGATCCACTTGTCAAATAAGAATGTAAATATGATAGGATTATAAGTAGGATAAATATTATAATCTCTCTTTAATAATCATGGAGATATAATATTACAATTTGCTTTATAATATAGTTTACATAATATATTCAAATATAGTTCAAATGCACTAATTCAAATCCTTAACATAAACTGTATGTTTAACCTTGGTTTATTGTATGGTTGTCACACTTTGAAGTCTGCTACTCCATGTCCAAATATATGCTCCGGTTCGAAGTTAAAGTGTGTGGGTAGATGGACTGATTCGAATGACATTTCGACTACTTTCTTACACAGTTTTCTGAGAATCGCAGTCACATGAGAGAGACATATTTCGTTCACATGCTGCTGGCGTTACTGATAACGCCTGACATACAAGTATTTTTTACTGGCCGCGCTGGGGAAGTCCCTGCCATGGAGATTAGAAATATTGGTACGTTTTCAGAAGATAATAAGTAAGAAGATAATAAGCTATTTATCCCATACAATTACGAAGACCCCACAATAAGAGGATAGCTTCAGCCCAGATAAACTTCAATGATGACAAGTAGTAGACGGTACTAGTCTAGTGTTTGCTGGCTTGTGTTATGTGGACAACCTAGTGGGTTCTGCATCACATCAAAGACTAGTCTCACACTACAAGCTGACACCTGTGTAGATTCTTCAAAATTAAAAACATGGTTTTCCTCTCAATATTCTCAAATAGATGGGTCTTTTAAAAAAGACCTCTGATTAACTCGTAAAATCTTAAATCATATGAAACACTTTGGAAAATAACATTTTAGGTAAAGAGTTTTGAATAAAATCTGCCCAGGTAAAGACTGCCACGTAAAGATATAATCACCTTCTTTCATTGTAACCCCAAAGAAACAACACTGATCGCACAAAGAACGCCAAGGTTTATTGTTTCAAGAAACAAAGTCAATTTATTGCTCCCTTTAAACAGATTGAGTTCCTATTCTCTCTATTTACCTTTTCCCGTGAATTGGTTACCTGTTCATTTAAATAAGTAATTTTATTATCATTTGAAGTCAAATGTACAGTTTGATGTTCTTATTGTAAAAAGAATTTGTTTTTGTGTTTGTCTGTATTATTAAAAACTAGGGATTACAAAGATTTTTTATAAATTGCTTTCATCTCAAAAGAAATTCTCAGTATAATTTCTTTTAAAACAGATATTTAATCATATTAATAACGTTTAATTTGAATTTAGTTTACAGTGTGGAGTAATAACATGTTAAAATTGAGACATTGTAATTGAGACATTCATGTTGGTCTCTGTTTGTCCTATTTTTATAGGCTATTCTATGAACTGCACTAAATTTATCATAAGGATTGTAAATCTATGTGTAAATCTATCAATTTTAAATAATCTGTTTAAAATTGTATATAACCGTATAAAATTTGAAATTACTTATAGTAAAAATTTTCAATTTAATTCTTTATGTGTTTAAACAGTTAAGGTTTATTTCACCAGCCTTGTTTAGGTGATATTGAATTCAGAGACTTGATAAGCGAGTCTGGTTCAATCCCACGATCGGAATACGAGATGAAGGTAACAGATGAATATATTATCACATGCATTCTGCGCTCTATATATTTCATATGATTTATGTCTTTCTTGTCACACAAATTTACAAATACTGTTATTATTATTCGAAATTTAAGTAAACTTTATGAAATAAACCTAGATTATTTTGATTTTTTGATTACTCAACAGTAACTAATATACAATACTAACAATAACAAAATACACTATTAACGTCAATAAAAACTATATTAAGTTTCAAGTTGAATGTAGATAGTTGCAAACAGGTCAAACACTATGTGTACCAATACACCTTTGGTATATAAAATAAATAATAAAATTGATTTAGATTTATTGATTAATTTATTAAATTTAGAAGGAACTCTAAACGTATCTAATTACATCACTTCAGCACAAATTAAAATTATATGTTTTCATGTACAATATCACATTTCAATATGTATAAAACTATACTCATGACATTTCATCATGCGGTACGACTTATGAGATCGAAAACGGTCACTTCTGTTGGTTAACAAACACTAGGTAAAACAATATGAATACAATACAAATCTTGAGTAATCATTAAAACAATAAACTTAGGTAGGATGAGACAAAAATTGCAACGGCTTTGCCTTGTTCTGGTTGATGTTACTACGCTAACTAAGCTGTGGTAAGGCCGTATTTGTCTCATATTGATTAGCATGTCACCACACGTGTTCGACTGATGACCTCGTGTTGGGCTATAATTACAGGATCGGAACGCCAACATACCTGCTAGTCCGTAACAGAATTATCAAGAAATAGAAATACATTTTGGAATTACAAGTTTAACTAACTAAAGAAATCTTAAGTCATTATCTTACATTATCTTATTCAACTCTTGTCAAAAAGCTACGCGTTTTAAATACTATATAAATCATAGACTAGTATTTATATATTTAATATTATTTTATATAATCATCACTTATATTTCACTATACAGTACTTATGGAAGATAAGTTCTTTCTTAGATACCTAAGAACGATTAATTTGGTGGTTCAAAATTCGGTGTACGTTATTTCTAAAATTGGTCATGTGGCCAAAATCAATATCTTACCAATTTATAGTAGTGTTTAAATAAATTAAAAGATATAGCAAACAAGTTTTTTTAATTTTTTACAGTTAAAAACGTAATGTTCTCTCGAGAACTGATTTTAATGCATTGTTAAAAACATATGAACATGATAATCCAAGATGGAAAATCAAACACAATTTATTGTTATTTATCAATTAACTGGCTATAAAGAATGCTTAATTTTCCAAGAATACTGCTGATTAGTTGCAAATAACAATGGTGGAAGGATTTCATTGAGCCGGGCGAGGCCCCTTTCAATGTAGTTTTCGGAGAAGCCAGTTTTAACAACTTTGACCGCAACTTCTCTTTACCCTTCAACTTTAGACTGGCGGAGTTGGTGCTCGTTCAGCCGTAAGGCCAAACTTGTATTGAAATAAACCGGGATCATATTCCTGCAACTATTTCGGTTAAATATTTTCAAGTAAAAGAAAGATGAAAAATATGTATTATTGTTTAATATTACGAAATGTTCTGTACGAAATGTATATCTGTTCTGAAATGTCTACTGATCTTACGGGTCCTTAATACTGTGTTCCTAACTGTATCACAGCTGATATTTCGATCCTTGGGAAGTTTTGCTTTGAATATTTACAATTAATGATTTCCTAAAAAATCAAGCAGTGACAACAACTTAAAGATCCCTCAACCAACGTGGTCCAGAATGGTCTATGTTTATGTACTTACATGTGCGCATGCATGCTACATGAGTGTATTATACAATACAACGGTCAAATTTATAATTCGAAACAAAAAGGTTTTATTTAAAAAAATTCAAAACTTAAAACTTGTATAGTTCAACTTGTCATTAAAATATAATTTTAAAAGTAATGTAATTAACTTGAAAATGGCCTAAGGGTTGAAACATGTAGTTAGAAAAAAATAGTATTAATGGATACTCAGTTGATTTTTCAATTATACTTAAAATATCATTTAATACATTATACCAAATATAGGCCTAGTTGCCACAGCTGTCCATTAAAATGTTACTACTCACTACGTTAAACCACACTAAAATGGTAAAAGAATTAGGGATATACTAAAACTAAATGTAAGTTTATGAAAGTTATATAATTATTATCGTAATCGTAAAAATTGGATTGCTGAGAATAATCTGAGGTAACAGAGCAAAGCTCAGCAGTTCGGTGCAGAACTGCTGAGAGTACAATACTGCGCTGTGCTTCCGTCGCTCCGTTTACCGATATATGCTTATTCCAAATTGACTGCTCGTATCATTTTTGATTTAAACTATAATTGATATTTACCGGAGAACCATTAAATTAGTTTCAACGCATTAAATGCATCATGTTGAGCGATAATTGTTTTGTGAACTTAAGTAAAAGCATTTGAAAGAATTATTTCCACATTCAGTTCGTAAGTTTTGGAATGTAGCATTTTTTATAATCAGGATAATTGAGATGTGACTTTTTTAAAGTTGTTTTATAACAGTATTTTATTCAACAATAAACCAACTTTTATGCTTCTAAACTATTCGCCTTTGAAGTTTCTGTTAAAGAACGGTGGGTTTAATTCAACAAGAATTTCTCACAAAAAACACTGTTTCAAAAAATTATTTACTATTTGTATGTGTATATGCTAGTTATTCTAATATATATATATATATATATATATATATATATTTATATCTACATTTATATTTGTGATAGTGAATATCTAAATTTTTTATTTCTTTGTTATGTTAAGTTAATTTTAATTTTTTTTTACATTTTCATTGTCACCTGAAGACGCGGAAAGCGAAATATAGTGATGAAACATAATTAGATATATATAAGTATAATTATAGTTTTTGGTTTTCATAAGACTACATAACAAATATTTCTTAATTAACTGTGCTAAACTGTAGTTTACTTAAAGGTAGTTTTGTATTGATAATAATTATTCTCACTCAATTTTTAGTGGTTAATACCTCTATTTCACTAGTTGGAATTGTAAATCTATATTGCATCAAGTATACAAGTATAGAAGTTTATTATGTTAAAGATACCTCTATTTCACTAGTTGGAATTGTCAGTTTATATGGTATCAAGTTTAAAAGTATAGAAGTTTATTATGTTAAAGGTACCTCTATTTCACTAGTTGGAATTGTCAGTTTATATTGTATCAAGTATACAAGTATAGAAGTTTATTATGTTAAAGGTACCTCTATTTCACTAGTTGGAATTGTCAGTTTATATTGTATCAAGTATACAAGTATAGAAGTTTATTATGTTAAAGGTACCTCTATTTCACTAGTTGGAATTGTCAGTTTATATTATATCAAGTATACAAGTATAGAAGTTTATTATGTTAAAGGTACCTCTATTTCACTAGTTGGAATTGTCAGTTTATATTATATCAAGTATACAAGTATAGAAGTTTATTATGTTAAATGTACCTCTATTACACTAGTTGGAATTGTAAATCTATATTGTATCAAGTATACAAGTATAGAAGTTTATTATGTTAAATGTACCTCTATTACTCTAGTTGGAATTGTAAATCTATATTGTATCAAGTATACAAGTATAGAAGTTTATTGGTAAAGGTACCTCTATTACTCTAGTTGGAATTGTAAATCTATATTGTATTAAGTATATGAAGTTTATTATGGTAAAGGTACTTCTCATACACTAGTTTGAATTTTTAATTTATATTGTATCCAGTATACAAGTATAGAAGTTTACTATGGTACCTCTATTACAAGAGTTGGATTATTTCCATAGTACCAAGTATTACTATAAGGTTATAGGCATTTGAATACAGGTTACGAATATAGATCACATTCCATAGTTCAAAACTGAGGCGAGTTCAAAACTCTAACCGACGCGCTCCTTGAATGAAGTAATAGCCCCGGATATTGTTGAGATGTTTTTGGATCGCTCATTTCCTTACCAGTTGGATTCTGGAAACAGCGTTTTGCAAGTATGTCTGCGTTTCCTCTCAAATATCGCTCTTATAGGGTGGGTTATGGGGGTTAGGTTTGTATGGAAGAAAGTTATTAAGCACGTAAAAAATGTTTATGGTTAATAATGGTTGAAATAAATACAATTTCTAAGTCAGATTTAATTATAACTAATAATTTTGGATTTTAACTAATTAAAACTATAATATTATTAGTAATCATACTACATTGTAATAAAATAAAGTTTTGTTAAATTTTATAATAATGATTGAAAGCAGGTAATTTCGTTAGTTATAAGACAAATTAGTAGCCATTTTCATTATCATTGACAAGAGGACGATATTAAAAGCTATAATTGTCGATAACAAAAATATTTTGCAATTTAATTAAAGAATTACATGGGATATCCACAGGGCGTTTATTATTTTAGTTAAATTCAATTTAAATCTGTGATGATATAATGCGAGTATTTTTGCGAAAAATCCTTATCATCGTTGAAAAATATCTCCATGAAGCAAGCCAATGTAGGATCGGAACAAGACAAATCGGTTTTAGGTCCGTAAAGCTATTGTATGTAAACAAAAGCTGTGACGTCACATCGCAGTTGTATTTCTATTGACGTAGTGGAAGAAAAGCTCTGCGAACCTCTGTTCCGATCCAACCTTATTGTTCAATGTTCTTTTTTCTTCAAACTCCTATGTAATTAAGGATTAATTATAATAAGGGTTAAATAAACTTATATTAGAGTTCAATTTTTACTGACTATATCTTGTAAATAACTGACATTAAACATTTTTTATAAAGTGATGTGGGGTAATCAGTGATAATTAGATTTTCCAACATATTTTTATTTATTAAAGCTATGAAAAAACTATATTTTAGTGTAATTGTAGCATACCACTAGTGAGTTTATATTATGAAGAGTTATTGTACATTTTTGCATACACAATATAGGTTCAAAGCAAACCTGCCTATCACCATGGCGGTAGACAAAACGACGGTAGGGGCAGCCAGGGGTTACCGTCCAGATGTATGGAGAGACCGGGACAGGTTTTCATTCGGGGTACGTTTTCGAATCGAATCTAACCAGTGGTTAAATAAAAAAAATATGTTGTTTATTGAAAAGGTGACTAAATTTTTGTGTTACTTGTAAAAGTAAAATAAAACTTTTTTATGGAGAGTGGCATAACATTGATGGTATATTTAGAATACCCCCGTCACAGCAGACCTGCAAACTCGGCGAATTTACAAATCAATAATATAATAATATATTACAAGCTTTATCATTATCTGTCGATAAATATGAAAGGTATTTGCCTATTCTAAGATAAACATGGGAAAAGAGTCAGCAGTTAGCTGCCATCAACTATAATTTTTAAGTATAAATGGACGTATCTGAACCACATGAGGCTAAATATTAAGTTTCATCCAAAAATATACATTGATAAGTGGAATATTAATTTTTCCTTATCCTCCCTAAGATTTACATTAGAGCCCCTAAATAAGCCCACAACGTGTTTGGATTTTACTCGGTAACCGTTGGATTTAGAGCAAACCTTTAAGGAACTAAATTGTATAATTTTGTAAACGGAATCAAATTGTGAAAGATAAAATTTTAAAATTATTTAGTACAAAATCCCCCAAACTACCCGTTCCGGTTGACCGATACGATTTCACACATTTTACACGCACACACAAATATGTATATATATAATTTTTGCCGACTATTGTTTTTGGCCTCTGGGCACCTAAAAACGAAAAAATAACATGGTCCTTGACTTAAGTCCTCTGTCATATTGTTCAACCAAATATACAGGTTAAAGAGAAAATATTTTTAGCTGTTTCAGATCAGTTTAAATTTTTTTAATTTTAAAAATAATGCAAACATTGTTTGCATTTACTTTCCTGTGGGAAATACGAAGTTATATCATGGGTATGTCTAAAGGGAATGTTTTCAGTTAATTTAAACTTAGTTATTGAAAAACTTAGCTACTTAAAAACTTAAAAAAAATTATGTTTAGATTTAGCTAATTAACTTATCTAATGCATGTCTTTTTCCACGAGCAAATTTTGGATCTTGGGAGTTAATTTTAATGTAAGTTTCTAAAATTTTATTCTTAATAGGAACTTTTCGGTTTTGTAAAAGGAACTTTTACTTTTGCGAAGGAGTATCTTCATTCACGACAGCTTAAAAGAAACATAAAACTAAATCACTAATTTCTGAAGTAGCAAATGTTATAGCTTTTTATTTGTTATGTCAGTTAATAATGCTCTACAAATTGTTACGAAACATTTGTTTTAAGTAACTAAAAAGTCTTGAAGAGTTTTTTCAACGTATATTTCTTTGGGGAAATGAAGGATTAATGACAAATACGCATGTAAAAAAGCGCATGAATGTATCTTTGTATGAATATAAATTAATGAACGTGTAGAATAGCTACCGGTACTCAATAATAATGTTATAGCCTACCGCGAGAAATTGGCCGCCACCTCTCCGTGCCGAGGGGAGACTGACTCATCAGCATATCTTGCCTTGCGTCACTCACGAGATTGTTTATTGGCTTACATCATGACAGTATTTTGCAAATACAACCTGTATAATGAATTATCTATAGTAAATTCTCTTAATGTAACCAAAAGGTCTCGTTACATTTTTATTAAGTATCTTTTACTACAGATTGCCTGTTTATACTTATTGTACTAAGAGAATAAACCAAGAGTCATACTATAGAGTACAATATTAAGTCATTCAATCCAAGTTGTTAGAGTACAATACTAAGAGTAATTCAATCCAAGGTGTATGGAGGAGATCGTGACGATTAATATTAGAATGATATTAGAGTAGCACATAAAAATGGCTGACAATGGCCTAATGCCGAAATGCTACTCCACTTTTTATCCTTGGATTTAACCAAAGATTGACTTACGGTCATTTTTTCGTCCGTTATGACTATTTTAGTTCAATACCTCAGTAGGGGCAAGTGAAATAAAGAAATAAATGTTTTAAATTTGGGATCGATTTCATGATAAAATCAGTTAACAGTTTAGTAAACAATTCAAAGTACTGTTAGTTAAATATCTTTAAAAAACCCATTATTTATGCATAACGTCTGATTCAATAAAGGTTTTAATTATATCGTTCTATACAATGCAGCTTGTATGACTATTTCCCTAAAATGGGACACTACCCCATGTACCCATTTAGCGTAGTTTATTTAGTTATTTAGTTTAGTTATTCATAGGTACCATCTTAGAAACATAAAACTAAATCACTAATGTCTGAAGTAGCAAATGTTATAGCTTTTTATTTGTTATGTCAATTAATAATACTCTACAAATTGTTACGAAACATTTGTTTTAAGTAACTAAAAAGTCTAGAAGAATTTTTTTCTACGTATATTTCTTTGGGGAAATGAAGGATTAATGGGAAATATGCTGTAAAAAGGGCATGAATGTATCTTTGTATGAATATAAATCAATGAACGTGTAGAATAGCTACCGGTACTCAATAATAATGTTGTAGCCTACCGCGAGAACTTGCCTGCCGCTTCTCCGTGCCGAGGGGAGACTGACTCATCAGCATATCTTGCCTTGCGTCACTCACGAGATTGTTTATTGGCTTACATCATGACAGTATTTTGCAAATACAACCTGTATAATTAATTATCTATAGTAAATACTCTTAATGTAACCAAAAGGTCTCGTTACATTTTTATTATGTATCTTTTAGTACAGATTGCCTGTTTATACATATTGTACTAAAGGAATAATCCAAGAGTCATACTATAGAGTACAATATTAAGTCATTCAATCCAAGTTGTTAGAGTACAATACTAAGAGTAATTCAATCCAAGTTGTATGGAGGGGATCGTGTTGATGAATATTAGAATGATATTTGAGTAGTACATCAAAACAGTAGTATGAGGCTAACGATGGCCTAGTGCCGAAATGCTACTCCACTGTTCATCCTTGGATTTAACCAAAGTTATTGACTTATATGACTTACGGTCATTTTTGTCGTCCGTTATGACTATTTTAGATCAATACCTCAGTAGGGACAAGTGAAATAAAGAAATAGGCTAAATGTTTTAAATTTTGGATCGTTTTCATGATAAAATCAGTAGCTTAACAATTAGTAAGCGTAAACAATTCAAAGTACTGTTAGTAAAATATGTAAAAAAACCATAAATTATGTGTAACGTATGATTCGATAAAGAGTTTAATTATAGATTTTTATACAATGCAGCTTGTATGACTATTTCCCTAAAATGGGACACTACCCCATGTACCCATTTAGCGTAGTTTATTTAGTTATTTAGTTTAGTTATTCATAGGTACCATCTTTTCTTATAACCATGAGGATGGATTGTAGGATATTAGAATGTATGATCTTTTACAATTTTTTCCTTTACTTCAACAATAGTGACACTTAATAAGGATCCAAATCTGGACAGTTTGGAAACTGTTTGGCTCGAACTCCAGTTTTTGATTGAGTAAAAAAAGTTTTATTTCATAAATGTTAAAATATATCAACAATCAAAAGACTAATTGGATGAAATAAGATGAGACATGATGTAAAAGAGCTTGGTGCGGGCGCGGGTCGGCGGGGTCGGCGCGGGGGGCTCGTTAGTGGGTCACCGTTAAACTGTTTTATGGGTCTCAGTTTATACCTGCACCTGCTGCTATCTTGTTTACTGACTTTCTCTTTTTTAACAAACTTTATAAGATTTGTCATGAGCCATACGTCGATTATTTGGTCTGTAATCAAATTAGCGGAGCTTCAAATCACTCTGATCCTGTTAAATATTTAACATTATGTCAGTTGAAACTTAATTTACGTTTATGTTTTTCATTCACGTTCAGGAGGTAAATGTGGATATTTGTCAAGTGTGACATTGAGATGCACATGCTATGACGTAGTAATATGTATTTAATTTTAAAACTGAACAGTAACAATAACAAAATTACAATTAAAATACTTTTGATAGGAACTTAATGAAAAAATGTGTTAAACACGATGTCACGTGCGACTGCTTAGGAAGGTGGGTGATAATTTTTTCCAAGCTTAAGCTACGTTTCAAATGTTCAATATATAATTTACATAACATTAGAAACTATTACAGTAACGACTCAAAACTAAGTATAATAACCTTAGACTTGCGTTCAAATTATTTAATGTCTTACAAAAATTGCAGTAAACATAGCAACCATTACTAAACAAAACACATCTGATTTTAAGTTAACAAATACATTTTGTTGGACAGACTTTAAGATATTTTTTCTAACACCCCTCCACAATTCTTTTATTTTATTCACTTTGAGTGTTAAGGCTCAGAGCTTTCCTTAATTTTTCCAACTTAGAAATCCTTAGAAAGTCCTTTAGTAAATACGTCCGACACTTGGTTTTAAGTTGAAATAAAAAGATCAAATGGTTCAAAAGACCTTTTCTGTACTAGTTTCTGTATGTAGTGGAACCGCATATTTATATGTTTAGACCTTTTTGTTTCTAAAATTTTCATTTTGATACGGGGCAGGTTATCTTCATAAATAATGACGAGAGATTCATTCTTGCTTAAAATGTCTGATAGAAATCTTGAGATAAAAACAGAATGCACAAGTTGCTAATGCACAAGTTGTTATGTATTCAGCTTTACAAGTTGACAGTACTACTACTGATCGTTTCTTTTGTTTACCATGCAACAATATTAAAAACAACTTGAAACATGTAACCACTGTTACTTTTCCTGACTTCAACGTCATTCGTTAGCAAAATCCGAGTTACAGTGGATTTTATGGGTGTCCCTGTTTCGCTACTTTTGAAATACATTATATACAAATATTTGGTTCCAACTAAATTTATCACTACATTCTTTAATTTCTCCAATGTACCAAGTCAAAACAGTTTTGAAATGAACTAAAATATGTACCTGTAAGAAGTAAATCTGGTATTGTACCCATCATGAGACAAAACTACCCAACAGTTGCTTAATTGGGCCATTTTAAAAGCACTTATTACCCCCACTTAGTTTTATATTTGTTAACACCATAATGCCACTGGTTTTGCATCTTCCATTTTAAACTTTTTAATTATTTTGTCTATTAACTTAGATGGATTCAGTTTTAGCCCTTCACTGCATTTTATAATAGAGGTACAAAGATATTTTAAACGTTTGTCATCTGTCAGATCTCTCATTTAAAAGTTAGATATAAAAATTACACTTAACTCGATAAGATAATGTGTTCTTATATTTAGTCAGTATAGTCAAGTTATCATAGTATATTACAAGAAAAACGTTTTGAGTATAAAACAAATAAAATCACGAGTTGATCTTTTGACATCAATATGCATCATAAAATTATTAAGTCTAGTATACCAACATTTTGGTGCTTCTTTCAATCTATACAGAGACCTTTTTAGCTATCAAACAACTCCAATTTCAGTTACGATTCCTTTCCGTAATTTCATATACTCAGGATTCGTTGGATGTCTGTTCAGAAATGCACATTTTATATTCAATGGGAAAAAACAAACTACTTACAGCCAAGATGAAAGCAATATGTTAATGGTAAACATTCGAGCAACGGGAGCGAAGATTTCTCCACATAATTTCTCCCCTTGAAGAAATCCACGAGCGACTAACCTCGCCTTCTTCACTAAATTACCTTTAACTCATTTCTCCCTGAAATTTCCCCTAGAATCGATTATTTGTTCATCTTTTAGTGCTGTAACTAGATCCCAAGTTTGATTTTTAAAGGTAATCGAGCTCCTTCACCGCATCACGCCATCCTTTCAACATTATTAATTCGTTTAGCCATGAGGGAAAAATAATCTGTCTTGCCGATCTCCATAAACAATCTTGTAATAATTCATTTTGTGATTCGCCCAGACGATCATTATCAGCATCTATTCCTTGAAAAATCCTTTTCTTCTCTTGAGTTACATGTAATTGATCAGGATTTCTAGCATCTTTTCCAATTCTTCTACATCAGAATCGCCAACATCAACATAGATTAACGACAAGCTTTAGCTGTAGAAATCGCTGTAGAATCGTTTTCTCAACTTGTTTGTTAAAATACATCTCATGTTCAAAGAACTTGATCTGTAAGAAAACATATGATTTTAAGTTTAAAAAATACATTTTTTTTGGAACAGGGTTTAAAAATTGTTTTTGTAGCATTTAGAACTCAGTTAGATTGCTGTTTGTTGTTTAAGTATATATAAGCGAATTGTGAATAGCTATGAGCGATGTCGGTGGACGTAGTGCTCTCATGGATGGACTAACGTCCGCACTATTGAATATTACGTTAATCCGCAAAGACTTTCCTCATAATTAGACCAGTTTGTAATTCAGAGGCAGTGGTAGGCCCCTAGGATGTCATCGGCTGTTAGCAATTAATAATCCTGTCTAAGAAACATGTCAGACTTAGTCGGTAACAAGACTACAAGATCGCGCCACAATCATCTTACACTCAATCCTCATTCATATCTGGCTTAAAATACCTTACATTGTGGTAAGGTCACCATTTAAATAATCTAATGTAATCTAAATATTAATAGTTAAGTGATGTATAGTTAGTGTAAATTATACTAATTTAGAATATGGTAAAATGATAGAAATTTTAATTTTAATTGATGTTTTTCAATGTAGGTTGTATGCAATTTTTCTTGAGTTTAAAGTTCCTCTGACTATTTGTTAGTAAATGTATATTGTTAATACAAGGTTTTCTCTGCTTTTCTGGCCTTTTTAGGGCTCATATTTTTCTCGTTGTATTATTGTAGTATGTTCCTTTAAAAAACAAAATTGCCACAACCAATACAAGGAAATGAGGATTATCCTTTCTAACTCTTATCCTTAATTTTAGCTTGTACAAAATTGTCTTTATAAGTATTTTTTCATCAAAGTGATATTAAAGGTTTAATGAAGGAAACTTTATTGCTCTTTTTTACGGTCCTTGCCCCTTTCAAGTGAGCAGAAAAGGTTGGAATAGTACAAAGGAAAATATGATGTAAGCCAGATTCTGGTATCGAAAGAGAGACGGAGATTGCAATGCATTTAAACTACTTATTAGGTACACGGCGCCACCTGGGAGGCTGTGACGTAGCTATGACAACTGTGATGCAAGTATGGTGGTTTATTTGTATTAAACTGCATTACTTTACTCATGTGACCCTGTCAAACTAGTTTATAGTGCCACCTTAGAGGCTGTGACGTAGCTATGACAACTGTGATGCAAGTATGGTGGTTTATTTGTATTAAACTGCATTACTTTACTCATGTGACCCTGTCAAACTAGTTTATAGTGCCACCTTAGAGGCTGTGACGTAGCTATGACAACTGTGATGCAAGTATGGTGGTTTATTTGTGTTAAACTGCATTACTTTACTCATGTGACCCTGTCAAACTAGTTTATAGTGCCACCTTAGAGGCTGTGACGTAGCTATGACAACTGTGATGCAAGTATGGTGGTTTATTTGTATTAAACTGCATTACTTTACTCATGTGACCCTGTCAAACTAGTTCCTAATGCGACCTGGGATGTTGTGACGTAGCTATGGCGAGTGTGGTGCATTTATGGTGGTTTATTTGTATAAAGATTTACTCATGTGACCCTGTCAAGCTAGTTCCTAGTGACACCTGGGAGGCTGTGACGTAGCTATGACGAGTGTGATGCACGTAAGGTGGTTTATTTGTTAAAAACTGCATTATTTTACTCATGTGACCCTGTCAAACTAGCTCCTAGTGCCATTATAACAGTATGAACTAGAGGTTATATACATAAACAGTTTGATTTAGAGGATTGGAATCTCGAATATCTGATCAAATCAATGTAAAATATATGCTGAACTTCTTTAGCGTCTCAAAATTCTTAGACTTTCAGTAGTTCTTCTCCAGCACTTATGTATCCAAGAAACATAAAATACACACATTGAAACACAAGAAAGTTAATTTACTATCATCCAAGTTCCCCATTAAAACTTGCAGGAATAGATAAGAAATGTCACGATAAAACATACAATTTAAAGTACAGAATGTGTGTAGCAGATAGAAAATATATAGATAGATAGTGTGTAGAAAATAAATCATGGGACTTGAAATATTTTTAAAGATAATGAAATACTCGAAGGTTTGTTTACCTCTTTAAAACAAATTCTGACGCATGAAATAGAATGGCTTGTTCAGTAAGCGAAAGATTCTCTCCTTTTATACTGTAATATTCCACCGAGTGGAGCATTCACCAACTAAATCAAACCAGAGAGTTGCCCGCGCTGCAGAGTTGAACATTTGCATATCGCATCCAACATCTTAGCCTCTGGATAATTGAATGGTTTGAATCATGGAAGCGTTTTCCGCAGTTCACACTCTGAACCTGCACTGCTTAATCTTCACAACAACCTCTCCATTAGTCAACTTAAAAAATGTAAGGGTTTATAAAACACAATAAAGGTATATGTGACAAACAAAACACGTGATACAGTAGTAGTTTGTCATGTATTCAATATTTGTCATTAATGGTACATCTTAAACGTAATGGTTAGGTTTAGTTCAAACTTTGCCGGCCTATTTATAGTATATTAACCAGTTGTTAGATAGTTCATTAATTTTCAGGCTCGATTAGATATAAAATTTGACCAGCATTTCTCAGGATTCTAGGAGAGCCTTGTCCTTAAACCTGCTTAACTAATTACCTGTAATACTTTAATACTAGAAAACATTAATTTGTCAAACAAAATCTGTGCATTAAACAAACTTCAACAGGGGATACTTATCTGAAATTAGGCCTGAATTTGATCATTGTTGGAGCCGTTTCTGAACTAAATAAATAGCAATATTAATCATACTTTGGTTTTACTGTACTTAAAAGAACTTGGTTTAATTGTTAATCTTATAGTTCATAAATTCTTAACCTAATGAGTTACTGCTGTAAATGATAATAAATTACTTCATTTGAGCGATTTGGCTCTAGATTAGGATTTGGAATTGTTGGGCTCCTCTGGGGAGGATGGTCTTAGTCGTATGTCTTAGGCCTTTTCCTCCCTCGTTCTTTAAGGAACGAAACTACGGAAGAATATCTGCCACTGGACGAAATAGCATAAAATAGTTTTAAAATACACGACATGGACATTATGCTTATTCCAGACTTATCTATCGTTAATCGTTAAATTTGAGACCTACTTAATAAAGGTGAAGATTTAAAATTGACTTAACAATAATTACTAAATTAAATAATTGACATAAATTGTGATACATTCATAACGTTGGAACCTTTGGTTTAGCAATATAGGGATTTTTATATCATTTAGTACACATAAACTGATAACATTTTTTATTGACTAAGTGATATATATATATATATATATATATATATATATATATATATATATATATACGCCGTCTTCTCCAAAAAAACAGGAGAACAGATAACAATGAAATGAAATCTAAATAAATTTTAAAAAATCTATAAAAATAAAAAAAATTTTAAAATCTATAATTTTTATCATATTATAGAATATATTATATAAGAATATATATTATATATTTGTTAAAAAATATATATATATATTGATGTAGTCTAATATTGAAATATGTTTTGTTAAGTATGTGATATATCTGTCCGTTACTTTTATCCGTTAAGTTGGTCCGTACTCCAATTTTAAGTAACTTTGAAACATGTTAGTCATATTAATATTGGGAAACAGCAAAGACATCCTAAACCAAATTTGTATGCTATATATTTTCTCAAAGAGTCGTTTTATATATTTTTCTTAAAGCTATTCTACCATATTAAAAAAAACAAATTACACGAAGTCTGAATGTAGTAAATGATGTTATAACTTATTATTATTTCAGCCAGGTCATAACTAAACTTGTATAATCAAACTCGGACTAATTTTCAGCTGCATAAAACCTGCTGATATTCAAAGAGCTGCGGCTCTTTCATCCCCAGGGCCATTCCATCCACGTTATTATATCGTCCGGCCAACCTCTTTTAGGGTCGGTGCACATTAGTTTCACAATTTAGTTTATACAAAGCTAACTTTTATACTGAAATTATGAAAAATAAGAATGGAATTTTTGAAGATAAAATAATCCATAATTGATTTATAAACTAGCAGTAAGCCCGTACTTTGTACGGGTTGTAGGATTCAGTTTAAAGAGGAAAGATCATCATTCCAAAATGTAAACCTGGTATCCTTAAAAAATTAATACAAAGTAAATAATCAATACCCAGCTTGATTATTGAACATTACTTTACAATTAAATAGATTAGAACATTTATACCAATATTATTATTAGTTATACGTTAACATAACTTTTTATGATTTCGAAACGGGTTTAAATATATGACCATATATGACCAACATAAACTATCTAATATTTATTTAACATCTGTTTGTTTTTCTTTCTATTAAATCTTTAAACTACAAAGGCAGCTGATTATTGCCAGTAGGTTATTCATTTTAAACTGAAGCAAAATGCGACCAATATAGCGTAGAAGTAGGTTTTTAATGCTGGTTATGTACTTTTCAAGGGTCGGCAGACAATTTTAAGCCTTTTAAAAACTTCTCTGGAATGTAGAGAATGTATGAAATAAGTTTCATTGTTATCAGTTCTCCTTTTTTTTGGAGAAGACGGCGTAAAAGAGCGCCACAGATACAAATTGAGATAAGACTTGTTTCGGCTTCTCTAACGCATGAAACGTAAAAATAACTCAAGAATGTATAGCTCTGAGCAATGTAGAGGCAAAACTCTAATTTTAATTATATCGATAATAATTAGGAAATAAGAATATATTATTTGATTTAATAAATAATATGACGTTAATAGTTTACAACTTGTTGGATCGCACATGTAAGTTTCTTCCATAAATCTAAACTTTTATAATTTATAGGTGTATTTGATACGTAGATGGATTACCTTTTAATTACACGTAACTGTCTAAGTAGAGGTTTTAAAGTGATGCGCGTGAGACACGTATGTTCTCAAAAAGAGAGGTATGGGTCACGCATAAACTTCCCGCCAAATATGTGGTAGCTTGCACCAGTTACTTATTTTGTTTAGTTATTTGCACAACCAATAAACATTTTTGACGTATTCATTTCTGTTTACTTGACCCTTACCTGTTTTAGTCAGGCTCTAGTTACCTTATGCCTTACGAAGATTTGGTAAAAGTTATCACAAGTTTAAACTAAAAAGACTTATGGGTGTATACATTTTATTCTACATTTCCTTACTACTTATAACCATACAAAATATAAAAATAGATGAAATAAAAGTAAAAATGCCTTTTCAAATTTTAAATATAAGCTATTTACATTGTCTGCAACGTGATTTAGAGACATAAATAATATTATTAATGGCAAAGAGGACTGAGATAAATTATACTTAATGATTTACATGATAATAAGAGGTATTAAAGAAATATTGAGTAAGACACAATTGTTGTAGGTAAATTATATACTGTGTTGCGGGTACAGTAGGGATGGGGTGTGCTGAATTTGTATCGAGACACGTTCCCGCGCAATCTGAATGTCTGGGTTGATTGTATGGGGGACGTGATGTGTGGCTGAACACCCTGTAAATATGTAAACCGCACTCCCAAAGAGCCGCTCCTCCTTTGTTCACAAAGAATAACACATTTCTCGCTATAACGAAACTTATAAGCTATGTTATTTTATTTGTTGCATTTTAATTTATGAACGTTGTTTAAAAATAAATTACGCAGTTTTAAAAGTATTGTATATAGTGAAATAAAAAAAATATTGATAAAGTCCTCCTTTTTTACTTTTTTTGTTTTTTATATAGGCCCCACATTAAAAATTAACGATAAAATACCGTTTAAAACAACTTGCCCCGTTTCATAGTAAAAAAACGTCGGTATTGTGATGAAATTGGTCACATTACCAAAACATAGTTTGGTAGTATACCACCACAATAATGCACACTTTCCTAGTTAATTCCTACTCTGATTTAATGGGACGCTGAATTTTGTGAGTGTTAAATTGTACAATGTCGAGTATTAAAATAAATCCATTTACGACACAATATCTTTTGTCCTAACCTGTCAACTGAGTTATTGATAATTTCATTACCGCACTGTGTAACTGCAATGAGGACATGCGGCACTACAGGGCCCAGTAACCGATATATACGGCGCCCGCGGGACCCCTCTGGCAATGATATGTTACTTTGTGGAACACTCACACACGCACACACTCGCGACTGACTGACAGTGTTTACAGTCTCGCGGGCTATACAAGCAACGTAAATGTATGCTGCATAAACAGGTGATGTTTGGATAGTTGGCATAACAGTCTGAATGTGTATTGACGTGTGTCTGATCTTCCTATTTGATACTAAGCACCGGACATCGATCAAAGAAGCTGAATATACGAGAATATTAGATATATTTAAATTGGTTTCTATTTATTTAAATCAACAAATTAAAACATCTCATGCAAAGAGTATATTGTCGTAAAGTACGAAAGTACATTAACGTACAGATAAAAATTAACTATAAATATAGTAGATACTTTTTATAAAAAGTATGAGAAAGGAACACTGCAGGAAACAATTCAACGACAAAAACGAGGAAAATATGCAATAAAATGTCTCTATAAAGTAAGTGAAAACATGACCTTTTCATTCTTTGGTTAAATGACAACACATATTTACTTCGTCTTTAAATTTACCTCCATTTAATCTAATATAAGAACTAACCTACTTTGCTTTACCTTTATACTTCCAAACTACAAATAATGTATTCGGTAGTAGCATAGTTGGTTGTATTTTTTTATCATACTGAATCATAAAACAGTTTATAATTCTATAATAGGTCTTTAAAATTGACGTGTTTTAGTTCCATACAATTAGGACATTGAACAAAGACAGTTAATTTGTTATGTGAGCTAAAACTAAAATTGTTTTATTTTCCTTTTTAATTTTTTTCTTAAAAGTTTCAAACAAATAATTATTATGTCGATGTTCTAAAATTTAAATTTTTTTAGGGAGAGGTGGAAGAAATGCTTTATGCACACAGGTGGCCAGCCTGTAGTGTGGGACTCCCCTATGAAGCGGGGTTACCCACTAAAAAAACCTTCTCTACTCTTTAGGTTTCTAACCTGGAACTGTTTGCTCGTATAGAATAAGATGTGTATTATTCAAGTTAAATAGAACAATTAAAACACATTTATTACTCAATGAAAACATTTTGGTGGTTTAAATAAAACCGATTAAATACACCATAATTAACATAGCGCTGAACAAAAAGTATTACCCCTGATAATATATTTTGATGCCGATGAACTTAAACAATAATTTTTATAAACTACAATAATTTTGGCCTTTAATGGTTTTTCGATTAAGTACATATTATGTCTCAAGTTATTCCTGAAAAACCGACAAAACGTATTTTTGTTTAAAATCCGACAAATTCATCCGCGAATAAGACGAAAGTATTGAGTTTTTTTTATTCACTGAACAAAGTAATAATAAGTCAATCTACTGAATTCTGGACTTATTTTCAGTGAACAATTTTGGACTATTCCTATTTCACTATTTTTAATATTTCAAAATTTTGCTATTTCTCATCCATCCCCTGAGAAATAGCAGCCCCTGGCACAGAGTCGATTTTAAAATAGAGGGTAAGCATAATCTAAATCCAAATTCGTATGAAAATCGGTGCTGTATGGCATAAATATACAGTCTATATATACATTTCTCCCGTAAATAAATTTAAAAAAGACAATCTGTAAGAAAACTATCATATTCTTCAAAATTTTTCTAAATATCATTTAATAATCTATTGTTTCAAAAATAATCAAAGTCATTAAAACATAACAACGATAAAACATAGGTAAGTACGTTCTACGTACGTACGTACGTACTACGTACGTTACGTCATAGAAACGTACGTACGTTTCTATGACATTCACGGGGAAAAGAGTAAAGTGCTTTTTTTGCCAATTTTCAGTTTTTAAGCTTGAGGTAAATGGTGCTTGTTTCATTTAACAGACAAATCAAATAGCTAAACAACATATCAAAACTAAATTACCTTATATTTCCCAATATGTGATAAATAAGTCTGGACTTACCTCTTTATTCCCCTGTACCTGTTTATTTTAAACCTCAATAACTCTGCGACTTGGTGAAAATTACATGTAATAAGTAACATGTTTTATTGAAAAAACGGTCAAAAGTGAAAGTCAAACGGAAAGTTACCTACCTTTCCCCTAAGTTACCCACACACACACACACACACACACACACACACACACACACACACACACACACACACACACACACACACACACACACATATATATATATATTTATATTTATACAGTATTTATATTTATATATATTTAATCTGACCTCTTTAGAGTTATTTATGAGTTATAAATTATTTTGTAAAACCTATTTTACGCATAAAATTCGTCTTCTAAAGTAGTTTGCCGACGAATATGTTTGAATGGTATTACCGTATATTATTCCTAGAATAATGAAACACATTTCATCCGAAAGTAGGAGAGCGTTACTTCATCCCATAATAAGCTCAGACACGATATTTGGATCAAACTATTTTCTTTTAATCAAAACAATGTTATAATTGTTGCTTCTGTGCTGCTTCTCAGCACGAATCTTGTGTGATTTTAGGAAAAATAAGACCCCTTTCACTAAGTCAAGTTTTATTATTTTTAGTATGACAGATGTGTAAACAAACTTTGAGTAAGATGGATAAAATAAAACACGCTCAGTTTGATGGGTCGGCGGGCTTCAGGTGGAACGCTGAGGAACGCCGGCCTAAGCTGCTGCAGAGGGCATGAGGGTTTATTGTTGCAGAGTCTGCCGCCACGAGGCGCCACCGTCTGCTCCGCTGACGCGGACCCTCCGATAATACGACTTCAAGCACCTGTACTCGTGGTGCAACTATTTCACTATTATGAATTAAATATATTATTACCTCAGAGTGTTCTTCATTCTAACTAAATTTTGAAATTTCGTGAAATAGCTGATTTTAATTAATTGAATTCATTAAATATTTTATCGTTGATATGAACCTTAAAATGTTATTATGTTCAAGACTTTGGACCGGGAAATTTGTTGTAGAAATTGTAAGAAAATTGTTGTTTATTTAGTATTAACAGAAATATGGGAGATCCTTTACGGTCCACAAATGGACCATAAAGGATTACTGTTTAATATGTCTTCTATTAAATGAAGTAGTACAGATATTGGATAAAATTAATTTAAAAACCTACAATAACTATTAAAGAAGGTTTATAGATACACACAAAGTGTTTATATTTCAGAAAACATTAATTGTAATAATTTCAAGGTTACAGTTAAACTATGAATCTCTCAATACATGAATTGTAATATGTGAGAGTATTAAAATAAGTTTTCTGTCCAGTTTGTATGTGCAGCTTGTACAGTTTAGAGACTTACATTTAAAATTTGAGTACGTTTGAAATTTAAATTAATACTAAAATAGCACGGTTTTTAATAGCGACTGGAATACTTATTTCATCTAGTTTACCGTGATAATTGATGACGCCTGGATAGACATTACCTCCGTGTTGCTAAAACTAGAACTAATAAAACTTGTAATACAACTGTTGCCAGTATGATCGATTCAAGGATGTCATTTAATTTTTCTGTCAGTGTTTGTGAAGTTTGAAAAGTCATAAAATAAAACTTTTCAAGCATTTTCAAGCTACATTCAAAGATAATTTTCGCCATAGTATAATAACATGTCTAAGCCTAACTTTGGTTAATGGGTTGAAACCAAATTGTCAATCATCAGCAATTACTATCTTTATCATTTTACGGGAACGTTGGATAAGGTTTAGATCATGTGTTCCTCTTAAATGTTTTCATTTTATTTAAACTTAAATACATCAAAAAGTTTTATTTTTTTGTTATTTAAAAAAATCTAAAAATTATTATAGTCTACAGCCACTAAGAATTCACTAAGAAGTCGTGTGACTCAAAAGTTTATTTTGGAATCGTACTTGTTGGTGCTGATAACTAACTGAAGAGTGAAGAGTGAAGAGTGGGAGACGGGTCGCGTTGTTTGATCATGAGGATCGCAGTTCAGCGTGGAATGAGAGCGACGTCAAATATTATCAGGTTACATTGCTTCTCTCGAGCGTCGGGCGTCGGGCGTTTACTGTCACTTCAACCTCCAGACTCTCAGATCATATCTTGTTTCTTTCAAATTACAAAATAAGAATCCGTGTTTTCGCTCATCTGTGGAACATTCATAAATAAACTAATAATTAGACTGTTTCAAAGTCCGTAACTATATAATAGATTGTCCAATGAATGGTACATTCATATTTTTACACGTGTTTTATGTTTTATACGTACAAAATTCACGTGAATTTACAGCCGCCTGATGGTCACGGTGCGAGGTAGCGTCGAATCCAGAAGCATTGCTATCTGGAGTCAAGGGTTAGTCTGTGTAAGAATGATTGTTTTCTGTGGATGAGCGAGCGATAATAGTACGTTTGTGTGTGTGGTGTGTGATATTTGGCATGTGGGGTTGCGTGTGTGTGTGTGTGTGTGGGTGTGTGTGTGTGTGTGTGTGTGTGTGTGTGTGTGTGTGTGTGTGTGTGTGTGTGTGTGTGTGTGTGTGCGTGTGTATGTGTGTGTGTTTGTGCGAGTGTGCGTGTGTGTTCTTAGTTATGTGACTGTTTACATGGATGACATGTGGTAAGGGTGGTACACAAATGGACTGGGTTCTCGGATGGAATATATTTTTTCTTTTAATGACATAGTAATATATGCCATTTATATGCATACATAGGATTCTTCACGGATTTAAAAAAATAAATTTTTGTTTGTAACATAAATTAGTTGTTTAGCTATTTATTTTTATAGTCTCAGGTTTTTAAGGATTTTCATAGGCGGAGTTTAAGGACTCGTTCCCCACCCACAGGCTTGGTCCCTTGTGGAGAACTAATTTCCAGTATACAGGTTTATCATTTTTTTTGCTGTAAATATGTAATTTTTTGGAAATAAAGAATTATTATTATTATAAAACTAACCAACAATAGTTTTGAATAATAGTAATAGGATAATAGTATTAGCCGTTACGTTCAAAAATGTTCAAACATATATGATGAATCTATTTCCTATCCACCTAGTATTTATTACAAAGGAACTTAATATTTTAAAAGCAGTAAATAATAGTAGACTGAAAGACTATAATTCGTTACGAGGGTTGAAATTGATGCTTTTTGTGCGAGCTTATGATTGTTATTTGAGAGAGTAACGAAAAGCGGCGTGAACTGTATTTTTTTCAAACCACATAAAACATTAAGCTAACTACTATAAAAAATAAAAGGATTTTACAGACGAAGGAGCTGCTTCCATCTTGATCTTGGAATTGTAAACAAACAGCTGATTTGCTGCCAATACTAATAGGGCCTAAACGACAATCACTTCTGATGCTATCGATAACCTTTCCTAAACATTCACGATTTTTAATTTGTTCTACATTATAATAACGAATAGATATGAGCTATAATTTTGACATCAGCTGTCTGTCTTTCTTCCTTGGATAAGGATTACTTTCTACCTGCAAAGCTTATCAAAATGAACGGATTCAGTTAACTGTCAAATACCTCCTCACTTGAGAGAATTATTTAAATACGACAATCTTTAATAATACTAACATATTCTTCAAAGTCGATCTAAATATCATTTACTAATTTATTGTTTCAAAACAACCATTCAATTTGTGAAAATAACAAGAGAAACAAAGTTAAATTAATCGTTCGAATTTTATGAGGGGGACAACCCCACCCCGGTATTACCAAGCTTTTTGAGTGGGTTTTGTTCGGTGATGTGCCCGCACACTGCATAACACTTCATGGAAAACTGTTGGAAAATGAGGAAATATTAATTATTAATATTCCCCATTAGAATAAAATTTTGGTGCTCTAAGACAACGTACCAGTAAATTTATCTTTTCTCTGGAAACGTTAGTCGTAGACAAATAGCTAAACATACTAATTTGTCTAGTTTATTAACTTGGTTAATGGTGTTAGTAAAATCATACTTTACCTATATTGTTATCATGGTAACCCAATGAAAAATTCATTTTTCGACATTTAAAACCCCATAAAGTTTGAACCGTAATTTTTACAGACATGCGGGTGGTGTCATATTATTTAGTACTCCATGATATAATAAACAATCAAAATTGTTAGAGCCATTTGAAAAAAACCGATTTTTTACGTTTTAAGGCTTTTTAAGGGTAAACTCCCCTTAAAAATAAAAAATTCAACAAAATAAAGAAATGCCTGGAGATACGATTAACATACATACATACCAAACTGCATCTAAATCGGAAAAAAGGTTTGGCTCTGTACACGTCCAGAAACTGACACGTACATACATAAGGACAGACAGACATCACGTCGAGACCCACTTTTTTGGATTCAGGGGACCCCAAAACGGATATATCCACTCTCAACTCAAATTCCAAAACTTTGACGACAGAACTACTGCACTTTCTCCATATACTATCGTATAAGTGGGACACAGGAAAAACTGTAGTTTTGCAGCAGTATGACTAAATAATACATCGTCATTATGTTATATTTTAAAACGTAAGAAATTAATTACAATTTTGTAAACCAAACAACGCATTCAATGTTATGTTTTATAGAACATAAATATGGACAAATAAGCTATCAAGGAAATTAGTAATGTTTTGAATGAGAATTCACGCAAAGTTCATTCCGTTTTGAAGCCCTCCAAAGCTTTTTGAGTGGGTTTTGTTCGGTGATGTGCCCGCACACTGCATAACACTTCATGGAAAACTGTTGGAAAATGAGGAAAAATTAATTATTAATATTCCCCATTAGAATAAAATTTGGGTGCTCTAAGACAACGTACCAGTAAATTTATCTTTTCTCTGGAAACGTTAGTCGTAGACAAATAGCTAAAAATACTAATTTGTCTATTTTATTAAGCTGGTTAATGGTGTTAGTAAAATCACACTTTACCTATATTGTTATCATGGAAACCCAATGAAAAATTCATTTTTCGACATTTAAAACCCCATAACGTTTGAACCGTAATTTTTACAGACATGCGGGTGGTGTCACATTATTTAGTACTCCATGATAAACAATCAAAATTGTTAGAGCCATTTGAAAAAAAACCGATTTTTTACGTTTTAAGGCTTTTTAAGGGTAAACCCCCTTAAAAATAAAAATGTCAAAAAAATGAATAAATGCCTGGAGATACGATTAACATACATACATACCAAACTGCATCTAAATCGGAAAAACGGGTTTGGCTCTGTACACGTCCAGAAACTGACACGTACATACATACGGACAGACAGACATCACGTCGAGACCCACTTTTTTGGATTCAGGGGACCCCAAAACGGATATATCCACTCTCAACTCAAATTCCAAAACTTTGACGACAGAACTACTGCACTTTCTCCATATACTATCGTATAAGTGGGACACAGGAAAAACTGTTGTTTTGCAGCAGTATGACTAAATAATACATCGTCATTATGTTATATTTTAAAACGTAAGAAATTAATTACAATTTTGTAAACCAAACAACGCATTCAATGTTATGTTTTATAGAACATAAATATGGACAAATAAGCTATCAAGGAAATTAGTAATGTTTTGAATGAGAATTCACGCAAAGTTCATTCCGTTTTGAAGCCCTCCACGTATAAAAAGTGATTACGTGAAACTTACTCCAAGCAAATAACCAGCAAGGGAGCCGAGTTCCGAAGAGTTTATTACATTCGTTTTTTGCCTCCCGTCAGCTAGCGTATGAACCAATGTTACCGAATTTCATTTAAAAATTTGTTTTAGAAAATATTAACGATGGACTCAAAAATAGCACAAAAAAATTAAAAAGTGTGCTAGGTCATTTGACAACATTCAGCTTGATGTAGCTACGTCTATACCATTGACCTATAGATTGACTGCAGTCGTATTTTCATCAACATGCTATAACAAAATTCAGCATGGTGGCCTGACACATTTTGCGTCACAGTGGCAACTCTCAAGAGTTATATAATTACAATGTCCGATACCCGTTTAGGCTCCACTTTGAAATCTCATACTGGTAGATAAAATAGTGTAGTCTTAGTCAGCGTCTACACTAAGAATAAAACAAAACAACAAACACTTGTTTATCAATTATAATGCAGCTAAAGTATTTATGATTTGCTTTAACATTATATATTTTAAGTGGTACCAACCTACACAGTATTTATGAAATGACTCACGTAGTTTATTTAAATAATGTAATACTTATTCGCATTAAAAATCGGTTGCAGCTTGTCAAACAAATATCACAACACAAAACATATTATTGACATATTATTAAAATATGTTAAATATTTTATCTATATTTAACAGTAAAAATTATTATTTACCAGTAGTCACCATTCATTAATATTTCGGGTAATAAATCTACTATTTTGTTTTTTAATTATACACATTCAAATCTTGTTTGAATGTAGCTACATGTTATCAGGAAAACAAAAAATGTTTTCGCAATTATTTTATTAATTTGGTATAGAATAAAATTTGTTTCGCGTTGTACGCCACATAAAAATATACTCTAAATAAAACCATTCGATTTTTCTCTAGAAATACTCAAGTTGATATTATCCTACCTGAGTTTGACAAAGACCTTCGACTAGATTTGTAATAGTCATCTGATCCTCAATCTTGAAGCTTACAGGATTTATGGAAATTTGCTTCACTGGTTTGTGAGTTATCTTACGCATGAGATGTTTTATGGTGTTGACATGAGTTATTTATTTCCGTGTGGGTTTTTCGGAGTGTTTTTGCAGATTTTTCCAGTTTTATCAGGTGTCCCTCAGCTAACTTTGTCCAGGCCATATCTATTTATTTAAAAAAATGACATTGGCATCAAGCCATAAACAAACGTCCTGCTATTTTTGAAATACCCCAAATATATTCAAAGATAACTAATGATTGTTAATGAATGCAGGAGAGCCTGGATTGACACGTACTCAACAGATATGAAGCGATGCAGCGATCATGTGTATTCTGAACGATATGAATCTAAACCCAGAGAAAGGTTAGTGATGGCTTAAATCCGTTTACTATCGCCTCTTACCTACTCCATTGCGGGTACTCAACTGAAGCGTAGGCCTACTGATGAATGAAGAACTTGGGGTCATAATGGTCTAAGTTTTTACAAATAGGAGCACATGTCAAACATCCCAAAAAGGCCAATACTTCTCTGGGGTATGGTCTGAGAGCCTCTCGAGATGGACATTCCGTGTCCACATTAAGACAGCTCTTTCAGTGTTTAATGAGACCCCATCTAGATTAGATGTCTCACTCAATTGGTCTCAATTACAAAAGAACCACTGTGATATTTTAGAAATCATACAGCTCATATTTATTAAAGTGGTGGCTTTCTAAATGAACTAATTAACTAATTAGTTAATTAGTTTAAACTAATTAGATGGGCTAGTACTGAAATTGTCGTGAAGTCTTGCGACTGCCACCTTTGGTTCATCATTTGACATTTGGATATTGTGTTGGCAAATAATGGAGACAATGGAGGTATTGACTGTCCAAAACTCTTTGTACTTGTGGATTTCCGTGTTGCTAGACGCACCAATTAATTCTCAGTTTGTCAAATCTCTATGTACACTATTTGGCTGCAACAGTATGGGTTCCTTGCCTCTTAAGGTTTGGAAATGCTGTCTCTCCACGGATAGATTTCTTTCGTTCGTCCCTACCAGCATTCAGAAACAAACTGTTATCATTAGATGGTACTGTACTTAGTACTTAGTTTTAGAGTTGTTCTTATAGCAAAATTTATATATAATGCTTACTAATTTTATATTTATTATGAGTGTCCTAATAATTGTTTTTTATGTTTGAACAACTTATTTTAAGTAGTTAAACCCTGGTTTTCTTGGTTATTTTGATATTATTTCTTTTATATTTTTTGTGTAACAAAAACATTGTATAATGAAATTAATGATAATATTGTAGTAAGTTATAGTTTATTATACTGCATTTATTGTTATATTTTGGAGTATGTATTCAACTGTGATTCATTAGCTATAACATTGCGTTAAACTACAATTGTATTCATGTTGTTCAATTGATTGTAAATGGTGGTGATAGTTTATTAAATAAATAAAAATTAAAAGTGACATTCAGTAGGACATGGCATTAATAAAGGTTGCCTATTAAGTTTGATCCGGGATCCAACCGATAGAACTTCCATTTCGTGATTAGAAAACCAGCATAATCGGAACCTTTGAGGCTCTTCCTATAATGAGCAACGCAACCATTTCAATGTTTTCAGACGTGGAAATTATTTATTTGAATATAATATACTGTGATAAACAAGGGGGTTGGAATTTGGTGTGACAAAACGTTTTCAAGGAAACTATGTAAAAATTGAGTTCATATCCAATAACATATCATAACCAAAATAACTGGTATTTTGGTTATATCCCGCATGGTCCTATGGTTTATTAAAATTTTTCATAAAAACTGAAGTAGCTAAGGAATATATATATAATTGAACTAAGTACCCTTAGAAAACATGTTTAATCCTTCTACATGTTTCGGGTAATAACCCCATTGTCAAGAAGTGTAAATGTTTAACCTTATTTGGTAATATTAATTTGTGAATGTAAATAAATATCATAAGATAATTTTAAATTTTACTGTATCTAACTTGGTGGAGTGTATTAGCATGTATTATTTCTTTCTTGTATTATTTTTTCATATATTGGATTCTTTGTTTCAAATTGTGAAGTGTTTAATATGTTGTTTTTGTCAAATTTATAGTGAGCGTAAATTTGGAATTCTTTTTTTGTATCCAATTTTCTTTCTTTGTGTTCGAAATTCAATATATTCATATTATATGCGCTTTGAATCTTGTTTAAAAATTTCTCCCGGTTTGCCCAATACAATATTTGTTACAGTCATCACATTTAATTTTATATACTCCTGATCTTGTGTAATTATTAGTTTGGTCGTTGTTTTGTGATTTCTTTTGTATTATTTCATAGGCGTTGTGTCTTGTTTTGTAGCTTATTATGAGCGCTTATTATTTTAGAGCAACTTTATCTTTCACCATTAGAATCAGCTACACAAAACTACACAATTTAGTTTCTTTCTCTATCTCCAAAGGTTACCGAAATATTAAAAGATCTAAACACAGTAAGTTGTGTTTTGGAGCTCCAATGTTAATCTTAAGGAAGATAAAGACAAATTTATATTTCACTTATCAATCAATATTATTGGAATAAACTTAGTATTTCCCTTCATCTGGTTGAGATATTATGCATCAAATGCCTAAAAATCATAGTTTATGCATATGTATATTGACAGTTACCCTGCATACTCTTTCCCATGTTAATCTAGGCAAATAACTCATATGTATCGACAGATTATGATAAAGCTTATTATTATTATGTTATATATTATTATTATTATGTTATTGGTTGGGAAATTCGCTGAGTATGCAGGTCTGCTGCAACGGGTGTATTTTAAATGTAATACGATAATATTATAATGAGTTTTTTAATGTTAAAACATTTAGTAACAATAAGGTATTGCCTTTCCCGGTATTTTCTTAAGTTTCCGCCACAAATATGCAAGGAAACAAGAGAACCAGCATGAGGATCTTTGAATATGGAGATTCCTGTTTAAAAGGAAATGAATGAGGCCAGACATTAGAACAATATCCGGTTTCATTACTTCCCTCAGGCGTACAACATTTGTTGTCTTTTCAACATTTCCGTTTTATGATTATTCGAGGAACTTCGATATTTAAAGAAATATTCCAGTCCTACTTGACATTCATTTTTCATAATTTTTTAGAACATCCTCGGAAATAGACAGTTTATGCGATTTCCTCTTTGATATTTCATTTTGTATAGTCATTTATGATGTGTATCTGTTTAATGTTTAGTAAGGAACTGTTTAAAATATTGTTAGAGAATTACAAGGTCAAAAAATAGCTATTGCTGAGAGAGACAAATCAGCAGATAGTTTTAGTTGTTGTGTTTTGTTTTGTAAAAATGGGATACCAGTAATAAAAGTTTCTTGAATTAATCTTTTTGTGAATACACAAAAATTGTGACGAGGATTTAAAAATAAAATGCCTAGAAGACGCCAAGCGGATGTAGTTGAAGAGAAAGTGTCGCAAAGCAACTTGAGGTTCAATTGTGAGCAGTTCAACCTAGAATGAATGAACCCGGAGGTATGGTACCAGGTAGTTTGTTACCAATCTAGCAACTAGCAAGAGTACAAGATGTAACCACTAAACGTTTATTGTTTTTAAGTTGTTTAGATGCTAATGTACTATAATCTCTGGTAAACCTATGTAAACCTACGTCTCTAGAAGAGTACAGTTTGAAGTAACTGTTTAAAATATTGTCAAGCAATTACAAGGTCAAAAAATAGCTATTGCTGAGAGAGTCCAATTCTTTTCTTGTAAACAGAATGAAGAATCCTTGACAGATTTTGTCAATACCTTACGGCAATAAAGTAGTTATTGTAATTTACCTCTTGAATTTTATCAACAAGCCTCAATCACAGCCTTCGTTATCGGTGCAGATTACGTAAACATAAGATCAAACCTAATGAAGAAGGACTATGATTCTCTCACAGATGTTTTAGAGCTAGCAAATACTTTAGCTTCGATTCAGATAGCGTCTTCATCTTCACCGAGCAAAAAGAATAAAAATTGTAACGCCTTACAGTTAGGCGTTTGTTTCGTTTGTGGCGGGAAACACTTAAAAGATTTTGCCGAATTAAGAACCCCGTTTACTGTAATTGCTAAAGTAAAAACCACATAACAAGAAATTGTTGAGTGAAAAAGAATATCACAATTGAAGTGAAGACAAAGAAGCAGAAAATGTAGCTTCAATTTTTGGCGAAGTACAGGATGTCCTTGCTGTTAAACATCAAACAAGGAGTTTTCCCCTTTTACAATTATATATTGAGATAAATGGGAAATACCTATATTGAAATGCAGTTTGATACAGGAAGCTGTACCTCACTAATATCAGAGAATACTTTGAAAAAGTTACAAAACCCACTCCTGCGCCCCTCAAAACATGTTTTACTTCCTTTACTGGACAAAGTGTTGGCTTGCTGGGTGAAAGTTGATGTGCAAGTTACCTTTAGGAATATAAAAAACGATCTAAGACCTTTTGTGGCTCATGGAGTAAACAAAATATTTTAAGAAGAGACTGGATTTGTCAACTACAACTACATACAGAATCTCTCTCTAACTTACAGAAATTGAATTAAAATCAATATAAATTTGCACCGCAGATTAAAAATTTGGAGGAAAGCATGAATGATCTTTATGAAAAGTATGCTAATTTGTTTACACTAGGGGAAAACCGGTGTTCGAAAACTCCTGCTAAGCTCTATTTGAAGAAGGATACCGTTCCAGTTTTCAAAAAAGGTAGGCCGGTTCCTCTACCACTAAGAGACCAAGTGCACGATAAATTAAACTGTCTTATCAACTATAGCGTACTCGATGGAGATTTGCGGATTTTTGCAGATTTTTTAACTGGACTGAATCAGGCGTTAGAACCGCAGAAGTTTTCATTCTCTACACATGATGAATAATTGTTCTCAAAGTTAGTGGGTAGACGAAAGTTCACAACGCTTGACTTTTTCAAAAGAGAATGTATTCGATGCTATCGAATCTAAAGGCGCATTGTGCATTTTTGCAATGTACGACCCTCGTGAACCTTAAACTAAGTTTTTGAACAGTTGGCCTGTTTGTAACAATCCATGGACAAGGATTCATGTTGACTATGCAGGCCCGTTCTTAAATAGAATTTTCTTATTGGTTATATATACAAATTCCGGCTGACTCGATATAATCAAAGTGAACCCCATGACCTCAGACACCACAGTTAGACAGTTGAAACTCGTGATATGTCGGTATGGTATTGCGATATTCACAGACAACGGGACGTGCTTCACATCGGCAGGTTTCGCCTTTTTTTTAATCAGCTTGGAATCAAACATATAACATCACCAGCACATCATCCGACTTAAAATGGTCAAGTGAAGAAATATGTGGGCACAATGAAAAATACACTTCAGAAGCTAACCCAAGAAACCTCACCAAAAGGGTTGGAAGTAGATCTTAACAAATTTCTTTTACAAAATCACACCACACGTTACTACGTGTTTCACCATCCGAACTTTTCCTTGGACGCAAGATTCGCTGCTAGTTAGATTTATTTCACTCAGAACAACAAGAGGGAGAGGGAAATACTAAAGGAATCGGGAATCAATCTTTAAAAGATTTTAAAAGGAATCAAATGATCTTTAATTGGTCGGAGATGAAAAACGGAAGAACAATGTGGAAAAGTGGAAGAGTCCTGAAGAGATTAGGAAGAAATAGTTGGCAGATAAAAGCCGGTGGTCGCATTTTTAAAAAAGCATGTTGACCAATTAAGATATAATACCTTCCTCTATATTACGTGCCTTACTCGACGGGGAGGTGATGTGTATCTGTTTACTGTTTAATGTCATGTTAAGATCAGCTGATAGTTTTAGTTGTTGTGTTTTGTATTGTAAACATGGGATTTCGGTAATGAAAGTTTCTTGAATTAATCTATTTGTGAATACACCAAAATTTATATGTAGGTTCTATCATGTATATTAAAAAAACAAATGTTTGCATTGTTTGTTGTTAAAATTAATGGAAAACATTATCCCCAAAATTAAACACCAGTTTCACTTTAGTAGCTTTAAAGAATAAACTATGATATTTTATCCACAACGTCACATTACAAATATATTTGAAATCTGTTTGATATTCAGTACAAAATAAAACCTCCACTTACTTGCCATTTTCATTATTCAACTTAGTTACAAAACAAGTCAAGAAAGCTTTCTCTTTCAACTCTAACTCCCCTTCTTCATAGCATGAACACACTTCATAATCAGAACACCATTCTATTAAATTTATCAAATTCAAATTCAAATCTCTTTATTGTCATGGGACTATTACATAATAGCATGGACAACAAGTTAATATTTACATGTATGTAAAATAAAACCATAAGAGAAAACATATATACAATGTCAACGTATATTGTGGGTAAAACAAAAGAAAATTAGTATTTTTTACTCTGTCATAAACTCCTGCATAGCGTAATACTCTTTTTCTAAGAGAAATGGTTTTAATTTTAGCCTGAACCTTCTAAAATCCGACTCCTGGTTGATGTGGGTGGGGAGTGAATTATATAGTTTGATTATATAGTTTATCCACAGAAAGAAAACTGTGTTTTATTTACTTCTAGTGTTTTTGTCTTCATACAGTTATGAATGATGTACCAAAACTAAAAAAAGTAGTTATAGCATATTACAATTGTAATTAAAATGTTCTATTATACTTGGAGTCATTACTAGTATAACTGAAAAATAAAAATGGCTTATTCTTTGATAAATAAGTATTTATTATAAAACACATAAAAATAAGTTTTAGTCGGATACGTCATAAGTGTTTAGCAAGAGAAAAATATTATACCTTGTTAAGCTAACCATGCAGACTCAATATATACAAAATAGCTATGTAGGATTGTAGGATTGTAGGATTGATGTAGGAGACGAGGCTATTTTGTGGCCAAGGATTTCATTGGTTTACTGATGTATGATTCCGTTAACAGATGTATGAACATTCAAATCGAAACTATAGGTAGCCTAAATAACGCATACAAATTTATATAATTGCTATTGAACTAAAAAATGCATCACACTAAATTAGATACCTCCCTAGAAAATCTATGTTTATAAAATTTATTTGTCTTGAATATAAAAATATGACGTAGCAATAAATGAGTACCTTTTTCCTGGTTAGTCGTAAATTTCGTTCACAAATGTTCAATAAAACAAGAGAACCAACATGAGGAGGATCTTTTATTTGGTTTTTAAAAGAAAATTAACCAGGCCAGACATAGGGACGGACATTGTCTTTATTTTTATGACTTATGATAAAACTAGTTACGATAAGGATATTTTTATTTAGTTAACAACGTTTAATCAATGAACCAAACCAACAAATTTGATATAAGCTATTGTGAAAATAGTTGTTAAAGTACATGAAAGTTGCTTTTAGCTTTGAAAACATACAAAATGAGTACTGTTTTCAAAGCAAATATTTCAGTATTTAAACAATTTCCAATTATACTGGGTCCGAGTTTCAAATTTGGTTTTATCAAACGCCGGGTTACATTTCATAGAACATTCTCAATGCATTTAATCTAAAATCTATTAATATCTATTTAATACCTTTTTGATACAAATAGGTTCAAACTCGTTAAAAGAATCCTTATCTTTGAGAATAAATTGTGGCAATTTTTTATTTATAACAAAGTGTTATTTTCTGAATAAATATTGAACAAGATTGATGAATTTCGTGAACATATTGTAGCGTTACCGAATAATAAAACATAAAATATTAATTAATAAGGCTGCGATAATCTTTATTCAAATTTTTTGAATACCAAGTAAACAAAAACATTAGAATATGTGACAGCTAAATAATGAAATAATCGGCTCTCACCACATATCAGTATATGTAGCACTGCCTAAACTAGCTCCTGGGTGGCACCGATGGTGGAATGGCCAGAATGCAGTAGACGTATATTAAGATATATGTGCCTTGATGTTATAATGCAGTGTTTCAATAGCTTGAATTGTAGTGTAATTAATAAGATTAAAGTAAACCTGCGTACCGTACATGAATATAATTTTAATTTGGAACACCATTTTTAATTTTGTTAAATACCGTAACAAAAGTATTTATTATATAACAAACAAATTAATAAAACATTATTACCAATTTTGTAACATTAGTTAATTTAAGGTTATCAACAAAGTAGTTGTAAAAAGTAGTGAAAATACTACAAACCAATAGTTCTTCGTGTATTTTCCATAAATTCATGTCAGCCACGTATTCGTTCCATAAAAAATGGTGCTGTAGAATAAAGCACGTTATATAAAAAAATGCCATTTTGAGTAAAATCATTCTCGTTAGACCCGTTTGAAATGCGTCTGTAAGATGATGGTTAATGGGCTGCAGGACCGGTGTCGCGTGGTGTAGGCCTATCCAGCATCCATGTTGCAAAGCTGGGACCTCCCCGGAGTGCTGTATGTTCTACAGCGGCTGATAACCACCCTGGATAACGCTGCTAGGCTGCACATGTCTTTCATATTTATTATGGTTTTGGTCTCAAAATTACGAACTAACGAAATGAACGGTATCAGTGAACAGACACATATTTTCTCCTAAATATAAAATAGATAATGTAACCTGTATTAAAAATAGCGTACATGTGATGCTTATCAAAATAAAAAAAACACATGATTAAAAAATGCCCTGAAATTTCTATTAATAACTTTAACCGTTAATTCAACTTTCCTGAGGAATGTTAAGCTATGTGTCAGTTAACTTCTCCTAAATATGAAATAGATATTACATACCTGTGTTAAAACTAGCGTATTATATAATGCTTATTAAAATAAAATTTGAAAAATCCCGTAGTTAAAAATTGGTCATGAAACTTTAACTTAAATTTAACTTCAACAACATTCTTTTTAATTGATTTCAATGGTGATGATTAATAATTTACATGTGTATATAAATAGAAAGTTATGATAGTAAATTATGAATTTATTTTTTCGCTAGAAAGTTAAAAAACTTTTTACAAAAGCTCATAACGTTTGAACCGTCACTTTTACATACATTTGGGTGGTGTTATATAATTTGGGACCTTCATAAGAACTATAAAGTTTAATTGAAATCATCTGGGATAGCTTTGAGATACTTCAATTGTAAGAGATTAAGATTTTTGTTTTAGGAGTACACTGCCCTTAAAAATAAAAATTTCAAACAATGAAAAAATGAGTCGGGGTATCGCAAAACTGCAACTTTGTACCAAATTCATAAAAATCAGACTATAGGTGTGGTCTCGGGGCCGTTACATAGACGAGCATATAACCGGCCAAAAACAACTTGTTTTATTCAGGAAACCTCAAAACGGATATTTAAATTAAAATATGTTGAGGAAATCAACACTTCCACTATATTCATGAAAAACATGAAGGGAAAAGAGTAAGCATGCAGAAACACGGGGAGATGTACAAAAAAGTTTATGTGAATAGAGTTTATCAATTCTAGAGAGTCAAGTGAATATTTAAGATCACCACCCGTTTCTAAATAAGTAGCTGGAAAATAAAATTGGCCGTATGAAAATGATCAATGATCATGAGATCAATCACATTTTAGTTCTTCTTTGAAATAATAGTTATTATCAACGTCAACAGTTTACATTCAGTGATCAAATTACAACGCTTTTGATGAGATGAGTTTCAAAAGTATCGAGTAAAAACTGGGAACAAGAGACATGTCACTCGCAATCAGCCTAATTGATCGGCGGACAGTTTATGTAGTTGATTGTCAGCTGTGACTGTCACTGTCACTGTCACAGTCAATGTGACGCCCGACTCAGCTGGTCATTACCCTGTGACATTCGACTTTCTTTTTTGTTGAAAAGTGTTTATGTCAATATTGTGTATGTAATGATTATTTTAATGTTTAAAGTCAGTATCACTGTACTCGTACACGAATAGCAGCTAATTTCCATCATGAGCGAATTTCCTACGGCAAAGTGAGATATTCACATAATCTGCAAGGTGACAGTTGCTCAAAACCATTATAAAAGCTCATATGACAACCATTTTTATAAAAAACACATAATTTAGTATTTTGATTCATGACTCTAGGTCATTAGTTACTGAGATGTAAAAAATTATAAACACAGTACGTTGTCTAATGTTAATCTAATGGAGGATAACAAAAAACCAATAAATCACTTATTACTTAAATATTCTTCCAAAATTTGGTATGCAAGTCCATCTAATTAAGTTTTATCAATAAAGCCATAAAATCTCCAAATTTAATGTTTCTTACGGCAGCACCGTATATATATATATATATATATATATATATATATATATATATATATATATACTGTACAATAAACCAGTACTGAAGCTGAGAAGCTTTTTTTAAAAGCTTCTCAATGAGACTGATTAGAAAAGAGACTGACTAGAGTAGGTTGAGTAGAAAATGAGTTGACAAGAGAAAATAGGTAATAATAATATAAGAAATAGGTCAAATTGAGAGAGAGAGAGAATGAGTACCTGCCACTGATACTGATGAAAGCCAACCTGCCAACCAATAGGGTACTTCTGTTAAATTTTGTGTTATATGGTGAACATATATACATGTTGGATTTAGTTTATTTCGTGCTATTGTAAAATAAAACTATAAATGACTAAATAAAAAGATATCAAACATTAATTTACGTTTGATATAATAATTTTAGTAATATATTATATTAGGTTAAGTGTACCTAGTGAACATTGTCTTATGGTCCGGAACATGTCAAGTTTAATTAAAATTAAAAAAATGGTACCGCGTTTCAAATGTTTATAAATGTATTAACAAATATGTATATATATATATATATATATATATATATATATATATATATATTAAAGATTTTAGCCTCTGGGCACCCAAAGACGAAAAATAACATGGTCCCGGGTTTAAGTCTTGCCATGAGACTTACGGTATTAGCTTCTTCCTTATGAAAAATTCACTTAAAAAAATTTAAAACTTACATTTCAAATTGAAATTAGTTCAATTATATTATCATTGTTTGGCCGTTATTTTAAGCAGGTCATATAGTTTAGGTTTAAACAGTTTAATATATTACAGGCAATAAGTTGAAGTTGGAGCCGCAACATAATCTAGTGGCGGTGACCAAACCCCTCACCCTTGCCACTAAATGCAACTTGATACGAATAGTTAAGGACCAGTTGAACGGTGCTGATGTAACTTACTTGCTCTCGGATCTGTACCTTACTAGAATTGGTTGGGTGGCAGAGTGGTTATAGTAGTGCCTGCCTTTAAAACCGAATCTGGACTCAGTTGCCATAACGTCATTGGTCATTAATAATGGTACATAACAACTGGTCGAGTAACAACTGGTTAGGCAGTAACAAGACAGGGGTTTACACCGTTCCCCATCAAAACGAAAAAATTCCGAAAGCGTAGGAAGACTCAAAGACAAAACGTAGCATAATCAAAAAGTGAATGCAATAGTTCGACGTTAGCCATAATAAGGGAGTTACAATTAATAATACTTGAAAACTTATAATTAACAAGATTTATGAGTTTATGACGCGGTAGCTCGGTAGCTCAGCACGTGAAACCTGCCTGGTTCGAATCCATTGTCTGGTGAATCAGGTATCAGGCCACTTTGTGACTACGTGACTACGGCTCCATACAGTCCATAGGCCAATTGTTAATGGATGGTTGTGTCTACCTGCGTGCGTAGGCCCTACATAGTGAATTAAAAATTAATCGATTAAAGTAAAAGTGCGCTGCTTGAGATTTCGTTTTAAAGCTAAATTTATAGTGGAAAATTTAAAAACTTGTTAAAAATAATATTATCTGTGAATAGGTTTTTGCCACAACTGAAGTAATGATCTACTTATCTACTACACTTTAAATTACCTTTAAAAATATATAAAAATATATTTTAGATCAAGTTAAATTAATGCATATTGACCTTTTAATAAATAAATAGCATACACATAAATATTAAAAAGCCATTTCACATCCTTTTCAAAATATTAATAAATACCCTTGCCCAATACAGTTTTTCTTATTTTATACTCTAAAACAAGCACTGTCCGGGCAAATTTTTTTCTGTTCAAGGATTTATGATTTGTGTAATACGGGATATTTGGTCACGATAAATTGGTTAGAGCAGATCTCAATGCTGAGGAAATCCTAACGTCCTACAGACAATCGAAGTGTCCATTTTCAAATGCCTGTTTTGTAGCTGCAGTAAAGAAAAACAGCTGATTCAGGTCGTTGGCGAATTTCCTACAGAAAAGTGAAAAATTAACATGGCCGCAATATAAAAAAAATATTATATACAAAAAATATCAAAATTAATTATTAAAATTAAAATAAAATGAAAAGTTTTGCGAATTTTCGTTTAGTTTATGTATTAATGTTTTTAAACAATTGAGAGAATAGAAATTAAAGAATAATAAACAGTGACTATAAATATTTGTACATCGTTTTGAAAGTAAATCTTCAATATTGAACTTCAATCTTCAATTTGATTTGGTAAATGTTTGAATAAATATGGTTTATACATGCTATTTTCAATTGAGTTAAATCGTTTTGTTTTATTTTATCTTAAGATTAAACCGGATGGAAATTTTGATCTGAGAAACAACTAACTGGTGTGCCAATTCAGATTTCCTCAAAATTAGTAGGTTGCTTTTTGCATTTTGATGTGGTTTAATTTTGTAAAAGGCTTTAAGCTCATAGCAGCCTTCAAAATTTTGGTTATGGTGAGAAGCATGGTTATAAAAAGGTTTTCTTTGATCTTCATTTCAGCTCATAAGCTCATAAATTTTGAATTTTGAGAACCAAAATTCAAAATTCCCGGCCCAAAGAATCAGGTAATACATAGCTGTGAACCATGTCACAAGCCCCAATGTGGCATTTGTAAAATGATGTGTACTTCCACTGAAAATCAGTGTGACTGACAAGGTTAACCCAATAGTTGGAAAATCAACGTGTGAAACCCTTAATGTGATTTACAAACTATTATGTGAACATTGTCCAAAAGACTACGTTGGTCAAACATCGAATTCTCTTCGAGTTCGTATGATTGGCAATCGTTTTTATGTGGTACATGAAGATCAAAGGATACCTATTTACAATCATGTTTCTCACCACAACCAAAATGTTGAAGGCTGCCATGAACTACGTACTCATTGGCAATATAATTTCAATGTAAAATAGATCAATTGGTATTACTCGCTTAATCGACATAATTTCAATAATTTCAACATTTGGTATGTACTTTTTCTTAGGTAATAGCCATTATATATACCATGTAGAACAACCCTTATTGAAGCAAACCTGGATACTCAGTCCCATTCGATTACTATGATGGGAATAATTTAAGTTCTATGAAATTCGCTCTACTCACGCCAGTATGCTGCGAACGATCTCGTTTTTTTCATAGTAGAATTTGTTAACAATAAATGCTTTATTTTTAGATAGTTTTTAAGAATAGTAATTTTGTGAGACGTTTAATTTGTTTACATATTAAACGTTATAAAAATAGTTTGAGTTTTTTGCAATTTTTTTAACATTCAATGCATTAAATTAAAATAATTTATGGTAAAACATATATTTATTTGAATGTATCAAAACGTTTTTATATAGACCATATAATGTGTTTACATATTACCTATTTTTACCGTGTTAAACTGCTGTAATGTGTTTTAATTTAGCTAATTAACTTATATTATACATGTTTTACTTTATCCAAGCTAAGTTCAGTCTCGCGGTTACTGTGCAGTTAAATAAACTGTCAATACTTTTTGTGATGTAAAATTATCGTCCTGTAGATAAACCAAAGGTGTCATTTATTTTTATATTAAGTGGGTGATTTCCTTTTTACCAAAGACGCAATAATAACAATGTTAATAAAATGTCTAAATGTTAATAAAAAGAAAAATAATTTTCACTATGTTTTCCTTGTAAAGGCGTTTACGTGATAGTGTAATAGTATATAATCTTTATTGTACAAAAAAATAATATTCTTTTGTGTTCAATATTCAAGCTAAATTAATGCTTGAATATTATATTGAAATATTAAGTGGAAGTGGCTGCTTTCATATTTATATTATTGTATTAACATTACCATATTTTCATATACAATATTTTATCAATATTTAATATCATATGTTCATTGTGAATTACATGTAGGCCTAGTAGGCCTACATATTCTCGCGGTGCATCGGAAATATGAAAGAGGCGTAAACATGTGACACCTATTATACCTATGAAATATCACTTGGAATGGTTGATGATCGTGTATGCACTTACATTACAAATCTTTAAACAAATGAATTGATCAATTCAATAATCAATTATAATTGATAACAATAATAACCAATTAATTAAAAATCTAGAAATAACTATAATATAACAAGACGAAAGAGCATAATGGAAGTCTATGTTGGAGTTCTAGTATTTTGTAATTTGAAATCACAATCAACTGATAGGTCACTTTTAGCGAATTTCCTATAGGGAAGAAGCTATTAGCGTAAATCTCATGACAAGCCCGGGACAATGTTAGTTTTACGTTTTGAGGTGCCCAGAGTCCAATAAAAAGAGTCGTAATTTATGCTATAAATGCCTACTTTAAATGTTCCTCACAGCAGCAAACCTGCATACTCATAACCATGTCCATCTTATTAGGAATAGGCAAATAACTCTTATATTAATCGACATATTAATCAAACTTGTTATACATTATTATTATTATTATACTATTGATTTGGAAATTCTCTGAGTGCGCAGGTATACTGCGACTCATTGATTCATTATCAATATGAATTTTTTAAACACCATAACCATCCTGATTACCTGATTTTTCCACTAATCTATTTCTGCTTAGAGGTGAGACGGAGCTCCCATCTTCGGTGAGTGGCAAAGCCTCTCTCATAGAGTAGCACCTCTTCTCATAGCGTCTACTCCTCCCTCATACAATTTACTTCTTGGTCTTCCATTTTGTTTCTCTCTTCTACCATTACGTCTTTTATTGTCTCTGACAACCGTGACACAGGCATCCAATGTACATATCCAAACTATCTGAGCTGTTGTACCTCAACAAAATATTATTATGGTTTGATATTAGGTGAATTTCTTATGGCAACATTTTTCTATAATTTGTCTTCTTGTATTTTTACAAAACCTCATTTATAATGGTTGGATTTTCCTTTTAAGTCAGTTTGTCCAAGACTCACAAGTAAATCTATAGTATGAATGAAATGATATTTATGTATGAACCTTATGTAAGAACCTCACATTTATTTTGATGTTACTGCCTAAAGGGGCTTTTTCCCACCTTCGCAGTTCGCCATAATTCAGCTAACTTCGCCGCCGCAACAATGACCTCCGTAATAGTATTCTAACGCAACGGAAAAGTCTTTTCAAACCAACATCGTTTACGCTGCGTGATATACAGTAGACCTACACCAGATGACATCTAGTAGTCACAATATATAATTACAATCAGTAATATAACACAATTTACACATTAATTTTATAAGTTAAATTGAACGTGTGATATGGAATAGATAAACAAACAAATAAACACCGATAGTGACAGAGGGGCTGTAGAGCTAGTAAGTCGCGCGGCGCCTAGGTCAGGTCTGCAATGGTCCCAAATCACGGAGCGTAAAGCACGCAGTGAGTGCAGAACTAGGAAGACGTTCTCATTTATCTCAATGCAACCAGCATTCAACAATGCAACATGCAACAGCATGTTGCAGCATGCAACCAGCTGCGAATCACGCAGCACGCAGTATAGTCTATTTCTATGTCTATTTCTTAATCTATCTTTCATCCCATATCCAGCAGAAAAATAGTAATGAACTCATGAAAATATGATCGTATTATGTGTATCTAAATCCAACAATAAATGATGCAACTCACTGCTATGCTACTGCTATGCTCACTGCTCCAGGAATATAATCAAACTGTGTATGTACTTATGTACCAGACCCGGAACCACTATCCGCAGTTATTAATAAAATGCTACATGGTACATGGATGGCTACATGGTGGTTAACTCATACTCGTACTGTGGGCCAATTGTTCCAAAATATGAGTCTCCATTTTATAAAATATAAGGTTCAGTAGTATAAGGTTCATGATGTCTAAAACATAGTTGTGACGGCGTAATGGTAGAGATGAGCGGTAGTGACACAATATGCCTGCCAGGTGATGCGGGGCGGGGCAACTTTAGCGATAACAATTAGCAACAGGCACCAAGGCGCCACGCCCGCACAGCTGATCACCAGCTGACACGCCGTCGACCCAAACAGAAGGTAGTACAAGTCGACAATCAGATGTTTCAAAAAACCAACCAAAAATTTATTCAATACTATTTCTAGCTTTACAGTTAAAATTATTCGTAAATTTTTCTTTTCGTTAGCCAAAATATTTTTGAATTAATCAAAACAGGTGAAACAAAATCCAATCTGTCGAAGTCCATTCCTTCCATATTTATGAAAAAAATTAAATACGATACAATTTGAATAAAAAATAAGGTTCGACAATAAAAAACAACCTGGATTTTTTCATATAATTTTACAAAATAGAATAAATATATATTTAAATCTTACAAGATAAATAATTATTGTATACAATGCATTGGAGATTAAGAACTTTACACAGGAATGCGCTTGGATATAAATTTACACATATTTACAATATATCACAAAAACTGTAATAAAAGTGTATTTACATTTTAAAATATTTTTCGAAGCTCTGATAGTAAGAAACAAATTGGCTTTCAATCAACACCTAGCGAAATTATACATACGTTTTGGCGGATCTCAAATATCAAGAATAACCATATACATTTATATAATGGGTTAGGAAACATTTCTTTTATAACTATATACCCAATTTTTGGTGATTTTTAAATTATTAGTACCCAAAAACTAGCGGTCATTTAAGAACTAATAACAAAAATATTCAACTGAGAATAATGAGAGGTGTTGAAAAAAATTGAATACATTCTCACTGGTAAACTCTGAAGCCATTGTAAATATCAGTGTTTGTTTTAAAATTTTAAATCTGTTTTTACGCGTCAGTTAGTAAGATCTATTTGTGTATTACATTTATTGTATATTCTATATACTACCATGAATATTAAATGATTTTATTTCCTTCAAATTCCAAATTTAAATTTCAACTCATAGGGGAGGAAAATTTTACCTCACCTTTTATTATTTGGTCTTTATGTGGATACCTTAGTACAGTATAGACAATTGTTTTTACTAAAAATTGTATCAAACTAAAAGAAGTATCATAGCACTTTTATCAATTCTGAATGAGTATATTCAGAATAAAAAAAACTGTACTTGCAAACAGCTTTTAAACTGCTTTTTCTTAAACGTAATTATTTATTATTATAAATATAATAATAAATAATTACTTTTTTATATACGTAATTTATTATTATTTTAAATATAATGTGTAGAAAAATCGCCGCTGAGAAAAAATTATACCCGAATAAGAGATTTTTATTATATAGACTATAATTCATTTTTAGTATAGAATCAATATATACTGAGTGGTTTTAAAATATTTCTCCCTTAAATTTTACTACAATTCACATTTCGAGTGATTTTCAGTTATGGAATTAATTAAATAATTACATATCCTATTTTGTTTGTAATAAAAACTCGAAACTCCCTGAGGTCCTAGTTAGTAGGAGCTTTAAAACAATTTATTTTATGTGAAGGGATCTGACATATCAAATAACAAGTCGCTCCCCTAAGTACAGAGCCACAATCAAAATTCAAAAAGGTTACACAGTTTTCAAGATATCCATAGGTTTAGTATCGAAGGGAACATAAAAGTTTTCATTAGATGCTTATCATACGACAGGTCAAATAACGCTCCTGAAAACAATGTCACATTGCAATTCAAAAAGGATGTGCCATTTTCAAGATATCCTTAGGTCTAGGAAGTAGGAGTCAACAAAAGGGTTTTGTTAAAAGGTTTTCTATAACACTACCTTTCTGTCGTGCCGAAACAACTATTCGATATGGTTCAAGATATCCAGGACGGAAAGGCAGTGTTATTGGATATGTCATATGGCAAGCTTGTAATGAAAACTTTTATTTTTTCTCCTACATCCTAGAACTACATATCTTGAAAATAGTGTGACCTTTTTACTTTATTCCCTTATAGTATACATGTTATATGGCGAATTGTTTTCGTCAAAATGGTTGCATTTGAGTTAAGAAGGGAAATATCCGTTTTGAGGAAGGATACTGTCGAATGACGAGCTTCTAATGACAACTTTTATGTCTCCACCCATTCTTGACCTATGGATATCTTGAAAACGTGGATATCTATTTGAATTGTTATTAGGACAATCGGGAGAGAAATACCGTGTTATTTAACATGTCAGATGACAAGCTTCTAATAAACAATTTTAAAGTTAACTTCTACATCTTGGACCTCCAGGAATTCCAATTTTTATTAACAACAAATATTGGGGTATGTACCTATTTAATGAATCACATAATTTAAAATCACACCAAATATAAATTGTAGAAAAAAAGTGGGGGAAGTGAGTATACCATGTATGTTTTGAAAATATCATCTTTTAGGAATTTTTCAGAAATAGCTTATTTATTACATATAATGTAAATGGTTCTAAAAAGTGGTAAAATAAAATTGTACACTTATTACAATAATTAATATCATATGACCTACACAGAGTTACAATTAAAACACTGGAGCACCGAGTAGGAACAGTAGTAGCACCGGCCGCAACTGATGCTGTTGCTGTTGTTGTTGTTGTTGTTGCCTCCTGGAATGGAACAATGGAAGATGAAAACAACCACCTAAACTATTGTGTCGTGGCCTGCTGTTTGTCAGTAATAAGGCTTTATCATACGTTCATCACTCTCAACACCCTTTACTCATATTCTTCTTAAAATTACCTTTACTCCTTAAAAAGATCAAAAAAATATTATTGTTTGGGCCTATAAGTTATAACCATCTCATGTACTTTAATGAGTGTAGAAACGCAACTTTCGCTGTGAATATAACAATCAGTAACTAGGTCTCAATAGATTGTTGACGGAGAGTCCATTCCCTTAACCTATAAACAACAAACTTTGATTCTGGCCCTAGACAGTGATAACTCTCCTCAGACGAAGATGTGCCATTCATCTTGAGGCGTTGAGTTCTCATTCCATTAGATTCGATTTTCAAATTAGGTTGGATTACCCTAATAGTGACCTACCCAGCAAGGTATTATAAGCGAAGTATGAGAAATGAGTGTAAGTTTATTGTGGCACATTATTTTAGTTTTGTTAGTGCCTAAGTCAGACATCTTCCTTACTGCTAATCAATAGCTCAACAGCCAAAGACAGTTAAGGGACCTTCAGTTTATCGTGGAATCCGAACCACTTTAGCATTTAAATGAAAAATATGTCTAATTAGCCAGATTACAGTACACGCCACTGGGATATTTTCAAACCAATGAATCTGATAGATATTAATATTGTTCTAATATCCCTTTTCAGGGCTACGGTGTAACCCTTGACCCTAAAATCACCCTAATATTAAACCCCTAAAATAAGTGAAGAATGCCAACGCTATTGTTAGCAACGTGTTTAAATCTCAGAATAACGCATCAAGAAAGAGCTATGGTAAGAGTGTCAGCTAATTGTTCTGTTATCTATGATATCTGGCTTGAATATGTTTCTCTCTCAGATATATAACAGTTGGTAAGTCATATATATTAAACCCCTCACCTAAATTATTCGAAGCCATTATTACTTCACTATGGATATAGACCGATTCGTATAATATAAATGCAGGTGGACTCATAACACTAACACGTGTCATGTAACTGGAGTATCAAAACACTCATTGTTTTCCATTGTTTACGGGTAGACTATTGAGGTGTCATTAGTACCTAAATGTGCTGTCCATGTAAACATTATGATGTGGTGATTAGTGGCGAACTGATATTGTATGCATGCAGCAGATTATTACGCTAACTGTGTAATAATCTGACGAATGATGTTAGTATCAACTAGTGTTATGTTTAATGATGACAGTGCCGAATCAATGTTGACGGGTGATTATACACATACTCTACCTGTGTTGTTTGCTAGTGGGCCGACAGGAGCGCTAGAGTCGCCGTCGAAAACCACGTCACCATCGAGCCACTTGTCAACCCTCTGTCTCCTGTATATCAACAGTTACCAAGCCATCAGTTTGGCTTCAGACAAGGACACCATTCGCCAATGTTTGGAAAACAAATAGTTTTGTTCTGGAGCCTTCATGGATGTTAGCCAGGCTTAGATAAGGAATGGCACGTTGGCTTATTATATAAAATTAAAAAACTTCTCCCTCATTCAATTTTTCTTCTATTGCGATCTTACCTCACAGCTAGGACTTTTCAATATAAAATAAATATTTCTCTAAAATATAAAGACATTTTATGAGAGAGATTTTATACTTTTGGGGATGACACAGCTATTTTAGCCGTTTAATCTGATCCTGTACAGGATTCGTTAAATTTACAAGAGAGTTATATAAACGAACCATACAGAAACAAACCAGCAATATTTTGATTACAAATATGTAAAATATAAAGAAAAGCAAAATATAAATGCCTTGACTAACTTTTAATTCCCAACACACTACATACATTGGTACATTGACCAATTAAAAATTATATTCTACAATTATTTTTCAACCAACCAACCCAAGAGAGTAATGCAATGAATATATAACAAAATAACTTTATGTATTTTCGATCTAAAACAGCTAAGTTTTACTGCTCAAGACCAAAATAAATTATAAGCGATATGAGTATATTAAGAGCAAATCATAAGTTGCAAATAAAATAGTTCTATAGGATTTGGAATGTGTTTTTTTTACTTTGTATTATTTTCAATAAATTATAATTTTATAAAAAGACCTATACTGCAACGCTCGCTGAAGAAAATCTGTATTCTTTGTGTTAATTTTGCATTTGACTGAGAATATTCTAGCTTCTTCAATTATAGCTTGAAGGTTTAAACAAAATAATAATTCCTAAAATTCGTTTGAATAAATTATGCATGATAAGATTTTTAAATATAAATTTATGTGTACTTATAAACGTGTACATTACTCAAAATATTGAAACAGACGCCTAAAAAGTACTTAAAATTATATAATACTATACTTAAAAAATACTTGTGATAAATAAATACTTATGATTATAAAATATTTATCATGCAAAACACTGATGGTAGTTTATAATGTATGTAGATTTAAAAACTTGATATGATAAGGACTCGAATTACGTATGAAACAGACACCCAATCTAGAAGGCATTAATTTGTGAATTTTTGATGTATAAAACAATCATATTAAAAAAATATATAGCTGCCACTTCTGCATGATTGAAATAATCTAGCCTAGTATAACATTTCAGCAGCATTTATTGCAAAGTTTGAGATAATTAAGCAGTCGACCCGAATTAAATGACTTAACTAACTCAACTACAATGAATAATTGAATCTGATCCAACAATTAGGTTGAAGCATGAAATAAATACAATACATTCAAATTACGAGACTAGGCGACTACAGATTGTTCCGTTCAAATAACGTTGCGTCATTTCTGCGTTGTTGTTTAACAACGACGCAGTCAGCAATACTGTAATTACTAATACAGACCAGGCTGTTCTAAATAACAGGCTTCCAATTAATATAGGCTACATTTAGCTATACACAATGGCCAGTTGAAATGCAATTTTTAACTAAAGTAATTTAGTCAATTTGTACGCTGTTCATTACTTTCTACAACGATATTAATAATTTTAAAGTTACCTTAAAATATATAAAGTATTATAAATTACAAAAGTAATTAGTTGACGTTAAACAGTCTGGTCTGGCTGTACTATGCGTTCGTATAAGGTAAGGTGTCATTACCTGAGGTGTAGCTCGCCATGCTGCCTGAAACAAGCGATAGCATTTACTGGGGAACTTAACCCCACATTTTATGATGTTTGGGTTAAAGCTTCTTATCATTTATATACGTTGTAGCCCAATGCATTATTCTTGTGAAGCTTATCTGACACATTTTTCAAGCAATGATTAAATTTTCATGTATCTAAACATTTAATATTAAACTAAAAATTCAAGTACATGTTTTACATAATTTTTTATGAAATGTCTCGATAATTATACTTACCCAGTCTAGTAAATATAATAAATTTTCCAAACGTAGCTCTTAAGTACTTCCCACTTACTAACTTTCTCCAACTACTTTAATTATTTACTTTTAGTGGTCTAACCCTAGAACTGGCAAAGTCGTAATTCACGACGCATTTACATATTTAATAAGAAGTGACAGGTGGAGGCACCTGTCGTCAGTTTAGTGAACTTGTTAGACACTAGCGACTAGGAGACCGTGTTGCCCTTTGGGAGCAAGCAACTGAACCTGCTCTCGTATTGCATCAGACTGCCACCGGTCATGTCTATAACCAAGTAAGCGCTTTCTATTCCTATGCACTGAGTGGCTGAACTGGCTAACGTGCTACGCAGACGAGCGTAACTTTCTAGCCAGTAAAAAGCTTGCCACTTCTAGGGTTAAACCAGTACTGTTTAGTAGGGTTAACATATAGTACCTTAATGCAAATTGGTCCAACAGTAGAGATACCACGATTAGAGTTTATTTTTTACACGATTATGTTTTTACTGTGTTCAAATCTTAATTTTTGGCGAATGAAACTAAAATAGGCATAGTATGATTATAAGAGGAGCGGATTTGCAGCCTCTAGAAAATCTGCCTAAGTACTTTAACCAGAGTTGATCAATCGTACAATAACGAAGAAGAAGTTATTTCTAGGGATAGGTTCATTAATATTAAAAACATGTTTGTATTTACTTCCCTGTGGGAAATAGGTTACATCATAGATATGTCTAAAGCTAATGTATTCAGTTCATCTAAAAAGCTATTCTTATTCTTTTGTATCAAAAAATCAATTCAATAGCTCTAGAAGTTGCTATGGAAACCTGTTACATATTTTACATCTTAAAAATCACCGACACACCCCCAGAGATAAGACATATCCATGTCAAAAATCCAGCCGGATTGGGACCATTTTCTCAACAGAGTATGAAGAAACCACTAAGCATTTTAAGAAATTGTTATAAGTGTAAAAATAAGCATAGGTACTTTGTACCATAGAGTGTTTTAGGCTATGCTTAAGCTTAACCAACCGCCAAATAATGAAAGATACTTGCTAAAGCAATATTACATTTTTAAGTAAGATATTAATCATGGGTTTCCTGGAATCTCCAAACCGACCAACCTTTAACACATTTGATCAAGGGTGCATTTACCCGGGTAGTAGACGACCCGTTTCCTGCGGCAATACTCGGTGGTGGGGATGCAGACCTCGCAGATGAAGGTGGTGGGCACATCAAGGTCGAGGTCGGCGAACACTGCGGAGGCGAGGATGTCGTAATGACCGGTCTTGGAGCTGGTCTCGACTGTCACCCCCTGCAGGGGCTTGCTGTACCAACGAACATTCGTACTTGAGATTACATTAGATACTTCAATCTTCCAAAATTAAATTGTTCAGAAATTAGCTTTATGTTTTGAATTGGTTTGTTTACAGAAAAAATTGATTAATAAATTTAGAACTCGGAATCGAGTGATTAAGAGCAAAATGACAATCCTTCATTTTAAAACCGTCATATTGTGGATCATTTTACAAGAATAGGAATGCTGACGATTCTCTAATCCAGTTATAAGGATCAGTTTGATCCTTATAACTGTTAAGTTTCTAAAGTTTCCGTTAGAGTTAAAAATGTCTTGAAATAACATAGGTGAAACTGTGTGTCCAAAAAATGTAGGATAAAGTAAAAACTCACGTCTTCCAACACTACTTAATATATTTACACTTATATTGTAATTATATACTACGGTAAATATATAAAAAAGTTGTTAAGTTGGCTATCAATTTCGTCCAGTTACACCGAACATCATCAGGCCCAAATGGAGACTGTCTCCATTTGGACCTGATGATGTTCGGTGTAACTAGGCGAAATGTAGAACTTGATATCAGTGAAGATTCCTTACATGATTAACTGCTTCACAATTTCAACGAGAGTAAAAAGGAAGTTAGTGAAAACGAACCTAGTGACCGTGATAGTATTGCTTTTAGGAATTTTCCTCTATTTTATAGGGAATTTTACCCTTTTTATAGTTTTTTTTCAACATTACAGTTACTATTGCCAAACGTATTATGTGTAATAAGTCATAGTAACCCACACAACATTGATTTTTAATAAAACTTTAACCTAACGCTGAAAAAGTTCAATAAAATAAAATAAAAATCAATAAAATATTAAAAAATAATAATAACTTCTTTTGAATTTTGACTTCTATTATAATACAAAAAAGTTGCAAAAATAACTTAGAAGAAATATGAAAAAAATTATGGTAGCGTTTTACAGGTGAAGCCCATTTTTCATATTTAGTGTGCAAATGTGTGCATATCATAGTTTAATAGGGTACATATTTGGCTTTAATTTGATGTGTAGTATTAGAATATCAGAGGTCCTGTCTTAACTACGACTATACTATACCCCGATACTATCTCAAAATGTCATTTTTTCTGTGATGCCTTTGCCTAAGACGAGGAGGTAGGTGCATCAGTCCATAAGGTTATGTCCGTAATGTTTTTTTATAACAAACCCCTTACTAATATTTTGAAGTCTGTTTATAAGTACCGTTATAAGTACACGGTAGTCTCGGTAATCCGAACTAATTGAGGCCGAACTCTGTTTGGATACCATGTTGTTCGAATTATCAAAAAATGCAGTGTAAGATTGCATTTGAGGTACTAATAAAATCCATTATTTAATACCTAACCTGTGTATTTAGACCAATTGACACACGTTTTATCACAGTTTTAGGCTATAACTGGTTTGTCCACTAGATCTTTTGTCTGAACGGCATCAAGTTCAGGCATCAAGTCCTTCATTCAAGGACGTCCTATCTGTTGTGGACTCGTTATTAAAACACTTTAGAGCCTGGAGCCACCAACACTGGTTTAATACTGGGGCCTGGGAATTTTGAGGGTAGTAAAACAAAAGTTATTGTTATAACAAATTTAATATAACCTATACACATTATATATTTTTGGAAACGGAAAAAACACTCCCTTGAAAGAAACGTAAAATACTTGCCATTTGTAAAAAATGTAGTTTTGACATATATAAATATATACAAATTAGGGAAAAATTTATGAAAACGAAAACAGCTACGGAGGTTAATATGTTCAGTATAAGTCTTTGTATGATACAACATGATATAAACATTTAAGGACACATAGTGCAACAGAAATAATAAAAACCTTACCCCTTGTAAGAAACATAAGATACTTGCTATTTTTTTTTTTTTTTTTTACTGAAAGGGGCGGATTTCCAAACTCATTGGGCTTTTGCGCCTGTTTGCGGCATTATCACATAGGAAGCCATTGGTGATTGGATTTGACCACCTTGCACCAAAGCCTTTGCTACCCCTAGGCGAATTACTTGCTAATGTGAAATATTTCGACATACAAAAAAAATAAAAAAAAATACATTGTGTGTACAATGATTGTTTGTGTTTATGTTAAAAATAATCAACAAAAAAATATAAAATAAGAATGAAAAAATGTTTCAAAGATAAATATTTTTTATAATTGTAAAAACTATATAAAAAGCAAGTAATTTAGTTTGTGAGTGTACTGTGAGCTAGACATCGTCACCCTTCGCTATCTCAAGCACGGTATCTCTACTGCTACATCCGCATACTAGATGTTTATGAGGCGGTGGTTTGACTTTGCATTAACCAACATGATTTCTTTGTTACGTCTAAAGACAATTACTGAATTATTATGTTCCAAAAGTTTGTTACTGTGTTTAATTATCGTTTTGTGCGTAGTACTGTATTCTTAGTGAGTCAATGGTATAGTATTAAGATACTATGCTGTAGATTAAAGTTTTATAGTTCAGATTACATCGGTTCGTTTTTAATTTAAACTAATTCACTTGTTTTTCCTTTTTTACCACACACCTTTTTCTCATCAGTTAGTTCGGATTAACCGGACGTTCGGATTACCGAAACTCTGGTGTACAAATAAAATAATAAAGTATTCTTTTCACGATAGTACATTATATTTTAGTACTTATCAGATATACAACCTATTTATACAAGGTGTAAGGTACAATTTGGTGTAATAATTTTTATACAATTCGGCCTTTAGAAATACATGGGGAATCAACCTACCGGTATTAGCCCATGGGGTAGGGTAATACCGGCATCTGTAAAGTTTTTTACTTATTATATTTTTAAGTATTTCTTTTGTTTGTAAAAGTTTACAAGCAATATATATGAATATATGGTATACTAATGTATATAACAACCCCTAAAACTCACAAAATGTTTTTTACCAAAACTAAAAATGAATCGTAAAACTAACATGTCGGAATTCCCCATTCTCTACCTAAATATTTTCAAATAAAATTAAATTCTTCAATTCGACTCGTGTAGAGTGTAGAGAAGTGTAGAGAGTGTAGATTGCGTTACCTGAACCTGGGCGTGTAGGGCTCTTTGTAGAGCGCTATCCTGGGCTCCGGGTAGAGGCCCCACGCCTTGCACGTGACGTTCACACGCTCCGGGTCCGGCTTGGCTTGGATCATCTCCATCTGCTTCTCCGGAGCTGCGAACAGCCGACATATATTACATGAAAAGTTTCATTATACTAAACTTAACTGATAGTTAAGTAAAGACATCGGCATAGTCATGTTCCCAGGGTAAAATTTTTGGATCCATCTGAAATAATTTCTTATAATTATTATAAGAGTGAGTGAAACTTTGAGTGATTCGAAAGAGCTGGATTTCAAGCAAAAGAGTTGAACCTGCATAGGCCTTAGCTTATCAATTGCAATTGAGGGGGAAAGCCCAAGTGGCTAGACTAAGTGTATATCCTGAATAAATATGCTAAACAGTCCCAAACTAGTTTCCTCGGTGAAGAAGGGTTTATAGCCAATAATTTGAAGAACATTAAGCTTATAGGAGTCTCTAATCGAATCTAATCTAAATGTGTGTAAACGCATTTCAGAGTCCTCAAAAAACACTCAGACATCACAATTTATGAACGGTTCGTATACAAATTTAAAGCATCAAATACTTTATTCAATCAATCATAGGCTACCTTTTACGGAAATAACAATGTCCTTTGGTTTACTTCCCCCATTGTATTTCAACATGATTGTTTTTCGTCCAAAAATTAATCCTATTTTTAAATTTTGTTATGATTTATTATTATTTATTTATTATAGTCTGTAATTATTATTATTATATTAAACTATCATAATTTTATAAGAGCATATCCATTATTTACATTACACACAATTTGTTTCTGACCGGCAATTTAAAACGTTAAAAACACATTAACCATTTACTTCCCCCATTGTATTTCAACATGATTGTTTTTCGTCCAAAAATTAATCCTATTTTTAAATTTTGTTATGATTTATTATTATTTATTTATTATAGTCTGTAATTATTATTATATTAAACTATCATAATTTTATAAGAGCATATCCATTATTTACATTACACACAATTTGTTTCTGACCGGCAATTTAAAACTTTAAAAACACATTAACCACTTGTAATTGATAGGGCCTACCATAAACTATCATTTTCTCAATCATGAAGTCCTCGTCACTGAAGGTGGAGACGAAGCAGCGGTAGTCCCCGCTCAGTTCGGTGGTGGGATTGAGGATACTGAGGGCTCGGTACATGGTGGCATTGTTGTCGGAGGCGCGGTAGTCGAGGTCCAGGCGGCCCCGCAGGATCCCTAGGTCCTGGGGACGCTGGCTGGGGATCCACTGGTACACGGGGGCCGGGCCGTTGTTGAAGAACCACTTCACCACGAGCCCGGAGTCCTGCTGCAGGTCGGTGAGGGTGAGGGTGTACTGACAGTCGAGCACTACCAGTCCAGAGTTGTTGACCACGTAGGGAGGTACTAGCAGAGATGTGATCTGCAACGCTCTTATGTCTGGAACACAAAAACAACAAGATCTAATGGTGTGTAGGTCGGTAGGGGTGAGGGTGTGATGGGAATTGTGCTCGACTAGACATATGAAAGAAAGACATGCATGTAAACGCAATCCCCAAGCAACAATAATCAGTTTAAAATACGATTACAATCAACAAACATCGCATACGAATGTTTATGAACATGTATTACATCGAACATGTGGCAATATAGTTTTTTAAGCTAAATAATTCCGACAAGTTCTCAATGCACGATTATAAAAAAATACTCGTTATAATTTAAACTAAGTAAATAATTGTGTGTATAAATTTTGTTATCGCGTAATGAGAGTACCGCTCCAGTACGTTACCAGTTGCATGAATCTACGTTGTTTGTGGAGGCTCTCGCAACCACAAGCGGCATATAAATAGCTACTTAGCTTGTGTTCCCACTCAACGTATCGGCCAAGATGCTTGTTCCCAAATAACGAATGTATCAACCCCGACACTCCGTCAGATCGTTTACAGACTGTGTGTTGTAGACTTTGTGTTAAAAAAATTATAAATAGATCAAATACTGTTCAAAATTTAAAATTGTATTTACATTTTATACTTAAATATATAATATAGACATAGACATGAGAACTGTTTGCCTATTCTCCTTAAGTTAACATGGGAAAGAGTGTGCAGGTTTGCTGCTGTGAAGAACAGTGAAAGTAGGCATTTCTAGCATAAACAATACCAACTTTCATCCACATTTGTCCATAAATAAAGGAATTTTCCTATTCCCTATATGATAAACATGGGAAAAGAGTATGCAGGTTTGCTGCCATTATAAACTATGGTTTTTAAGCATTTGAAGTATAAGATCTCAACTACATGAAGGTAAATACCAAGTGTAATCCAATAATATTGATTGATAAAAGTGAAATATTTTATTTTTTCTTAATATTAATGTATTTACTGTGTGTGTAGGAAATTCGCTAAAATAGACTGTATAAAGAAAATTATTATTGTTGACAACAACAATTAAGATATACATTACGGTATTAAATTTTTAATAAAAAATTTTTAATAAGAATCATATGGTTATTTTTATATAGGCAGGCTGTTTTCTAACATTCCGACGCCCTTGAAATATAACTATAGATTATGTTTTAATCTAGATTATGGTTTAATCTGTGATAGTTCTTCATCCTGTATTGGTAAGAGACAAAACTTGAAATTAATGTTTTCTTAACTCCGCCATCCATCTTTATGGAAACAAGACGCACGAAATGGTCCTTTCCAGGATGGATATCCAAGTTACGTACTTTGGCATTACGTTTCCTTTGGCAAGGTGATAAGTTGTTGTCTTCAATTGAAACCTAATCCCCGATTTTTAGGTAATGGTTTGATTCATTCCATTTTGACATCTTCTGAATCAGATGAAGGTATTCCATGGTCCTCCTGCCCCAGAAATGTTGGATATTGTTGTCTAGTGCTTCCAGTAATGGTGTAAATTAGATGTTATTGTTATCATATAGGAGCCTAGTTATATCTATTTTTTACAAACCTTCGATCATCTTACCTTGGTAATTCTGCTTGGTATTGATAAATTCAGCTCGTATAATTTATTTAAAGACTGAACGCAGGTCCTTTACATCTTGGCAGTTCAAAGAAAATATAGGTTAATACATGTTGATGCACTAACATTTATATTATACAGTTTGTATTTTATGAATTGCAAAATGTTATAATTTTAATAACAATTTCATTAAAATGTGGATTTTTGTAAAATGTAAGTAACTTGTTTAGTTTACAAAAAATCAATAGAAAATGTTCCCCCTTTTAAAATTAAGATCCAAAATATTGACAACATTACAATTAATTATCTTTGACGTTTCGTCCTTCTCAGATAAAGGAAGTCCTTCATCTGTGGTAAAATAACACTGCAATAACACTGCAATAACACTGGAATACTCCTTAAATTGATTCCAGATTATTTGTTAACTCAATTAATTAAGTAACATGTAACAAAGATAATTATTTTAACTTTGAAAGTAATCTCTTTTCATTTTATAGGAACAATAAATGAGTACAGGTCAAATTTATTTATAAAGTTGACAAGACAATTCCCCTAGAAATTGTCAATCCATAAAATATTTAACGTATTAAAAATTTATATTTTTGTTCATCGGGACAACTAGTCCGTTCCATATTAGTTTCTACAGTGAAGTGTATGTAATTTATTTGTATATTCTAGTAAAAAATACGCTTTTAAACCGTATCACTTTAACGTTTTAATAACGTTAAAATACCTCTTTCATCAATTGTTTCTACATTCCTATTTAGTTTTGTGAGGGTTCTTTTTTCTGTTTGAGAGTGGCATATTTAGTATAATAAACAAATATTTTTCCTCAGTAGATAAATTCTAAATCAGACCTTTGTAGATTGAAATATAACAAGAACAACAAAATAACAAGTGTGAACATGGTCTTCATTTTCGCTCGGGTTTATGTATGTATAACTTAATTTTTTCAAACATTTGAATGGTCATAAATAATATTTAAGCCTTGAAACTGAACTTACAATATAAGTTAATGTTAGAGAAAAAAGCTAGGAAATTAGGTAAAATTTCACTAAATATTTTAAGCATTTACGATTAATGGTACAAGTTCATACAACAAATTATCTTCAATGATAAAAAATTATACTTGTACATATAACTGGTCTTTTTCATTAGTATAGTCCATTGGTACCTATTTAAATATGTAGATGAAAATTACCTTAGTAGTATACCCGTCTGTAAAAAGAGGTCAAATAAACACTGATGTTTTTGATTGTTCATAAAATAATCACATAGTGAGAGGCAAATTTTAAGATAAGTTTAATTAGTAAATAGTTCAATTGACATCGAACCAAGCTAATTAACTGATAGTGTGTGAACTGTTTATTCAAAATGTACATTCAAATTTATAACTCTACACGGTGCTACGTGTAAAATATCCGATTAAATAGCCCTTATTTAACGAATTTGGAAGAGGTCTAGCGGCAATAAATCAAAACTGATACCATTTTAGCGCTCGGCAGGATGTGAGGAGTCTCAGAGCAATCTACAGTTATATTGTTTTAACGTTGTTCATTCGTAATCAATATTGCATCAACTCCCTTGGCAGGACTATTGCGTAGCATTATTTGATGTAATATCGTAGTGTTTTATAATGCTAAACACTAGAACAAAATCAAAATATATTTTAATATACCGTATATCACATCAATGAATAATTTTGTAAATATTTCCTTTATTATATGAGAAAATTAGAAGTTTGTGTCGTTATAGTGAATTTCACAAATTGTATTATTGGATTTTACAACATAAAATAACTAAAAGCTAAATGAAGTATAATTTATAAAAATTATTTATATTCATTATCATTCGAGAGCGTTTTCATCCAGCTTCCATAGAACCTGTACGATGTAAATCTTTTATATTTCTTTGGTATATTGTAGCAAACCCTTATACACTTACAATGAATATTATTATTTCTGTGGAAATATTTTATACTTATTTAAAAAAAATGAAAATGAATAATTATTATCATCCGCATCACCTCACTGCCGTAATGTTTGGTATCGGTAATACATCCATAACATTAGTTCAAAACATTATAATACGAGTATATAGCACACTCGAATATTTTCCACTGCGGTAGTGTTTTATTTCAAAAATTGTTTGTAATCAAATTAATCTATTGAAAAAATATATATGTATAAAGATAAAACGAGCCTTTTTTGTTTGAATTTTGTAATTAGTTGTTTGTAATTAGCATGATGGATAAACCAAAAATTTAGTTCATTCCTTCTTTATAGTATAGTTTCCATAAAGTATACTTATCGACTATTTAATTTAATTGTTCAAACGACTTATTTACATTTTTATTAAATATTTTTTTAATCTCGAAAAATAACTATTCGAATTTGTTGGTAGCCTACAATGTAGTCCCTACGTAATTGAACAAATTAACTACTTTAATGATTTTAAGTTGAAAAAATTAAATGAAATATTTATGTAAAAAACAAAGCAATGAATAAAAACAAATGTTAAAAATCAATTTATATGTTTTCTTTAACAGAATGAAGTGTTTTTTTACTGAAACTGTTGCTTTTAATACAAATTGTTCAGCATGTTATCACGCCCGTCCAATCTGGTCGGCATGGTTCTAAATTACTCGTCAGATAATGTTCTAAAACCCCGACCCAATTGAACTGAAATCAGGTGGTGTAGCCAGTTGCCGCGCAAATTATGCTACTGCCAACCACGCAAAGGAAAATAACAAAAACGGGTTGGTGCTAATTTTTATACCAGTATTATACCGAATTTTTTTACCAACAGGACCAGTCCTACGTTTCCCTTAGTACATTAAATGTAATATAATTTATTTCTAATTTAAAATGCTAAATACTAACGAAACTAAATCTCTATCTCTAATACTATAATACGAGCAAGGTTTGTATATATATTTGCACACGGATCTCGAAAACAGCTCTAACGGGTTTCTTTAAATTTTGGAAATAACTAATTTCCGAGTAGAAAATAAGTTCTAGATAGGTCTAATGTCCAGGAAAATTCCGGTTTTCTTGTAATATTAAGTTAAATCTAAAAAAATAACATTACGTTTATGGAGAAGCAAATGTAAACAATACAAATCAAAACATCTGTTTATAACCGTATGACAGTTGTTGATTGAAGATGGCGATGCACAATATGTGAATAGAGGTTTTGCATAAATATTTATGTCATGTATAGTTGAAATATTATTAAATTACTAAACAATTTGTAAAAACTAAACGGTAAAATAACCGTGCGACATAAAATCAGAGAAAAGTATTTCCAAAATCTTTCGTGTTTTGTCAGAAAACGAATTCATTATATTGCTTGCATTAAGTCACTGTAACAAACCAATTATGTGGTTTAAATTAAATTTCCCTTTTGCTTTTCAATCCTCATTCCGTTTCTAACAAAATTAGTTGATCACTGGCTAATAATAATAACGGTATGAATAATTAAACAGTAAATGATCGGCTAAAACAATAATTGAGGTTGGCTGAAGGACCTTAAACGGCGCCATTGGTTTGACAGACGCCACAGCTCAATGGTAGCGCGTTGGCTACGAGTAACGGTGTTTGCGAGTTCCATCCCGTCTATACTTTTTGTTAAGTTTTTATGCTATATAATTATGGTGTATTGAATCGGTTTTATTTAAACCTCATAAATTTTTTAATTGAGTAAGAAATGTGTTTTAATTTTGCTAGTTAACTTGTAAAACACATGTCTTATTCTAACCGAGCAAAGCTCGGTCACTAGGTACTAATTACAAACAAAGACTTATTACTAGAAAAATTATTCATTCAAATCTAGAAAGCCTACATTGATGATTTATACTCCATTAATGTTATTAATTTTTATTATAGACATTTTCCATCATAATTTTAAGTGAAAAAACGTTTCAAGACATTTCGGGATTTAAAATCTAACTAATCCCGTCCTCAGGCTTGCAAGAACCTAAAAAATAACATGATTAGTACATAATCCGGAATAAGCCGGTATAAAGCTGAAAACAAAAAATTTAAAGCAGTTAAAATAACTTACAAACAATACACACCTGTAGTAAGGCTTGTAAGAGGCATTAGGATATATGAAAGTATAAAAATCTGTTAGATACACTTCTTCTGGGTTTTTCCAGTGGTATTTGGTTTCCAGTTCCGGCGGACAGCCCTTCTACAATTCAGTTGTCTTGTTTTTGTGACGAGTGGACGTGTTTTATATGCATGGTATTGTTTGTTGTAAGTTACAGTACGTTTTTAAACTGCTTTAAACGTTTTGTTTCTAGCGTCATAAAAGTCGTAAAAATTTGTTTTACTTAAAATCTTGATGGAACATGTTCGTAGTAAAAAAACAAATAACATAGATCCACTGTCACCAATAATGGATTTCAAATAAATGACACAGTAATCTGGTCTGAATCAAGCGTTGCAGTTCATATTTTTTCATCAAGCCTTGTCTGACCAGACCTCTCTACAACTTACAAATTAATCAGGATTTTTATCGCACATAAGCCCTTCATTATAGGTATTTTAATGACGATTTATTTTAGTAGCATTAAAATTGTTAATGAGTGAACCTGATAGGTTGAAAATGAAAAACTTCTATAGTTTAAACTGTGTAGTTTCAAAATTTGCCTGGAAGGATTTTGACAAATGAATAAAAGCGAATATTCACATTTAAAGTCGATCTTCATATATAGCTTATTCCATCTAAGATTTAACGTAAATTAAAATAAATTTGAGTATACTTCCCAATTTTCATTCAGTATCAAGTTAATTGAAACATTAAGCAAGTACTAAGGGCTTAACTCTCAGTAGCAGTAGCCACTAAAAAGCTAACTCATTTAGGTAAGCAAACAGCAGATGTTGAGAGATGGCAATGGCCGTGATCAATAACAACTAACTAGACTCAGCTGTTATCTCCGGGCCCATAAAGCAAACATAACACCGTTTAGGGTGGCAAGTAGCAGATGTTGAAAGACTTTGATTGTCGTCATCAGTAACAACTAACTACACTCAGCTGTTATCTCCGGGCCCATAAAGCAAACATAACACCGTTTAGGGTGGCAAGTAGCAGATGTTGAAAGACTTTGATTGTCGTCATCAGTAACAACTAACTACACTCAGCTGTTATCTCCGGGCCCATAAAGCAAACATAACACCGTTTAGGGTGGCAAGTAGCAGATGTTGAAAGACTTTGATTGTCGTCATCAGTAACAACTAACTACACTCAGCTGTTATCTCCGGGCCCATAAAGCAAGCATAACACCGTTTAGGGTGACAAGTAGCAGATGTTGAAAGACTTTGATTGTCGTCATCAGTAACAACTAACTACACTCAGCTGTTATCTCCGGGCCCATAAAGCAAACATAACACCGTTTAGGGTGGCAAGTAGCAGATGTTGAAAGACTTTGATTGTCGTCATCAGTAACAACTAACTACACTCAGCTGTTATCTCCGGGCCCATAAAGCAAACATAACACCGTTTAGGGTGACAAGTAGCAGATGTTGAAAGACTTTGATTGTCGTCATCAGTAACAACTAACTACACTCAGCTGTTATCTCCGGGCCCATAAAGCAAACATAACACCGTTTAGGGTGACAAGTAGCAGATGTTGAAAGACTTCGATTGTCGTCATCAGTAACAACTAACTACACTCAGCTGTTATCTCTGGGCCCATAAAGCAAGCATAACACCGTTTAGGGTGACAAGTAGCAGATGTTGAAATACTTCGATTGTCGTCATCAGTAACAACTAACTACACTCAGCTGTTATCTCCGGGCCCATAAAGCAAGCATAACACCGTTTAGGGTGACAAGTAGCAGATGTTGAAATACTTCGATTGTCGTCATCAGTAACAACTAACTACACTCAGCTGTTATCTCCGGGCCCATAAAGCAAGCATAACACCGTTTAGGGTGACAAGTAGCAGATGTTGAAATACTTCGATTGTCGTCATCCGTAACAACTAACTACACTCAGCTGTTATCTCCGGGCCCATAAAGCAAGCATAACACCGTTTAGGGTGACAAGTAGCAGATGTTGAAAGACTTCGATTGCCGTCATCCGTAACAACTAACTACACTCAGCTGTTATCTCCGGGCCCATAAAGCAAGTATAACACCGTATAGGGTGACAAGTAGCAGATGTTGAAATACTTCGATTTTCATCATCAGTAAGATTTAACTCTAGATAGGTATCGCTTTTCAGGCATATGCTATAGGTATCGATAAGTAAATTTTACTCCGTGGTTAAAATGGAAAAATAACTATTTGATAATCTATCCAAAGTTTAATAACAAAAATTTAACACAAAAAGGTTGACTATACTAAGTAATTTTACATATAAATTATGTTTTATGTATCTGCTCACTGGAAGTATGAGCCATAAGAGCCCAGTGAAAAGTTCTTTTATTCTTAATACGTATCGTATATAAATTTAGTATATTTTTACAATTTAACTCATAAATTTATTAACCTTGGCCATAAAAATACTGTAGTCAAAATGGATGCGTAGCAACAAAAGCACTGCTGGCTGTAAAGGAGTAAACAATGATGCAAAACCAAATTATGTATAAAAACCTGTGGCTGCTTGTAATATTTACGTACGATACCTATCTAGGGTTAACTATACTCAGCTGATATATTTAGGGGCATATAACTAGCATCATATCGTTTAGGTTGGCAAGTAGCAAATTTTTGACGGTGATGTGCAATAGTAGTTTTATAACAATTAATTAAATAAAATTAATTTTACATTTAATAGAGGATTGTCCTGTTCATACTTGTATAGCTTTTCAACGTAAAATATCTATGCTCGTTCTTCATGTATATCTCTTATGGTTTGGGCAATTTATGTTTTGTTATTTGTTAACGAGATTTAGGATGGAAATAAAATAAATCTTATTTAAATGAAAAATACACAGTAAAGAGTTAAGTTATAGTACACATAGAACACCTTAATAAACATTGTCCGTTGCATTTCCTTACATTATTGCAATAGTGAAATTGTGCAATGAACCATAGTAATTTGACTACAATGAGAAATTCAACATTTCTAAGTAAACATAAACAAAATATTTTATGCAATAAAAAATCCAGGTAACTGATTTATGATTGGTTAATTAAAATCCATAATGCATGGATAAAAAGTATCCTTACTTTGTAATATACGTTTTGCTAAGTTTCTACTGAACTCATACAGACTTCCATATTATTTTTTTATACCTTTTAATATTCACTTTTAGAATTTACAACCTACATATCTACACCTAAGCTGATAAACCCTTTCGGACGATGTATCAAAACAAGCAAATCCTGTACAAGAAATATTTAAAGGGTATGCTACAAGTTAGGCACTTGTATAAGCAAGTGCCTAACAAATCAAATCAGCAGGTATATAAACCTGCTGATTTTATTCACAAGCGGATGAGAAATCACATTACTACCTAAGCTATTTTTGAGTCCATGAAATTTACGAAGTAGGCTACTTGAAGTGACATTAATTCCTACCTATTAAATTAACATAAAATTACCCTCAGTTGTTCACATGATTGAATTTTGAGCTAAAATTAGACAGAGATTGCCAATTAATGTAGATAATTGTTTGGTAACGTTGCGTATGAACACAGTTTGCTTGCTTAACATACAATGCATTTCCATGTTTAATATTTATTTATATAGTGTATTGTATTCGTTATAGTTTTTCACCAAATTTTAATACATTGAAACCTTTGTGCAATGAGTATGGGAAAACTAACCCAAAAGTTTATATTTTCTAAACTCAAATAATGGAAACTGCGAGACTATTAAAAACAACACAAAAATAAATATACCCAGCACAGCAGACTTGAGTACCCAGCAAATTTCCAAATAAATCATATAATAATAATATATATGACAACTTTTGATGGCATCTGTCGATAAGTATGAGAGTTATTTGCCTACTCTCCATAAGAATAACATGGGAAAGAGAATGCAGGTTTTCCGCTGTGAGGAACACTCAAAGTAGGCATTTCTATCACGATCAGTTTTTATTTTGATCGTTTGTACTAAGTTTCATGATCATCTATCCTTAAATAAAGGAGTTTTCCTATACTCTATATGATTCACATATGAAAAGAGTATTCAGTTTTCGTTTCTAGGTGCTAAGAGGCCATAAACAATCGTCGTTAGAATATATATATATATATATATATATATATATATATATATATTATTTATTTAATCGACATTTCCCCATTAGGAGAGCGATTGAACTTAAATACATGATTTTAATTTTGAACGTTTTCCCTCTTCCTCTTCCAGAAACTCTTCATTCTCTCAGAATGTTCTCTCTTCCTTTCTTCTGGCCACTTTTTGTTAGGTTGTTGCGTTGTTCTTTGCTTGAACTTCACATTCATGATTTTATTCCGGCACTCGTTGCGGTCATCGAGGTTTTCTATCTTGATCTCTTGCATGTCCTTCTGAACCTCCTTTAGCCATTCCGTGCTGCATTTACTCTTTGTTATAATGTCGAGTAGTTTCTTTGCTATCCTGGTGTTCTCCATTCTGTATATATGTACGTAGAACTTCGCTCGGCGTTTCCTGATTTCTTCAGTTATTGTATCAGTCTTTTGATATAATTCTTTCTGAGGTCTCTTCATCCAAATACCATTTCTGTTTATTGCTCCGTAGATCTTCCTCAGAATTTTACGTTCTTGCTTTTCCATTTTTCATTTATATATATATATATGTTTGTGTGTGTGTTGTGTGTGTCACACCAACGTCACAAACACGATAACTCTCGTAAAAATGGTCCGATCTAGACCAAATTTGGTAGAAACGTGTATTCCTACATTTGCTCAGACGAGTTGGTAATCCTGAAATATTTTTCAATCGGAACGGGTAGTTTGTGGGGAGCTTGTACTAAAAAATTGGGTTTTTGTGTTTTTCATACGTGATTTTAAAATTTTTAATTTTTATCTTTCGTCATTAGAATTAGCTTAAAACACACAGTTTAGTTTCTTTTAAGATTTACTCTATCTCCAACGGTTACATTAAAACGGAGATATTAAAAAATCCCTAAATACAATCTACAAGTATATTGTATTTAGGGGTTCCAAAGTTAATCTTATGGAGGATAAGGAAAAATTAATACTTCACTTATCAGTCAATATTTTTAGATGAAACATTTGGCTTCATGTGGTTGAGATTCATCCATTTATCCTTAAAAATCATAGTTTATGTGTTTATCATGACTAATATTTATCGACGAATAATGATAAAACTTGTCATATATTATTATTATTATGTTTTTGATTTGAAAATTCACTGAGTACGCAGGTCTGCTGCTACGTGGATATTTTTAATATCTCGGTAGCCATTGGAGATAGAAAAAACATTAACGTACTAAATTGCGTATTTTTTTAATTGATTCTAATTTGCAAATGAAAAAATGTAAAACATCTAAAAACTACACATTAAAAACTCATAAACCCCAATTTGGAGTACAACTACCCGTTACAATTGACCAATATATCTGGAGTTCGAACTTGTCCGAGTAAATGAAAGAATACACATCCCTACCAAATTTGGTCTAGATCGGACCATTTTTACGACAGTAATCGTATCCCCCCACATATTTATAATATTTTTTAACATATTTTTTGGTTTATAGGCACCTCAAAACGTAAAAGTAACATGGTTCTGGGCTTAGATCTTGGCATGAGACCTACAGTAATAGCTTCCTCCTTATGGGAATTTCGCTAAAATCAATTAACTAACCTATAAATGAATGAAGCAACTTATTACCATAAATAAACTAAGGGAGTCAAAAATAATTTTTAAAAATTCAACCAGATGATGTTATTTTGAAGAATGTTTTTGAGTTTTGATTGACATTTAAAAGAAATATACAATACTAAATTGTAATAAAATAATTCAAATGATCGTTAAACCTTTAATGAGCTCTCATTTCATGATTTAATTTAGAGAAATGTCCAAACTATCATTTCAATTAAAAAATAATATAGGAAGTCACCGGCAGTAAATACAATATCTTTAATTTTATTCGATTTGTTTCAATAATTGAGCTGTCATGATGTAGTGTTGTGGGATGTTTCGGCCACTGAGGTAATCTAACGGAGAACGAGCAGTAGCTGAACACGACTGCGACCGCAGAAGGGCAATATTAATAACAATAACAATATAAACAATATGGAACAAGTCAAACTGGATTGTTCAGGTACAAGACGTCCCGTAAAGCTGTCCAGTAAATCGTGATATCTTCGCATTGAGAGCTCAAAGTTAAAACTGGAAAGGGTTGTTGACATCTGGGAGCAGTAGTTAAATGTTATCACTCTATTTTTATTCGTTAATGTTATTTCCTCATTTTACTACTTTGAAATCGTTTTTTAGGATTTTCTGAAAGATTGATAAATAATAAAGCATAACAAATGAATATATAATTTTTCTTTCGATAAAAATTACTGTAATCATTTTAATAATTGAAAAATGAGACCAGTCTCTTTGTTAAGTAGGAAAACCAATAAATACCGGTAAATATATAAATTACAAACAATAAAATGTAGAGTTTTGCGTTATATAACAATAACAAACTATCTATCTGCTGTAATATATGCGGGCAAATATGTTAAAGAAAGTATAAATAATTCTGTTGTACAAGAATAAGGGACAACCAATAAAACAATGGTAAAGATTCTATAAAACAATGGTAAACATAGATGAATTGTAATGTGAAGACTGTGACTAATCTCTTAACTCTTTTAATACAAGTTGAGTTTGGTCTCATGTTGACTATAGAGGCTAATGATTAGTTTTAAAAGGGAGTTGGCGAAACAATTTATAGCTCTTATATTTATGTGTTTTTGAATGGACGTGTCTAAATACATTTGAACAAATGAGCATATTTGTTCATGTATTCTATTCTTGCATTGTTCCATTGGCAGCTGTTCCGTTTCCATTGTTGTTCAATGCGCCCGATAGCGTCTGACCTTTTATCGTCCGTTAGAAAACGCATGCGTAATGGGATATTAGAGTCCAAATACTAAAAGGAAAGGTGGAAATAGTTTTTATTTATATTGGGTTCTTTTAGAGTTTCTGCTAAGCTTGGAAAAAGAAAATCATCTGAAAATAAGAATTAAAGTAATACATAGTATGATTAAAAAATATATAACGGGTCGTGAAACCTCTAGACAAGGCTTCAGAGCTGCAGGTCGCGCTAGTGCCACTGACATGACCTACCGCCTCCGCCTACATACAGTTCCACCGGGACCCACAGCTTAACGTGTGCTAGGCTAGGTGTTGTCTGTTATAAGTGACAAGTTACCAATCATGGTGCAGTCTCAGATCCATTTGATATTTTCATACGTATGATTAGAAATAAAACCAGAGTCATGGGTATTTTGGGTTGAGCTATAAAATTATAGTAGTCTAAAGATGAACTGTAAGAAACGTTTAGTAAGATTAACAGAATATATTAAAATAGCGATACTGAAAATATCTCTAAAAATAATATTCATAAGCATCGAAGTTTATTTTCAGTTTTTTTCTCTGCGATAAATACTAAGTAGTGCTATACTCGTATATTACAGTACCGTATACAGGACAGTGACAGTGAGCGTGAGGACTGCGTAGCATAAATCCGAATGGCGGCAGTTTCACGAGCAGCTATAAATGAACAGTAGACCTACCGTACCATTGTAACGGACGGGGTTTACTACAGTAGGACAACAGTCGCGTATAACGGCTATTCTAGCACGTGGCAACTCACACGGTTCTCATGTTACGGGATTCTGATTTTAGATCCGTTTTACTGTCTTTAGATAAAGTACGACCAACACCCTTAATCTCTAAAGATTAGTATTTAATTCTGCGTCAGAAGTATTTGTGCTACGTCCATTTCATAATATTCATATAAATATTAGCCTATTACTATTCTACTATACTTGTTAAGATTATCATTAATGCATACAATGAAGTATGGGGTAATCGTAATCTTTGATATTTATTATACACTTGGAAAATAGAATAAAAATGAACGTTATGCAGCTTTATAATCACTTTTGAATATCTTATAACCTATATGAAATCCTGTAATCTAAGGTTTGCTTGCATGTATTAAGTTCCGTATGTATTTTCTGCGGGGTAATCCAAACGAAATACGAATAAATTTGTCTGACTATAAACATTACCAGGATTGCCTCAAAGACGTGCCTACAAAATTTAACCTAACGATTTATTAGACAAGAGTGAGTGCGATGAGTCATGTATGTTTTTTGTTCATTGAATGCTTATTTTTTATATTTGGGTAAGAAATGATTTAAAACCAAGCCCTGTTACTACCTAAAATAATAGAGCCAGGTAAATAGTGACAAATCCAAACAGTTGTTTAGATATTCCATTAATGAATATTATACGAGTATATATGTCCTTAATTAATAGCCCAATTTCAAATATGAACTAGACCCGGAATCAAACCTGTGACCGTCGGATTACGAGGTTTTCACGTTACATCTGAGCCACCCTGTTGTGGTGACATATCTATCGTTTTTGAAGGTATTATAACTCCAAAACACAAGTAGGAAGAAATTCGTCGCTAGGTCGACCACCCACGACAAGGTTACGTTAGGTCGACCAACCACGACAAGGTTACGTTAGGTCGACCACCTACGACAAGGTTACGTTAGGTCGACCACCCACGACAAGGTTACGTTAGATCTCCACCCACGACAAGGTTACGTTAGGTCGACCACCCACGACAAGGTTACGTTAGGTCGACCACCCACGACAAGGTTACGTTAGGTCGACCACCCACGACAAGGTTACGTTAGGTCGACCACCCACGACAAGGTTACGTTAGGTCGACCACCCACGACAAGGTTACGTTAGGTCGACCACCCACGACAAGGTTACGTTAGGTCGACCACCCACGACAAGGTTACGTTAGGTCGACCACCCCCGACAAGGTTACGTTAGGTCGACCAACAACGACAAGGTTACGTTTCGTAATATCAATATATGTCATGAGGCCTACTGGCTCACTGAATACAAAAAGATAAATTCGTTAACATTACCAATGGTTTATTTTGATGAATGAGTACACGATGAGTAACATTAGGTTTCAAACATTTATCATACAGTGCTGAGTAGCAATTTATATTCCGTCTCTGGAATTCAAGGCAACTAAGTAAATGAAAACAAGCAGTGAATTCGTTGTTTTATGTCTACAGTCATTAAAATAGACATATCAGATGACATGTTTTTACATTCTCTGGTTAAACGCTTTAGAATCTCACGTTACCTTGCGCAACCTTTTAAATATGTCATGAATTTAATACTCTAGCTAAATTGTTCCTGTCATATATCCAATAGCAAAATTGGTTCGGTCGAAGATTATAGTTTTATTTGCATAATTATCTTCTATGGAAAATGTTTAAGACTATTATTCCAAAAGCGTATTGCCTTGTCGTAACTCGAGTTTTCAACTCTAGACTAATATTTTTAAGTTAAGTGGAATCGGAAAATTTTTGAGCTGAAGTATTTTCTTTATTTAAACCCTTTTTTATAGTAAAGTAAAAACTAAAAAGGCTATAGTTTCAATAATAAGTTCATTGTTTTAGGCGATAGTTTACCTTTACAAATATGAGATTCTGAAATCAAGATAATTTTATTTAGTGATCTCAAAACAAATAAGCTGAGAATGTCAATATTTTCACTCGAATGAATATTTGCGACCCTTGAAGATTTCTCGTTCATATTATCCTCTGAAGGTTTACGCTTATGTTACATTAAACCGCCTGTGTATTGAATCGGAAGGAATGTTTTAAAGTATAAAGTTTTCATTACATTCCTAAATTTGCTACAAAACACGGTTATATTTTCATAAATGGCCAAAAACATTTGTAACAACATTAAACGTTAACAATCAGATATAAAAAGATTTATTTACCTCTTAATATTATAAACCAGTTTTCAAACAAAATAATATTACATTAACAATAGCGAACATCTGTGCAATATTAATAAAGATAAACTATGTAATATCAGAGAACAAGGCTTATTGAATCGCTTGGGGCCTAGCCGTTACAGCTGGAACACGAACATACAAGGATTAGCCTCCGATGTGCTCTTGAACATTCAGTGACAACATCAACAACGTCTGTGATAGAACCAGACGTAAAAACATAATATACAAACGATATAATTCCATATTAGATTAGTTTATTTTGTAAACAAAGGATAGATTATCTGATGTTAATTCACTACAACCCACAGTAGGCCTACATTTATAATTATTATGGTTTTGTTTATTACTAAATTATGAATATGTTTATGGACCCGTAAATTTAATAAGACATTTTATTCACACTAGTCCTAAGTAAAACAAAGTTTCTATTTCACAAGATACTATTAAAACAACACTCAATACTGGAGCTAACACCAAATTTAGAAGAAGATGTTTTAAACGTATTAACAATATTGGTTCGAACATTGTTATTTTTCTGAAATTCAACGAATTGAACTAAGTACAGAAAAATTGTGTTCGGATCCCCTTTGAAAAGATGCTAACTAGGTACAACAGCTAACAAATTTAAATTTTTAAAAAACAAAGAAGGATTATTTCTCTGTAAAAACCTTAAAGTGACCGGTTTTTATTTAAAGCGAAATTTAACATATTATATATATGAACAACAATTTAATATATGAACTTGGTATCTTCGTTATTAATAACAACAGCGGCCACGACAGCGGTAGAACAAGGGGAGGATTGTATCCCAGCTCTATGAACAAAACCTCTTAAGAGTTTGTTTAGACGTAATTTAACCAAAATCAAGCCTAATTGTGTATGAGCTGCGCTTAGTTTTGGTTGATTATTGCTTGGATGGCTTAGATCATATGGTGAGTTTTATGATGGTATAAAGTTCGTCGATTAAAAAGAAATAAGGAAGTTTGTTGTATGATACTACCAATTAGTTTAATAATTATTTCTGTATATTATTTCTTCACCAATGTAGCTCGGCGCGGAGTTTCGTAGCCGGTTCGTATCAATGCCGGGAGACGGTCAACTGCGGATAGCCGACGTGACTACGTCGTTACGGTACCTCGCATTGGGAGACGGTCAACTGCGGATAGCCTACGTGACTACGTCGTTACGGTACCTCGCATTGGGAGACGGTCAACTGCGGATAGCCTACGTGACTACGTCTTTACGGTACATCGCATTGGGAGACGGTCAACTGCGGATAGCCTACGTGACTACGTCTTTACGGTACCTCGCATTGGGAGACGGTCAACTGCGGATAGCCTACGTGACTGCGTCGTTACGGTACCTCGCATTGGGAGACGGTCAACCACGAATAACCTACGTGACCATGTCGTTACTGTATCTCGCATTGGGGGACGGTCAACTGCGGATAGCCTACGTGACTACGTCGTTACGGTACCTCGCATTGGGAGACGGTCAACTGCGGATAGCCTACGTGACTACGTCTTTACGGTACCTCGCATAGGGAGACGGTCAACTGCGAATAGCCTACGTGACTACGTCGTTACGGTACCTTGCATTGGGAGACGGTCAACTGCGGATAGCCTACGTGACTACGTCGTTACGGTATCTCGCATTGGGAGACGGTCAACTGCGGATAGCCTACGTGACTACGTCGTTACGGTATCTCGCATTGGGAGACGGTCAACTGCGGATAGCCGACGTGACTACGTCGTTACGGTACCTCGCATTGGGAGACGGTCAACTGCGGATAGCCTACGTGACTACGTCGTTACGGTACCTCGCATTGTGAGACGGTCAACTACGGATAGCCTACGTGACTACGTCGTTACGGTACTTCACATTACACATTATTGTTGCCCACGGTGTTGGGCAGTTTAGCTTTTTAAAACCTTAGTCCATCGATATATTTTATGGATAAAAAGGTCATGCTATTTTTACTTTCTTCCCTTATACATACAGTATTATATAGAGGATGTATTGTTTTCGTCAAAACTTTTGGAACTTGAGTTGAGCGTAGTTATCCCTTTCGAGGCCCCCTGAGTCCAACAATGTGGTTTTTGATCTGATATCAGTCAGTCGATCAGACTGTCTATCTGTGTACAAACCCCGATACCACAGTGCTCGTCCAATTGGTATGAAATTAGGTGCACGGGCGCATTTTGGCTATATCTCTAAACCATTTTTTGGAAATTTTTATTTGTAAGGGTAGCTTACCCCTATAAACACCTAAATCTGTAATACAAATGTCTCAAAAATGATCTAATGATTTTAACTAAAATTTCGTTGATTTTAGTTTTAAGGTCCAAAATTCGTATGTAAATAAATTTAATTGTTCAAAAGTTATGGGATTTTGAACGTAAAAAGATTTGTTTAATTTTTCGTTAAACTAAAAAATTGTAAATACAAATTAGTATGCAGTGTAGTGGCACATCACCTGTCTCCACTACTACTGGGCTCAACTAAAAAAGATTAATATACCCGAGGCAGAGCTATGACCCCAAACGTTCTAACAATTCTTTAAACTTGGTTTCTCTTGCTTTAAGTTTAACATATTGGGTGTCTATTTTAATTAAATACATTATTGAAATGCGTTTGAGTAAACATTAAATAAAATTATAGGTTTAGTTAGGGTTTGTAGTTTTTTTTAATTTACTTTATGGAAATGGAAAAAGTAAGTGTTAGTTTACTAATACCGTTTATTTAGTTTCAAAATCTAAATTGAACCATGGATCTTACAACGTAATCGATGTAAAATTCTGCACCATAGAACGCATGGCGATGGTGTAAAAATTCACGACATTTCGTAGTACAATGTGTTGACTCATCTCTATCCAGGTATTGGCAATCAGCAGACCTACAGTCTACCTAACAATGTGTTGACTCATCTCTATCCAGGTATTGGCAATCAGCAGACCTACAGTCTACCTAACATTGTGTTGACTCATCTCTATCCAGGTATTGGCAATCAGCAGACCTACAGTACCTAACAATGTGTTGACTCATCTCTATCCAGGTATTGGCAAATCAGCAGACCTACAGTCTACCTAACAATGTGTTGACTCATCTCTATCCAGGTATTGGCAATCAGCAGGCCTACAGTCTACCCTAACAATGTGTTGACTCATCTCTATCCAGGTATTGGTAATCAGCAGGCCTACAGTCTACCTAACAATGTGTTGACTCATCTCTATCCAGGTATTGGCAATCAGCAGACCTACAGTCTACCTAACAATGTGTTGACTCATCTCTATCCAGGTATTGGCAATCAGCAGACCTACAGTCTACCTAACAATGTGTTGACTCATCTCTATCCAGGTATTGGTAATCAGCAGGCCTACAGTCTACCTAACAATGTGTTGACTCATCTCTATCCAGGTATTGACAATCAGCTAGACCTACAGTCCTACCTAACAATGTGTTGACTCATCTCTATCCAGTATTGGCAATCAGCAGGACCTACAGTCTACCTAACAATGTGTTGACTCATCTCTATCCAGTATTGGCAATCAGCAGACCTACAGTCTACCTAACAATGTGTCGGCTCATCTCTATCCAGGTATTGGCAATCAGCAGTCCTACAGTCCACCTAACAATGTGTTGACTCATCTCTATCCAGGTATTGGCAATCAGCAGACCTACAGTCTACCTAACAATGTGTTGGACATCTCTATCCAGGTATTGGCAATCAGCAGGCCTACAGTCTACCTAACAATGTGTTGACTCATCTCTATCCAGGTATTGGCAATCAGCAGACCTACAGTCTACCTAACAATGTGTTGACTCATCTCTATCCAGGTATTGGCAATCAGCAGACCTACAGTCTACCTAACAATGTGTTGACTCATCTCTATCCAGGTATTGGCAATCAGCAGACCTACAGTCTACCTAACAATGTGTTGACTCATCTCTATCCAGGTATTGGCAATCAGCAGACCTACAGTCTACCTAACAATGTGTTGACTCATCTCTATCCAGGTATTGGCAATCAGCAAGCCTACAGTCTACCTAACAATGTGTTGACTCATCTCTATCCAGGTATTGGCAATCAGCAGACCTACAGTCTACCTAACAATGTGTTGACTCATCTCTATCCAGGTATTGGTAATCAGCAGGCCTACAGTCTACCTAACAATGTGTTGACTCATCTCTATCCAGGTATTGGCAATCAGCAGACCTACAGTCTACCTAACAATGTGTTGACTCATCTCTATCCAGGTATTGGCAATCAGCAGACCTACAGTCTACCTAACAATGTGTTGACTCATCTCTATCCAGGTATTGGCAATCAGCAGACCTACAGTCTACCTAACAATGTGTTGACTCATCTCTATCCAGGTATTGGCAATCAGCAGGCCTACAGTCTACCTAACAATGTGTTGACTCATCTCTATCCAGGTATTGGCAATCAGCAGACCTACAGTCTACCTAACAATGTGTCGGCTCATCTCTATCCAGGTATTGGCAATCAGCAGTCCTACAGTCCTACCTAACAATGTGTTGACTCACTCCTATCCAGTATTGGCAATCAGCAGACCTACAGTTACCTAACATGTGTTGACTATCTCCCAGTATTGGCAATCAGCAGGCCTACAGTCCACATGTTACTGTGTCGGCTCATCTCTATCCAGGTATTGGCAATCAGCAGACCTACAGTCTACCTAACAATGTGTCGGCTCATCTCTATCCAGGTATTGGCAATCAGCAGTCCTACAGTCCACATGGTACTGTGTCGGCTTACCTCCATCATAGTATTGGCAATCAGCAGGCCTACATATCCCAGTATTGGCAATCAGCAAGCCTACAGTCCACATGTTACTGTGTCGGCTCACCTCCATCATAGTATTGGCAATCAGCAGGCCTACATATCCCAGTATTGGCAATCAGCAAGCCTACAGTCCACATGTTACTGTGTCGGCTCACCTCCATCATAGTATTGGCAATCAGCAGGCCTACATATCCCAGTATTGGCAATCAGCAAGCCTACAGTCCACATGTTACTGTGTCGGCTCACCTCCATCACAATATTGGTAATCAGTATGCTTAAAGTCCACCTTTTACTGTACCTACGCACCTCTAGCCCTATAAAAAGTACTGTGATGATAAATAAATAAGCGATAGACAACGTTGTACCGTTGGAGTATGGACGAGAAGAAGGCAGAGCGGATGTTTGTGGGGCTAAGAAAATGAGTCACTTGAGACTGTGAGAGATATGGGAGATAGAAGGGGGGACAATGAGTATAAAATTGTGAGGAGGTAAGCTGTCGCTCAGGAAAAAGGACTGAGTAAGAAGGAGATGAGAAAAACAATGTGGAGGTCGAGTCGGACGTAAAAGGGAAAAGGGCTAGGCTGAATAGGACAGCGCCAAACCATTAAGAAAAATTATAAAAGAGGAAAAGTTTTGCTTCCTCTCTCGTGTTTTTAGTTTTTATGAACGCTGTGAATTAATATGGGCCTTCTTTATAGACATTATATATATTTAATATATTTTGATAGTAAATATTTAATGTATAAATAAATTAAAACAAAAAAATACATATATAAATGTTTAAAACCTGAACATATTATGCTCAGGGTATTTTTAATATTCATTTAATTTTTCAGTGCTATATTGATGATTTACGAATAATCTTCTAACTTAATTTTATATAATACTAGCTGACCCGGTGAACTTCGTAACGCCCTACAGTAAATATGTGTTAACTTTAAGATTGGCCATGTTTCGAAGTCAAATAGCATTTCGGCTTCGTTGTGAAAGATTTAGATATTCTGGTTCGCGGTAAAATTACGAGCTGTTCTCAAGTTATGAATGGTGTAACTAACACGACTTTGTTTTATTATTGATATAGATAATAAAAATAGATAAATCAATACACAATATTATGGAATTTATTAACACATGACATTTAATTAGACACGAAATAAGAAATAGGTACATAAACCCCCAAAACTGTGAAGTATCAACGTAGCAAGTAAAACTGTTCATTTTGTACAGTATTTATTTACTTGATAGTTTTAAATTTACGATTAATACAGAAGTCATTGACTAGCGATTCACATTCCTAATGGAAAGAAGCTAAAGCAGCTTTAGCTTAAGAAATAATATGTTTTACTATGTGAATTCCCCATAAGGTCAACATGGGGGCTTTGACTATCTGTAGGGTAGAGACTTTTGGGAGTTTCGAAAAATCCTTTCTTAGTACGCATAGTAGACGTTAATTAGAATCTGTGTACCAAATTTGGAGCTCCAAAGCCTTGTAGTTTATGAGAAACTGTGATCGGTGAGTCAGATTAGGATTTTATATATATAGATATGAAGTTTTTGAGTTAGCTTTATTTCGAACTTGATCACGCCTCAACTATTCAAACAATACAACCGAAATACTTTAGCAGGAAGATATTGCCTCCTATCCACACATGTTGCTGTGTGAGAGCTGTGTGTGTTGCTGTGTGTGTGTGTGTGTGTGTGTGTGTGTGTGTGTGTGTGTGTGTGTGTGTGTGTGTGTGTGTGTGTGTGTGTGTGTGCGTGTGTGTGTGTGTGTGTGTGTTGCTGTGCTCCGTCCCTGAGGGCGATACATCGTCGATGTTTGTCTTGCCAACATTAATAATTACACTAAGTCTTTTGTGCATAAATTTGATAAAGGCTAATTGCTACATTATTCAATCCTTGTATCATTACTTTCATAATTATCTCAAACTCCATACAGTAATTATAATGTTTCAAAGTATAAACTTGTATTTGTATTACGTAGTTATGTAATGCCATTCGGGGTTCATGAGAATTTCACGAACAGTAAAACTGATGGGATGGCTACGAGATTGGAAAATCATTTCTCTACTTAAATGCTGTTAGCTGGTATTAACATTCAGCCATTTTTAATAATGTATTTTATATAACGCTGTTTCTAATAACAGATTGAAAGGTCTACTAAAATCTTTAGTCTATTGTACAAGGACTCAAGAAAAGAAACGTTTTTTTGATATCGCATATTAGTAACTAGATATCATAATTCAGAATCATAATCCATTTATAATTATTCACTGTTAATTATACTGTATAAATAATTACCTTAAGTAGCTGGTTCTATCATATACTTAACTATCTTAGAACTAATCGATTTGTGTAGCCAAAATAAAGTTAAGTACTTTAAACGTGTATAGGAGAGTTAGGAAAGAATGTTTAAATAACTTAATGTTTAAATACTAATAATAAAAAGAAAAAAGACGTAAACTTTTTATTTTTCTCAGAACAAATACTGGGCATTTACGTATAATGTAACACCTAAGTCATGGTTGTCAATTTCACAGAAACCATAAAAAAAGGTTTAGAAAAATAGTTTATCTTCAATGCATAAATGAGCTTTTGTTCCGTAGGTGAGGTTCCAATGGTATATGAAAGTGTTTTCAATAACAATTTTGAATATATTTTCAAAGAATAATATTTTTATGGTTTTAGTATAAACATCGTATCATGTCTAATATGATACGATTCCTTTGTAGCTTCGAATTTTTCATTTCTCTCCATAAGTTGTGTTTTAAATGGAGAGGTGATGAGAATTTGGATAGTTTGATGTAATGGAAGATTTCTAAGCTGTAAAGGACATTTTCAATGTGAAATATACGTCTATTAATAAATATGAACATTTAAAAACAATTTTATACAATATTGAGTTAGAATAGTGGGATAAGAGTGTGCATGCAAACTCTTACCTCATGGTCTTGTCCGAATTTTAGCCCACTATATACAATTTTGAATTTGTATGAGTTCTGCAATGTATAAGAAAACTCTGAAACTAATAATGGCATAATTACGAAGACTCTTAAGGCTACTCAAAGAAACATCAAAACAATGTTACTCAAACACTTAAACAAATTTTCGATAAACATAGATTTTGTTTCATTTTATTATAAAACAGGATCTATCTCATAGTTACAAAAATAATGAACCAAATTCCGTGGAACGTGTCTAGTGGTGTTGTAACCTTCTATCAACATTGTGATACTCAGTAGTGCCAACTCTCGCTCTCTCACAAAAAAAATCGGCATGCGAACTCTTACCCACCGCAAACTTTTGCCCCACTCTCTATTAGATTACTAATCATCCGTCTAACAAAGGGAAAATAAGGGTCGGAGGTTTGGCTGAAATATATGAAAATTTGTTATTAAGATAAACAGGTTTTACAAATAAACTAGTTAGGTACCATATCCCTATACATATCTATACATACATACATAACATAACAATACATATCTATTGATATATGAATAATGTAGAAAATCGATGAACTTATCATATTTTAGTTATCTTTTTGCTTGTTTGAAAACGCCATAATTAATATTACTTAAATTTTTTCTATGATGAAACAGAATCAACTTTCAAATTTATGTTTATGACTTTATTCTAGCCTCTATAGTGTAGGAAAGTTTACAAAGTTGATAAATCTTTGATTTACAGCTCATATCCGTCGGTCATCTAGAGGTATATGAAACATTGTAGGTTGATTCACAAAGCCTGGTACAAAAAAGTTAAGAACAATGAACGCTCCGTTGGTAAACAACGTCGAAGCCCGCAGGTGTATCAACTTTGAACGAGCTGCTCAGAACAATGCATTACATTTTTGAAACACTGACAGTTTCCCCCATATATGTTCTAAAAATGTTTGTTAATTTCAAATAAAAAAATACGAGTATCTGAAACATTTATAAACATATAACAGAAATTCTTCAGGGTTTCTATGCATGGATTGTATTTCTTGTACATTTGGGAAAATTTTAACTATTTCATATATGCTCAATTGTTAACTCCACGATAGTAACTATTTGTAGATTAATGAAAAACACGATATACAGGTAGTGTTGTTGATATTTTAAATTTGTTTTGTTTTATTTTAGGAGAAAAGCTAAACAATCACTTAAACTCTAGAGAATGTATTTTCATGTTTAAAGAGGGCTATTACAATGTTTTAATGCTGATGCCCGTACTTTAATAATATATAATTTCAGAAATTTTTAATAATTGAAGTGTATGAATAAGTGTAAGAAAACTAAAAAAGAAAGTGAAAGAAAGTGTAAGAAGCGATGTGAACAAAACGTTATGTAAATCTGGTCGTCAGGTGAATCATAAATAGAAAATGCCATTTTGAGTAAAATTTAGTAGTGAGGGAATCAGAGGATTTAGCATCAGAATTTACACCTGGCTAAACCACGAAGCCGTCAACATCCGGTTCTCTAGCTTCTAAATGTCACCGGCCACACTCTACCTCATGTATTGTGTTAGAGGATTCAGCCTCAGAATTGACTCCTGGTTAAACCACGAAGCCGTCAACATCCGGTTCTCTAGCTTCTAAATGTCACCGGCCACACTCTACCTCATGTATTGTGTTAGAGGATTCAGCCTCAGAATTGACTCCTGGCTAAATCACGAAGCCGTCAACATCCGGTTCTCTAGCTTCTAAATGTCACCGGCCACACTCTACCTTATGTATTGTGTTAGAGGATTCAGCCTTAGAATTGACTCCTGGTTAGACCACGAGGCTGTCAACATCCGTATCTCTCGCTTTTCCAACATACCGGCTACATTCTACTTTTCGTTTTTTGTACAGTCGTAATATACAGTAGCCACATTTTAATATCATAAAACAATTTTTTTCTAAGTTATTTTTAAAGTCAATATATGTAAATTGTCTTTTAAAATGTTGACAATTTTCTGACAATTCATATAAGCTGTTTTAAATTTTGTATGTAAAAAATGTTTTAATACTCGTAAAGGTATTATTATTTAGTAAACTATTTTATTATTCAATCATTGGATTAATATACTCACACATTATAGCAAAGAGAAAGCTTTCAGAAACAATATAAAATAGAGTTGTTTTTTGTATTGGTTACAAATAAATAATATATCCAAAGTTGTGTTAAACTTTATGACAAAGAGCCCAAGGTATAAATTTATCGTTTCTCAGAAGTTTTATTTTATCATTGCGACTTTTTAAACAAGTTTTAACTTCGATGACACTCGAGGCGGATCTTGGAGACGCGTGAGATGTCAGATTTGCTTCTGCAATTTTTAACACGACAACATTCCTCGTTAGCTCGGTTTATACTCCATTATCCATTCAGACACGTCTGAGACACTTGGAACAAATTTTCAATAATTTACTTTCACCTTATTTAATTAATTTTTATATTCAACTCGTTCTGTTTATACAGCACTATATTGCCTATAAATTGTATTTCATTTGTAGAATATAAATAGCATTTAATTCCTATTCTCTAGGCGTTAACCCAAACCTAAGAGGGTGTTTTAAAGTGAGAATGACTGTAACTGTTACATGAAATCGATGAGTATAATTTTAACAAGTCGGAAAATTAAGCTGGTAGTGGACTTCTGCCTCTTGTTAATTTTAACTAAGATTCATGTCTATTAAAGCCATTTTTCAAGTTTTAACTTGGCCTCTTTACTTATAATATAACAACTAAATTACTTAAAATATAAAAGTAAATACATGATTTAGGTTTGTCTATTTTAACATCCAGAGAATATAGAAATACAGTAAATACAAGTATAGTTCATCCCATACGTAGTGGGACTTATCTCTAAAATGTGTCTTTATATTTTGGTTTCAAACTATGAAAAATTTTGGCTTTAAAAGATAGCTTGTGAATACGTTTACTGTAATCAAAAAAAAAATTATAATAGCCAGCTCGCGTACGCGTTGGCAAGGGTGGGCCTTCGGCTCTCAGCTATTGAATATGTTATACAGGTTATGTCAGTATCTTAGTTTGTAAAGTAATAGTTTTGATCAGTAAGTCAAGTCAGTCAGATCGGGAGGGTATAATATAATACTATAATACTTTATCTTGTTTTTGTACTTGTTTGTTATATTTGCTTAATAGAATAAACCAATTTAATTGTAATGGATATATTAGAAGTTACAACAAAACTCCAAAGTATATAATTTATTTCCACAATGTTTACTAAATACTCGTATACACTGAAGTGTATTTTAATTCTGTATATTACCGGGATAGCTACAAAAAGGTTTGAGCAAATTCTTAATCAAATTAATAGTACATAGCTGTAACATGTTCCACCTATGTAACTCGTCGAAGACTGATGGGATAGTCGACAACCAGGCTGCAAGTCCTACAAGTACTTGCTGTAAATCAGACGTACATGTTTATATATTTTGATTGTGTTTTCTATAACTGAGTCAACACAACAATTTTTTACCTATTTTAACTATGAATAAATTTCATTATTAATTTAAAATTCAATTTTATGGGGATCTTAATTTCAGGTATTAAATTAAATTTCAAACACACCCACTTTATAACAGGCTACAACTTATTATTCTGTTATTATTATTACTATTATTTAATATTATTCTGAAAGTTCAAGTTTATCTTCTCAAATTTAACTCTTCAAAATATGAAGTAAAATGAGGAAAGTGTATCTTAAAATTACATCAAGATTCAAATCATCCAACACTTCTCGATTTCCAGAACACTAACAATAATTACCCGTAAAAGAAATTTTATTTCGCTTGAATCTAGAGTTTTTAGCTGATTATACAGGGTATATAATAATTATAACGGTTCTATAGTAGTTTTTTAAAATGAGTTTACTAATATCACGTTTATTTATTTATTTATTGCAATGTCTGAAAATGATGTTGGCAAAATTAATCAATAAAACCTTGATATTATACTAAAAGCAAATGGACTAATAGGATAAGATAGATATTGAAAGTCTCGAAAACTATGAGAGATATTTTCAAAGTAAAATGGCATTAAAAATCAGGAGACATGAAATGATAGACCAAAACTTTCAATAATCACTGTGTAGAAAATGATATTTTAAGATCATAATCAGTTTCTATTTGTAAAAATGTATAACACATATAGACTTCTCTTACGTTTGTTGCTTGCTAATTACAAACTCGTATTAAAATTTATATATATATATATATATCAGTATTGTACTAAAAGAAATGCATCAAACATATGTGTTTTATTTCATGGACACAAATTGAAAATTATTTCCTCCAAGAATTGGGCCCTAAGTTTTGAACAATAATTCAGTTAGTAAGTCGCTTGTGTTTTAAAATGAACTCACATGCTACAATATATCTTAACGAGAATGTCACTTACGAGAGCAGAGTATAGCGAGGAGAAGTATGTACCACATGCTACATAGTGCACGGCCACTCACTGACTGATCGTCGCCGTCGTCCACCCACCCCCAGCAACCCCTACACCCCCTACATCCCCAGCACCCCTACACCCTAGCCACAGGTTGACTCCTTATCTACGCGGCCGACTTGTTATCGTGGATGAGCGTCACTCGTGTCACATAAGCCTAACTTCGCTCTCCGACTTATCTCCTCGCCAAACACCGTTAGCCAGACTGACGTGCACAACGAGATTACCGTACCAAACGCCACAGAGCGACGCCTGTCGGATATACGAGTAGGCCTACGTGCATGTCTCCACTCCACTCAGATCATTAAGATTACGTATGTATTACTTGTTTTTGAACTGTGAAGTGTGCTGAATAAATTTTTATTGTGGACATTTCCGATCACGACAGGTATCTATTTGATAAATAACAGGTTCTGATTTTGAGAATATTTTTCTGAGTATTAAAATTAGGTTTGATAAAGAAGTGGAAAATATAAAAAACAAACAAAAATCTAAATTTGAAAGGTTGAAACTCAACAAAATTTTGGGAGCTCCTCAAATTTTAATAACCATGTTGTCAATCTTTCGTCACGAAATTTAAATCTGAGTAAATTTTCTATTTAAAATAAAGTGTTGAATATTTGTGTCTAAATTAGTGAGAAGCTGGACATCGTCACTGGGATTGAGTCCACTGTAATTCAGCTTCCTGAGGCAGAGGGGGTATAAAAATAACGTGATGCAAAATGTCCGAATAAAAATCTAAATAACATAAATCCACCATGACCAATAATAAATTTCAAACAAAGAATACTTTCACAAATTAAAACTAATTTTATAACATAAATTACAGTACCTGGTGACCGAGCTTTGCTCGTATAGAATAAGACATGTATTTTACAAATTAATTAGAAAAAATACACATTTATTACTCAATGAAAACATTTATGTGATTTAAATAAAACCGATTTTATACACCATAATTAATATAGCACTGAACAAAAAGTATCGCCCCTGGTATAACTCGCGGCCTATTATAACTCGCATATAACTCGGCCAACACGCTACAACTCGGCTACGACGTTAGTCAATGAGCGATGCCGTTTAACGTCTTTTAGCCAAAGCCGATCATTTACTGTTTAATTATCCATACCGTTATTATTAGCCTGTGATCAACTGATTTTGTTATAAACGGAATGAGGATTGAAAAGCAAAAGAGAAATTTAATTTACATAAATTAATTGGCTTCAAGCAATACAACGAATACGTTTTCTATCAAAACACGGAAGATTTTGGAAATACTTTTTTCTGCTTTTATTTCGCACAGCTATGTTATCCTTAAGTTTTTACAAATTGTTTAGTAACCTGATAAATTTGCATTTATTTAATTCATAAAATAAATATTAATGCATAACCTCTATATTGTTCCCCGCAGTCTTCAATCAAGAACTGTCAAACGGTTATAAACAGCTGTTTTGGTTTGTATTGTTTACATTTAATCTCCATAAGCGTAATGTTAAATTTTTTAGATTTTAAACTTAATATTACAGTAAACACGTTTTCCTGGACATTAGACCTATCTAGAATTATTTTACTCTGCTTAGTTATTTCCAAAATTAAAGAAATTCCTCGTGCCGTTTTCGAGATCCGTGTGAATTATATATACAAAAATTTTTTAAATATGGAAATATATACAAAGCGTTTATATAGTTGGCAATTGCTTATGATTTATATCGAAAAAATACAGTAATAATAAATTATTACAAACGACGCAAGTACAATACAGTGTAAAACACACGCTCCTGTATAATTTCTGTATGTAGTTCTGTAATAAGCTTTGTATAAATTGAGCCGTAGTAATTTTTATATGCATATTGCATAACTCATATTAGATAAACTGCATATCATTAAAAAATGGTCAACGAATCCAAAAATAACGTTCAATGCTCCTTATGAGAATTATTGATCCCAAACACAATAAATCTATTAACCTACTTGCCTTTCTTAACATGTTTTATAAGAATGTAATAACACATTTGAAAGTATTTATTTCTCAAACAAATGTTCTTTCTGTTTAGTAATAAACTTCTACATAATATCCCCACCAATAAAACCATGAAATTGTTCGATTCAAAACGATCACTTTTAACATTAATCACGGGTGAGTTCAAAGCTAAGAAAATAATCAGCGATGAACAGTTTTTGTTAAGTTACGGTCTAGAATAAATTATTATTGTGTGCTTATTTCCAAATTATGCGAATTACCTGTTTATTAACACATTTGACAATATCACGTGGTGACAATATTTACAAAAATAGTTTAAAATCCGAAAATGGCGAAAAAAGGCTTAATGAAAGTATGATTTTAGAATATGCGGTTAATCCCGAGAATAATATGATAGTACTTTTAGCATCAAAAGTGTGATTATTGCAGAAGAGTGAGGAGTGGGTTGTAGGTTTCGGCGATTGTGCTAGCCTAGGCTTTTGTAATGGCAGATTAGTAACAATTGTGCTGCTTTTAAAATGGAAATATTAACATGAAATTACCTTTAAGGATAGTAAATTAACGTTGGAATGCATTATACGAAGACAAGCGTTTATAAAAGTTGGAACACAGAAAAGTTGGAACTTATTAAAGTTTAAAATACCGCCTCATAAAACTTCGTGAAAACACTATAACGCTGTTGCTTCCAGATATACTTTTATTGTTTAACTTTTGATTTAAACACTTACTTTTCTGTAATTTATCTTTTTTTAAATTTAAATTTTTTTATCTGGGTTATTATATTATGGACGTAACCGGTCCAGTACACAATCGATGTTGAATAACATTGTGATTGTCAGTGCTGTGACACGCGTATTCTACTGAAAAGTGCTTTCAAGGAATATCTTCAAAATATCTGGGGAGATGTGTCGGCAAATAACCTTATTCAATTCGGAAACACAACGCAGATATTGAACTCTAGGTAAACTGTGTTAATAAATCTGGTATTCTGGCATTCGAGTGGGCGGCATTTATCAAGAGGATACAGTATTTGTGGAGGTGTGTGCACCTGACGGCCGTTTAGGGAGCCTACCTCTGTATACCCTCTGTATATTATTGTTATTCTTAATATTTGGCAAACGATATTCATATTTTTCCAAAAATACCAGATATAATGACTTATTGAACTTCAATTTAGGGTGATTTTTAATTATTTGTATTTTTTTATTGAAAGTGAAAATGGAATAATATTTGTATTACGTTATAACATCCTATAGTTGTGTAGTTAAAATTTCAATGACAATTAATGATGTTAATATGATATCATGGCATTCCTGATGTTTAAGTAATTTTGAAACCGAGTGAATATGTTTCCAAAAACTCATGTAGAGAAACTTACGTGAGCTACGTTTGAAACTCGCTGTGGAAAATGCCATTGTTATGGCAAATGGCAAATATTGAAACAAATGCGTTGCTGTGATTTAGCGTATGAGAAATTTAAGTTGTATGTTATTGTGTGTTCGTGTTTGCGAGGACCAGTTGCGCGATGAAGGTAGCATCACTCACGGCTTGTACAGCTGGTTTCCGTTGCCCAGATGCGTGCTTACTAGCTGTTTATTAACGGAGTCGACGGACGTTTTTACAATATCATTTAATCGAGACTCTACTTCTGTATTAGAAACCTCTTTTAACAATGTTATCCCCAACATTCATACCGAATAATAAATAAAGGCTTTAGATGCATATTTAGAAAATCCACATAATTGTTATAATCATAGCAGCAGGGCTTCTTAACCCATTGGGGAAGACGCACAAGCTGGACTCGAGAAGCCGCGCGTGGAATAAAATCCAGACCACGAGTCTGACCCGTGATAGTTAAAACTACGGCAGTATTTCTCCACGCAGTCCAAACTTTTACCGATAGATGATGTTGCTATGTCTTTTAGAAAAAATGTTAAATATTGTCTTACTTGGTTGACCTACCTGTTGAGAAAAAATTAAAATTCACAGCCAAAGAAGCGCGAGCTTTTTTATTTTATTTTTCTAAAATATATTTGTTAATAAAAATGCATAGTTATTATTTCCTACGTAAAAATACTTTAATGTTTAGGAAAATATATAATTGAGGTGGTTTCAAAGAATATTTCAATTAAAATATAGCCCCTGCTTTGAAAATTAAGTTTTTCCACTTTTAATTAAGTTTTTGAAAATATAAATAAAATAATATTATGCCTCAATAATTTACCAATAAATAAAAATATTATTAAATTATCTCATATACAAACAATTTTATGCAACCTTTCTTAAAACTCTACTAAATGGGTCATTTTGATTGCTACTTGAAGGTCTTCAAAGTTTAACTCCTTCCTTACATTTAGCTTCTTTCCATCCTCAAGGGGTTTTAAAGGTGATTCAATAGACCCTATTGAAACCAAATTTTTTGAACATAAAAATTTGATGGAAATTTATTTAAAAACGTTTTGTATAGATGAGGTAATTTATTTTTGGGCATTAGTGCTTCAGCTTTTTAAGGGGTTTTCTAATTTTACCTAGCATAAATAAGTTTTATATATTTATTTAGACGAATGTATACATTTCAAAACTAAAATAAAGAAACCCAAATTGTATTGTGAGTCGAATATGTCTAAAGGAACTTTATTTAAATTTATCTTCCAACACTGATTTGACTACATGGAAATTTGATCAAATAATGAAGTTGATCTCTCAAAGGATTTCACTCAGTAATTTCCCTCAGAAAGAGTTTGTAACAAAAACAAATCAAAATAAGTTCTGACGAAAGCTTTAAATTAAACATTTTCCTGAGGGATTTGTAAATGATGTATTTTATTAGAACATTCGCTTTGGTGACTTGTCAGTAACATTACATAGGATTCTCAATTGCCCGGACACCTGCGATAGTAACTTTATGCTTAAAACAGCTATTAGAAAATCAGCGAGAACTGGGAAACACTCAAAATATGTCAGTCATTAAGTTGATAATAGGCCAATAGATAAATAGATTTACATGAAGAGTACACATAAAATTAATACATAGGGATTAATATACCAGGCACTTTAACTTTTGTAATTTAATCGTGATATTTTGCATTTTACTCGTACTGTGAGGAATTATAAACAGTTGTATTGTATAGTATATGGGTTCTATTTTTCTATTAACATTATTTAAGAAGTACTAGCTACTTTTCAAAGTGTAACTGATTCTTACCAATCGTATTGAAATATGTTTAAAAAGAATAAAAATTGTATTTTAGGAACTAAAAAATAAAATAGTGTAGTTCAATACAAAGCGATATCCAGTAAAAGATCCCACCTGTACTAGTCCAATTTACCGACTAATGTTACCAGTAAAAATAAAATAGTTTAGTTCTACACAAAGTGATATCCAGTAAAAGATCCCACCTGTACCAGTCCAATTTACCGACTAATGTTACCAGTAAAAATAAAATTTTTAGTTCTATACAAAGTGATATCCAGTAAAAGATCCCACCTGTACCAGTCCAATTTACCGACTAATGTTACCAGTAAAAATAAAATTGTTTAGTTCTATACAAAGTGATATCCAGTAAAAGATCCCACCTGTACCAGTCCAATTTACCGACTAATGTTACCAGTAAAAATAAAATTGTTTAGTTCTATACAAAGTGATATCCAGTAAAAGATCCCACCTGTACCAGTCCAATTTACCGACTAATGTTACCAGTAAAAATAAAATTGTTTAGTTCTATACAAAGTGATATCCAGTAAAAGATCCCACCTGTACCAGTCCAATTTACCGACTAATGTTACCAGTAAAAATAAAATTGTTTAGTTCTATACAAAGTGATATCCAGTAAAAGATCCCACCTGTACCAGTCCAATTTACCGACTAATGTTACCAGTAAAAATAAAATTGTTTAGTTCTATACAAAGTGATATCCAGTAAAAGATCCCACCTGTACCAGTCCAATTTACCGACTAATGTTACCAGTAAAAATAAAATTGTTTAGTTCTATACAAAGTGATATCCAGTAAAAGATCCCACCTGTACCAGTCCAATTTACCGACTAATGTTACCAGTAAAAATAAAATTGTTTAGTTCTATACAAAGTGATATCCAGTAAAAGATCCCACCTGTACCAGTCCAATTTACCGACTAATGTTACCAGTAACAATAAAATAGTGTAGTTCAATACAAAGCGATATCCAGTAAAAGATCCCACCTGTACTAGTCCAATTTACCGACTATTGTTACCAGTAAAAATGAAATAGTTTAGTTCAATACAAAGTCATATCCAGTAAAAGCCAGATTTAGTTAACTGTTTGTATAATAAAATGTAACATACGACTACTACGACTTTTTATTTCCAAACATCAATATTTGCTTTATTAATTAGTTCGACAATAACTAACTAATTTAGGCAATAAGGTTTATTAAATAAATTAATGAGAAGTCAACCACATTCATACTTCTCTAAATCCTTTTCAACAGATTTTAGACCAGGCTTTGAAATGCGGCGTTTTCAGCTGATATAAGCTAATTAATTAATTAAGCTTATTTTAGGTCCTTATTGAATAATTTCTTACACCTGAGGCTATTTAATTTGGCATTTTATAAAATAGTTTGCTATGTAAAACTCCACTGAAAGAAGTTACCGTTGGTAAACAAACAGGTGACGTTACACAGATAAAAACAAAAGATGAGGTAACAGGGAAAAAATTTCAAACCATAACACATGGTTATGGTTTGAAATTTTTTACCTGTTTCTGGAATTTATGCAATTTATTACAAACTTTTCCTTTTTTTCTTTTATAAATAAAAAGCAATATTATGCTGTTGTGTGTGTGTTTGATGTGACTTCAAATATGATTACAAAGATAGTGAGGTTATAAGCATAATGAAGTAAAATGGTGTTGAATGAATTTGACTGCAAATAAGAGAGAGGTTGAACGCTTTCAAGCCCAAGAAGGAAGGAGGTGACTAATTCGAATTGCAAAAACGACAAGAATTCGATTAACTAACACTGGGGGGAGGTAGTTCTTAACTAAATTAACTCAATTGCTGTTCAAACAGCCTGGACCCTCACAGACTGATTACCCTTTAATAGATACATTTAAACATCCAACTATTTAAATTATTAATCTATCAATTATTGATAAACTATCAATCAAATAGCGCCACGGTAAAATTAATTAATATAGATGTATTTACTAGCATTTTAGTACGATACATTAGATGAATACTATACAATTTAAGCTCTATTAACGTGTTTGTAAATTGTTTAATATAATTTTAAACGTAACATAAATCCACAAATAATTGATAAAAAACTGTTTTCTATACAACACAAAAGATTATACCATTGGCTTTGCTTTTTTACTTATAAAATTCAGGATTAGTAAACGGAGCTATGTAAAAACCTAGAGTCACTTCAAGGTAATATATAAGTATTTATAATATATTTCTTTGAACGGAATATCAGAAGTTGGGTTTAAAATATAAGGTAAAGAATTGGATTATTTGTTATTTGTCTGGCGCAGCGTTGCCTGACACTGACACCACCTGCCGGCGCGGCGCGCACGCCCTGATTTATTCTTCTTACCTCTAACTCAGATATAAATTAACGCCTTTAAATAAATTAAAATTCGATTATTTATTGACCCTGGTTTTAAATGTCTGCTGTACATCCTCCTTTTTTGCTCACTTCCCGTAGAACAATTTTAATTTCAAACAATCGTCAACGCACCAACAATATTGTTGTCTATATTTGAATAGAAATTCAAAGTACCTAGCGATGAACTGTATCCGAAACATTAGCTGCTCAGAAGATTGTATTGACAATTCCAAAAAGGTTTACTGTCATTTTAATCAGATTAAAGAGGAATGTATTCTGATTTCAAAATAATCCGATACCGGCTCACAGCAGGAGTAGAGGTCCAAGACGGTGGAGGCACTGCAGACTGTTGAGAAATAGCCTATCGATCTTATATCGTATAAGTACGTAAATATTGGAATAAATTATTAAAGCTGATCCATCTACAACTATTCGATGACAATATATTGTCATAATAACAGTACTTCTCATCAACAAGAGAGCTACCAGACCCATTGGTTTTTAGTTAGTATTAGTTAATTTTATAGCTTAATTTTATTTGTATGTTTTAAACTGAATAAATAATGAAAACCCCCTACCTCAAAGATGAAAAGCTATATTTAATATTTAAAATTAAAATATATTGAAAACAGCAGATATAAATTTAAGAGAAATCTGGTATTCTGGCATTCGAGTGGGTGGCATTTATCAGGAGGATACAATATTTGGGGAGTCTGCGCCTGACGGCCGTTTAGGGAGCCCGTTACTCATTCCTACCTGACTCCTCTGTTTATTAATGCCTTTTATGCAAAATGAATGTTCAACGTTAAGATTGACCTTTTGTAAAAAAGTGCTATTATGACTGCTATTACTATTATAGTGCTATTATGCTACATGACCTTTTGGGTATTTCATTATTTTAACTTGAAAGGGAGAGTTCTTCATTAACTGTATATCCGAAATTTCTTGACTAAGGTTTACAAACGGACCTATGAATTTATAATAAAAATAAAAATCCAGTGAGTTCTAGGAATTTCATATCGTTTAACCGAGTTAATGTGAATCATAAAAACTTTGGTTAGCAAAAGAACTCGGTTAATTCGGAACTCCCAATAAGAACTCAACAATAAGACACAATAATATGACAATAATAGTACAAGTATGTGAAAAGATTTATCAATAAATACCTTTTGACAAATTAGAGCATTTGCCTATTCTCCGTATATTATTAACATGGGAAAGAGTACGCAGGTTTGCTGCTTTGAGGAACAGTAAAAGTAGGCATTTTTACTATAAAAAATTTTTATTCTGGTTATATACCAAGTGTTATCATTATCTGGACATAAATAAAGGTGTTTGCCTATTCTCCTTAAGATTAACATGGGAAAGAATATGCAGGTTTGCTGCTGTGAGGAACACATGATTATGATTTTTTAGCAAAACGTATGGATCTCAACCACATGAAGCTAAATACTAATTTTCATCCGAAATTGTTAATTACTAAGGGAAATATTAACATATTAGCAATATCATAATTGACGCCAATCCATAATAGTCCTACAGTAATTACGAAAAATTTCGAATGCAATGCTACTTCCGACTCAAAGGGAAATATCTTATGCTTTATGCAGCCAGGATAAAAAAGCGTGGAAATAGGATAACGAATAACCAGGGATTGTTTCATTGGGACTTTACTAAAAGGTACATTCTACCTTTTATAGCATGAAAATATGCAGCATTCTCTGTGGGCCTAGAAACGAGTGAGCTGGCGTCAAGTTGCTATGTAAACACGGTTGTATTGACATGGATATGTCTCAGCTCTGGGGGCGGGGGCATTAGTGATTTTAAGATGAAATAATATGTAAAAGATTTCCATAGAAACTACCAGAGCTATAGTATTGAATTTTCTATGTAAACGAATAAGAACAGATGTTTAGATAAACTGAAAGCATTCCCTTTAGACAACACCATGATCTAGACTATTTCCCACAGGAAAGTAAATATAAACATTTTTCTTTGTCGAGTTGGATCGGGACGGTGGCCGAAATAATAATTGACACATTCCCTGCGGGCCTCGTACATGACTATGACCTTTGTTGTTATTGGTGAGCGTGTGTGACGTAACTTTGGAAACACGGTTGTATGTAGGCGTGAGTTGTCGGTTCGGGGCAATAACCGGAAAAATACATTTGACAACATATCTTATTAACGTAGACATCGTGCATGACTATGTGTCATAACTAGTGACATGATGGAATCGTGCATGAATTATCTGAATGATCTGAATAGCGCAATACTGATTGACATATCTTATTAACTGTAGACATCGTGCATGACTATCACCGGTGTCATAACTAGTGACCGTGTGTAACGTTGCTATGTAAATACAGTTGCGTGTAGGTGTGTGAAGTCGGTTCTGGTGGTATTATGAATGATATATTTCATTACCTGCATGGATCGTGCATGACTATCACCGCTGTCATAACCAGTAATCGTGTGGGACTTTGCTATGGCAACACGGTTGTATGTGGGTGTGAGGAGACGGTTCTGGTGGTATTATGAATGATATATTTCATTACCTGCATGGATCGTGCATGACTATCACCGCTGTCATAACCGGTAATCGTGTGGGACGTTGCTATGTAAACACGGTTGTATGTATGTCGTAGGTGTCAGGAGTCGGTTCTGGCGGTGATCTGAATGGCATACCACAATAAGAATCATGATCGTACTGTGCATGACTTCCAGTGGTGTTATAGCTTGTGAGCTGGCATTAAGTTGTTATCTAGAAACGGTTGTATGTCGGTGTGAGGAGACGGTTCGGTGTGGTATCCATAATAATAACTTGACTCATTTCTTGAGGGCCTCGTAGATGACGATATGTGGTGTCATAACAAGTGAGATGGTGTGAATTTTTTGTGTAAACACGGCTGCATATTGGTGAAGAGTCAGTTCGGGGCGGTAGTCAGAATAATAACTTGCCACATACCCTGCGGTACTCGCACATGTTTCCTCATACACTGTTGTCATGACTAGTGAGCTGGCGTGATGCCATGTACCCGGTTTTTTCATCGTATTAAGGAATTGGTTGGATATAGTGGCCGATATAATAACTTACCACACTCCTTGCCTTGTACATGATTTCCTTGTGCACATAAGTCAAAGCTGATGAGCTCTTTCGAAGATGCTATTTATACCATGGTTGGTTATCGGTCTGAGGATTCGGATCGGATGGTGTCCGGAATAATAACTTGCTATATTCCCTGCGGACCTCGTATATATCTAGTACCGGTGTTATAATTGATGAGCTGACGAGAGGTTTCTATGTAAACACGGTTATTTATCGGTGTAAGGAGTCAGTTTGGGGTGGTGGCCAAAATAATAACTTGCCACATTCTCCGCCTCGTATTCAGTTCTCGTAACAGGTGAGCTATCGTGAAGTTGCTATGTAAACATGGTTGTATATCGATGTGAGAAGTTTCTTTGAGGCGGTGGCCGGAATAATAAATCTCCACATTCCTGGTGATGTTCACACATGACTATTGCCGGTGATTGTGTGTGGCATTGCTATGTAATTACTGTTGTATGTACTGTTGATTTGAGGAGTCGGTGTGGCGTTGCAGCCTGAACAATAATCTTCCACACTCCTGAGAGGATATCATAATCGATCCATTTGTATAAAATCGTCAAGTTCTTAAAAATTTGTAAATCATCATACTATCTCAATTTTGTTTGTTATGAGTCTACCATTAAAATCCCGTGAGGTGGGAAGGAAACTCATCAATAAAATCCTAACATTTTTAATATTATCTCTATATCACATATAGCATGATGAATGTATCATGCCACTATCATACACTTTGTTATTCCTTTCATTTGATCTATTGGATGAACTAGAGTCACATTTAGGGAGGATCTACCAGTGATGTACAAGATTTGAGTTCAGGTTATTATTAGGATCTTCAATTTGAATTGGGTAAGGGGAAATACAGAATTGAAATTGATTCTAAACCCAGATTTTGTGGAATCAGATGTATCATACATGAGCGGGAACATGCAGATAAATAGGCATGGGTACGTTGTTACCTTTTTTCATGTCTTGGACGATGCTCACTTTAAGAAATTCTTCTATTGGTTTCTTTCCCGTGTCAATTGTGATTTTGGTTCAATTTCACTTTACTTAATCCTACTGAAATCCTACTACTGAAATATTTGTGATTGTATCGAGTATAGTTTTTTCCTAAGTTTTTGATAGGTTTAATGTTTTTTCTTATTTGCAATTTAAATTTGATTTGAATTTTATTTTAATTTGATTCATATTCTATAATGTTATATTTTAGTTTTATAGCAAATGTTTGAAAGGTCGGTCATATTTATCGTGAAAGCTACCAAGATTCTAGTTCAGCCGCAAGAGATGACCTGCGGTGCGTGATCTCGGTCTGTTCATTGGGATCGACCGACAGACATTCTTACCGTTCCATTTAATCGCGACTTCTTCGCATCCAAAACAACACTCCTCTTACCTGTACATCCTCCTTCTAAATTTGTTGTATTTTTAAATTATTACTTCCTACAATTTGAAATACGCCATTTTTTTATTCGAATTGGATTTAGATTTAAACATTCGTAAGGAATTCTCTGTTGATTTTTAATTGCTTATGTAATTTATAACTTAATTAAAATTCTAAATAATTATAAATTATTATAAATTTCTCTATAAATTTCAATTATAAAAAAACTGAATTATAACTATAAATAAAACTCCTAATTATTAAGATTTAGAATTGATTTGCATGTCCATAATAATAATATCTTTACCTTTGTGTATATTGTGGAAGCTACGACATTAGCTAAAACCTACCCAGCTCAGTGATTCCAGTCAGGGAAATACGACATAAGTGCATTAGTCAATAAAGTCGTTAGGCTTTATACTGGATGATTCAGGAAGAAACGGAAATAATTGAAGGACGTGTTCTACTAGTGAAAATTATGAAAAAAGTTTATATAAACAGGGGTTTTGGAAATGTTTCGTTAGTGACAGGGTTTGGCTTGGCGAAGAGGCCCCCGTCAAGTGCGCTGTGTAAGAGGGAAGCTGACTCAGTGAGGCATAATCACGAGATAAAATAATATTTATATTTATTAAAATCAAATCAAAAGGAATGATTAATATAAAAAAATTTTTGTCTGCCATTTTGAGAAATTTTGTACAAGGGCTAATAGGTATTTTAAACAGTCATCGACCAAATACTTGGCGGTGCTGACGTAGAATTTCGTTTTGGCTAATTTTCTAAGTTTAGAGCTCCTTCTACCTTTATTGACAGAGGTGTGTAGGGGAACTGTGCTTGTATATAGATGAGTTTCTATTCAACTTCATATTGACTAAGTAAAATAAATGTTACTTCATGATATGGATTACAGTATTGCCAACCTTTCTCATTTCATAATAAAGTCAAAGATTGTGTTCAATAATATTATAGTATAATATCTAGGATATTAAATAAGGGTATTTAAGGTCAAGGTAAACTTGCTTTGCAAAGGGCATCTTAGAGCTGAAATAACTAAGTTCTATGCAAATTGCAAATGTGTGTACACCACGAATTCTAGTTTCAGCTATTTTTCCAAAAATATTGTTGCTGATTAAACATTATAACATTTCTGACCAATAATGCTATCTGAATAGTTCATATCAATCAACTAGTGTCAATCACTATCAAATTTCGATCATATATGACACGTTTATTTACAACGAGAACGAACAGTTTTCGAGATATGTGCACTAGTTATTTGGATTTGCACGGAACTAATAAAAATAAATAATTAATATTCATTTAATTAATATGTAAATGTTCGATATTTAAATTAATATTTTTAGAAAGGGTCTTAAAAATCCTTCTGACAGTTCTTATACATCAGCCAAATAGCGAGAAGTAAAATTGAAAGATAGCTAACTGGTCTGACATATGGGAAAATGTTTGAAACAGTAATTAAATCAGACCGCGTCGACTTTTAAAAACTCAGAGACCACGGTAATACAAAATATGAAGATAAAGGAAAAGAAGAAAAATGTTGGAAGTAGAAGATGAATCCGAAAACGTGGCTGAAAATTCCAATGGCATAATGAAACGTTATGAACAAATGATGAAAGTGACATAATGTACAATAAATAATAAATGATGATCCTTGTTGATGGCCTAAGGCTACTGACTGACCTTGTAAAGATTGTAGAATACGGTAAAAAACAGTAAATATTGACAATTTTCACTTTTTACTACCGAATTTCAGAAAATGGTAGACACCTAAGCTTCAAATTGTTTTTTTAAATTTTATTGTTAATTAAATTGTCTAATTATTGAGTGTAATTTATGTAAAAGGAACTGAAAATTGAACTGTAATCCCGGAACTGTAAGTGGAATTTTTTAGAAAACTAAATATAAAGTATAAGGTGAAAAGTATAACTCTTATCGAAAATTACAATATTTTATCAATTTATTTCATGTTTGTATGTAATATACGCTGAAGTAAAAACTCACGTCTTCTAAAAGCACTACTTAATATATTTACACTATATTGTAACTATATACAAACGGTAAATATATACAATAATTAAACATATACAGAATTGTTGCAGATAAAATGTACAAATATATTATTTTGGCTCAGATTTTTGCGTTTCATGTAGGTTTTCTTAACAACAACTTGACTTACAGTTCCGGAACAAGATTTATTTAATTTTTCGCCTGATTTTACTTAGAATGCACATTTGACACTTTAATTGAAGCCCCAAAACCAGTATTGTATTGCTTCATTTTAGCAGTGGTACTGAAATCTTTCACTAACGAAGCATTTCCAACGTTTATATGAACTTTTTCATCATTTTCATAACACGTCTTGTAGGACACACCCTTCAATTAATAATTTCCGTTTCTTCCATAATCACCCCGAATAAATAGATATTTTATAATATTTCTATAATCTTAAAATAGTTTTGCAATGATTTCATATTAAATTAATGATAGCTTTGTGACATTAAAGCCTTATCCGTGTTACGGACAATATTCCGAGAATATTCCGAAAAACTAACATTGTGTTTATATTTGCTATGAGAGTAAAACCACTCTGACGATGCCTCCCTCGACAAATGTAATGCTCATTACATTAGTGTGGATAAACGATTTGCCTGAAAACAGTGTGTGTGTGTGTGTGTGTGTGTGTGTGTGTGTGTGTGCGGGCAGTATTTTTTGTTCGGAGTCGGTAGAGTGGAGACAGCGAGGGTAAACAACGCTACATTTCGGTGTTTATCGCCAACCCTCCGTTACCGTTACTCCACATTCTAGCCCTCGGCTGTCGATTTGTGTTCCGCAGATAAAACTTGTGCTCTCAGGCTATCTATCTTGCGGATCATTCTCTAAACACACGGTTGATGTTCATGTTTCTGGACACTCTACTGATACGTGTGTAATTGAGTGAACAAATTATGAAACCATGTTATTTAGATTAGGACTAATATTAATTTTCTTTATTTTGCTGGATAGATCATCTTGGATGGCCATGTGATGTATATAACCGGTCTACAAAGCTTGAAGTTGGATTCAAATACCTCCTGGTACCCCAAGCCCCTCACAGGTCACGCAGTCCCTTTAGGCAATAGGGTGAAAAGCGCTATACTGACCACAGAAATAATATTTTAATAAAAATTAATTTATGGGAACGCTGTGGATGCACTATATAGCTTTATTATTCATTTTTGTTGTCCGGTTTTGCCATCAGGCGGCGCAGCGTAGGAATGAAAACAGCCAATAACGTAGCGGCACGGCGCACGCTCTGACACCCATAAATCAGTCCCACCTTTTGGGACCATTTAGGTTAAGCCTCGTGTGAGACCCCGTCATTTGTTTGGCTGAGCTTCAGAGCCTTCTTAATTATTGTACCAAATAATTTAACATCCCGCTAAAACTGTAATACATGTTTAATGGATTTATGTTAAAGAATAAAGGGGTAGTTTTCGTTTAGACTGCCAACAAGTTTGGAATACCAGACGTTAGTATTAATAAATAGAACCTACGTAAAGGAATTATTTTACAAACATTATTTCACAAATAAGAGGATTAATTCCATTCCATTTCCAGTGAGATATACGTTCCTGGACATGTTCTTATTTGTTTCTTGCCAATATGTATGAGTATCACCTCAAGTAAAATACGGTTTACCAATATACAGATGCAACTGTATTGTCAAATACTCTCTAAAACTATATTTTTATATTTTATTAACACTATTTTCATGAATAAAATTTCCTCGGTAACTAAAATATTTTCAAACTAGCCAAAGTACCCGTACTTCGCACGGGTAAAAAAGGCTGAGAGGTGTAGGCTCTACAGATACATTTAAGTTTTTGATAATTAATTCTTTATTGTTTACAAAATGACAAAACACGTGTCTAAGTATATATCTAAACATGACAAAGTAACATATGTCAAATATTGGGAGAGGATAAGCATTAACGTAATAGAGGCAGGCATCGGGAGAAAATTAAAAATCTACCATTCCACTATTTCGAACTAATAATTCACTAATTTCGATCCAGCATTTTATGTGTAAAAATTAACTTTATTTCTTTTTCTTCCCGAACTGTCAAAATGTAAAGTAAACGGATGTTGACATTAAAAACTGTAAACATTGAATCCCAGGGTATTTACAGCAACCATGTATTCTTTTTCTCGAACTGTCAAATTTTAGTGTTCACAGCTGTTGACATTCAAGTTATTTTATGTTTTCATTTTCTAAAAATGTAAACATTGAAACTTAGGACGTTCACAGGGAGTAGCCCGAGAGGACTTTAAGGAAATGAGTATGCCTATATGTTGCATGAGTTTAAGATCTGTCTTTGTGTAAAATTTCAAACTGTTTGGTTCAGTATTTTTTGCGTTCACTTGCCACAACAAACCCACAAACCCACAAACACACAAACCCACAAACAAACATACAGAAACCACCTCTTCTTTATAATATTATAGATTAGAACTATGAATACACTGATCAAAACTTAAATATTTTATAGCATAAAATTTAAATTTTATTGTTTATATAAATCATTATATGAGTAAAGGATATGTTTTATGAGGTTTTAAAATTTACTTTTTTACAATGCTTTTATATTTTTACCACGTTCAGAGAGGAAAAAAGACCTTAGCTTTTACAGTTGGCCATTAGGATATGATACACGCACGTGTATTTTTTGTTATAGTTAAATTTATTTCACTCGAATTGGTCTGTAGACCTGTCCTGGTGAGGTAGGGATACAGATAGCTATGGAGTGCTAAGTCTAGTCAGCCTTCACTTCGCTTCAATCGCTTCGATCCGGGTTGCGTTATTGATGGGCGAAATATTGATTGGAATTTATTGCACCACAAATCGATGAATAATATACTTTTACATGCTTCATAACTATCAGATATGAAATCAATAGGATGAATGATGATTTAAATAAATGCTACTAGTAATCACAATTAAACTTGTTGATCAAAATATTTCCACTGTAAAAATTGTACAAAGTAGGTAAGCGCTAGGAAATAGAATCTTTAGAGGTTAAGTAAATAACTCTAGAGAGGATCGAAAGATACGATTTCAGTCTTTGCAGTGTTATACAAGTGTGAAGTTACTTTATTACTGATCCTTTCTCTTTACAGACACCGCCGAGGACGACGTATTTTACGAAAATAAATGTTATACGAATACATTTAACACTGATGTTAACACTGATTACTCAAAAATAAAATCAAACAATTAAAAACTTTGTACATAGCACTTACTCGACCATATAATTAATCAGTTGAAACAGATTATAAAATATTACCTTTTATGTGGATTACATAAACATTACTAACGAATGCCTTTTAACTATAAAGTACCTTTATATCATTTTTAATCTTAAATGATCTTAAAATTAATATGAAATATATTAATATATTTTAATCAAGTAAATGGATGACAGACGACATTTAAATAACTAGAAAAAGAAGGAACCAGGTGGAATATGAAATGTCTGTCTTTAACAGTCTTATCGTTTCTTTCCAGGCCACTTACATAATTCATGTTTAAATGTATTTCCCTAACAAGTTTTTACTTACAAGCCTAAGATATTCATAAACGTTGATTAAATTTATAAAAGTCTTTAATTATTACCATCCGACGTTAAAAAAGTTGTATGTCTTATTGTATATAGACCATACCCTCTAATAATATTAAATAATGAAGTTAACAGAATACTATTTGATATGATTAGGCCAAACAGGTTTTGCTTGTGTAATTTTGAGTTTCTAATCAAGTTCCACGAAGTTTTAGTTTTCACCAATGAAGAGATGAGTTCACCTCAACCATAAGATTAATTTTCCCTAAACTATTGGTAAACTAAGTGAACCAATTAAGCGTATTTACTTAAAAACCAGTCTGCCTTCATGGAGAGGCCGACACTTGGCCTGCTAAATCCGAAATCTGTTTGTAACGTTTTCAACGATCATTATCTGATATGTTCAACACACACAAGCGACTTTTTTCACCGGTCTGGATTATAAATATTTCAATACTTATATTCCTTATTAAGCCCCTTAAACAATCTGTTGGATGTATCTTGACGTTGCAGTTAAAATTATATGAGATTTGATCCACTAGATTAAAATGCTTGTCCAAATCATACGCGTCAAAAACTAAAATCAAAAATAACAAACATATTTATAGGTCATTTTAATAGAGTTTAACACTACACTATTATCTCAGTGATTAGTCTCGAAGAATTACCGAAATCATCACAAGTTATCTGAGTGTCTACTTCCTGCCGCAGCCAAGGAGTGATATAAGAATACCTGTAAGTATTTATTCTTACCTTATAATATGTTTATTGTGAACTATATTTATTTTAATTTAAGAATCGTTTAGTTTGTTTATAAAACAACATTACCCACCTATACCATGGATCTAGGGGCCTGTACGGTACGTATCCAGGTGCCGTATAGCAGCGTGAGTCGCTTAGGTTAGCCAAAGGTGACCGATCATGATCTGATAGGAGTCGCCGACCACTGGTTTCGATCCAACAGCCTTTGACATACTGGGCCAGCACGTCACTTCAAACTACTAGCCAAAGGTGACCGATCATGATCTGATACAAGTCGCCGACCACTGGTTTCGATCCAACAGCCTTTGACATACTGGGCCAGCACGTCACTTCAAACTACTAGTATACTAGCCAAAGGTGACCGATCATGATCTGATAGAAGTCGCCGACCACTGGTTTTGATTCAACAGCCTTTGACATACTGGGCCAGCACGTCACTTCAAACTACTAGTATACTAGCCAAAGGTGACCGATCATGATCTGATAGGAGTCGCCGACCACTGGTTTCGATCCAACAGCCTTTGACATACTGGGCCAGCACGTCACTTCAAACTACTAGTATACTAGCCAAAGGTGACCGATCATGATCTGATAGGAGTCGCCGACCACTGCTTTCGATCCAACAGCCTTTGACATACTGGGCCAGCACGTCACTTCAAACTACTAGTATACTAGCCAAAGGTGACCGATCATGATCTGATAGGAGTCACCGACCACTGCTTTCGATCCCACAGCCTTTGACATACTGGGCCAGCACGTCACTTCAAACTACTAGTATACTAGCCAAAGGTGACCGATCAAGTTTAAATATTGTTCACCTCCTTGGCCTATGGAAGTGCGCGGAGCCGAGCGCTGATCAGATGTCATCAAGGCGTCAACGGTCTATCGCTATATCACAATTTCCCGCCGATGAGAGGCACCAGCATGACGTCACTGGCGAGGTGATCAATCTTGCCTGTTTATTGGCTCCACATCGCAGTCTGGCCTTCATAGCTGCTTCATTCATCTTCATCAAATCAAACTACTTTAACATGTTGCAATGTATGCGTTCGCCTTAAGCCTAAATATATTACATAAATTTGCCGCAGTAAAAATATCACAAAAAATAGCCCTTAGTATTTTTTAACACTGACTACTTTTTTAACAATATTCTGTATGCAATTAGTTTTATACATGAATACACCATTATTTTTATAATTACAATGTTTATGTAATGGAAAATGAACATGTACGGTAGGTACAGGGGGAATCATTTGAAGAATCTTGTTTTATATTAACATGCATATGACACGATCATCAACATGTGAAGCAAGTGTGATCAATATAAAATATTCATTTTATTAACGTACATAAATTTTATACTCTACTTATTTTCTTTAATTCCTCATTTTTTAACTTATAACTCGCATAACTCAACGTCTATCGCTGATTAAAAACTGTTAAGCCATTAAAAAATATCGTATGAGTTTTTCAAGCACACTTTCAAAAAAACACTTTTCCATGTGTATTTTCCGTAACATTAGGTTACGGAAAATAGGCAAAATACTCTAATTTATCAACAAGTATTTATTGATCAATCTTGTCGTATACTTGTATTATTATTACCAAATTATTGAGGTGGAAATTTTCTGAGTACGCAGGTCTGCTGCGACGGGGGTATTATTGTTGTAACGGTAGACTTATATAAATTAACAATTGTATGGAAAATAATTATACTTGAGCCTTCGATCACATGAACTATTGTTTTTACCGAGAAGGTTGAGTAATAAATTAATATACTGTGGTGAAATTATCAAGGAAAACTATTAAGGTTTAACTAAAAAATAAAACATCCCCTTTTTAAATCTGTACAACTCTTAACACGCTCAATGCTGGTAGCAGTTTTGAACCATTTTAAAAATAATGATTTCGATGATTAAATGTGATGATAGTGGACAGGTTATGATTAACCGTGTCAGAGTGAATGTGCTCTCATATATGATTTATCACACGAAGCAATCTGCTGGGTATTTTAAGTTGAATACAGAGCTTGATTTTCTTAGTGACGCTTCTACAGGCCCGACCACCCAACCAGCCAAATATTAGAAGCACATCAGGCGACGCCTATCTCCTAACTAGATCGGCTACAAATGGGCCGTGGAGACGATCCCTCGCCTTTGCCATTGTCATTGCATCGTTCCGCCTCTCACATCATGGCATCTTACAGTAAACTTATGAAACAAAACGGTAAATGTTTACAGCTTAATGTTTGTTTAATGTTAACAGGGCAGATGGAAACACATAGCTGAAAAACTAAGTAAAAAATAGGAATTTGTAATGGACGTTCGACTAAATCCTACATGACCCATGCCATGTACGGTATTTCCTTTGATTTGGTGGCAGGTCATGCAAGATGGCAAGATATAATATTACAGTAGTTTTGTTAGTGATTATGATTTCAACTCTAGAGGTGACGCCATTAGATTTGCTTTCCTGAAAATTTAAGAATGGTTTGAAGCCGAGGGGGTAATCCCATAGAGTATATCCCAGTGAAAATAGGTAAAACTAATTATATCTAAGTTCAACCAAGTAGGCAACATCAGATTGCTGGAGTTGTCCATCGTTCTCTCCAATATGCTGTAACAGTACAAAATGGATATTATAAAGCACTGCTCGTTAATTACAGTGTTGTTTGTATAGGTATGTTATACAGTGAGTTAGTTGTTTAATATATATATATATATATATATATATATATATATATATATATATATATATATATATATATATATATATATATATATATAAAGGAAGTTATTTTAATTTGCAAACCACTTAAATCACTTATAATTAGTGGCATGCATACCAGATAAGCACGATCTATTTCTTAAATTAAAACAACCAACCCAATTGCAAGATTATAATTGAAACTGGGTGCAGAATGGCAAAATGTGAATCTATATTACATTTTTGTATTTTTTTTGTTAAAAAACTCTATAGTACCAGAAAGAAGAAACAAAAGAAAGGGATAGTGAATAGTTAAATCTCAAAGAAGATATAAAGATAAAGTTTTCAAAATATTAAAAATACTTAGAATTTATAGACTATTTTATTAACTACAATTTTTTATGAATTCTGTTTAATTGTAAACCCTGGTTCAAAGTTCGCGAAGCTACTAATCCATTTTCAGATAACAAAGAAAATAAAACCAATGGTGATGTACATTTTAAAACACCTATCCATCCAATGGTAATGAAATTTAAATATTTCTACACCTCACCCTCGTTAGACGCAAGTATACGATTATAAGAAGTATTATAAACTTATCTCATTCAGGTGAACAGTTTCCATCGACGTAAAAGCCATTTTTAAGTTTTAACACTAATTAATTTTTTTTAATATCTATAACCAAATTATTAATATAACAAATGAACGATGTGTTCATTCTGACCACTATGAGCACCTTAACATTTATAAATTTAAATTCTAATTTAATTTATGTACATTATACACATTCAAACAAATTATGTTAAAATATCGTGATCTAATTTAATTATTTTAAGGTTAAAAATTGAAAGTCAAGTCTTAATGTCAAATACAAGTAATTTTCATTTATGATTTGAACCTCCGGAATCGTAAAGATAACGCGATAATGCAACAGGTGACTAACCTCAATCCGTTACACTATTCTTTCAGACAATATTTTGAAGATTATAGTTTCCGTCTCAATAATGGGCTGGAAATTGTCTAAAATTTTCAAAACCTCTCGTCAAAGCTGAACGCTCATCGCTCATATAGGTCATAGGTCGTCAATTTCACAAACAACAACCACATATTTCAACACTGAACATAAACAACATTTACTACTGACATTAAGACTAAAGACATGTATCCCTTAGCTAAAACTGAAAATGCCATTTTCAGCTAAACTCTAGTCACCAGGGTACTGACTACTGCCGCTTGGGATTGTCACTCGAAGAATTGTCTAACATATTGGAGTTGAAAAGTATTATCTATTATCTAGTACAAAAGTATTATCTATTATCTAGTACAAAAGTATTATCTATTATCTAGTACAAAAGTATTATCTAGCAACAAACCGTTTGTTTTACATTATTAAGCATTTAATGCGTTTTAAATTCAATAAAAATTCTGTTAAACGATTAATTGCTCGCTCATGAACTATGAGATGAAAATTAAATTTGTTTTAAGCATAGCCAATCAAACGTGATTTTTATCAGACTAAAATCAATGTGAAAATAAATAGGTACAGAGAGCCTGGGAGCAGCCGGACACACTGCTAAGCCAGGACACTCTGGCGAAATCCTACAAGATTAACCTAACGGCTCCGGGGGGTCGTCTGGGAAATTTACGAGCACGGTGGAGGAAACATTTGTCCCGGCAGTAAATGTGTAAATATTGTTCATCTTTCGGTTATGCTCAGGTTACCGTTGGTTTGAGCTAACAGGTACTATAAATACAGTATTTACTTGGTTTCAAATGTAGGCTATGAGAATGTGTATAGGTTTGAAAATTATGATAATTTTCTAATCATCCAGCAGTGGGAAAAATGTGGGCTTGCTCTCTTTGATGAGCTGCCTAAAATAGTACGGTACCTTAAAAGAATATCCTTAAGTTCATTTAATTAAACAGTAACTAAATTAAAAGTTTTAATTTATTTTGGTACCTAAAAAAGCGTAGGTACTGGTATTCAAAATTGTTACCCTCTCTGTTCATATTTCATAAAGTTGTAATGTAGTTCGTAAAGTATTTTTAAATGTCAGAAAAATCTGACTTGAATCGAAGAAAGTATTTATTTTAACTTTCATTATGAAAGAGAAAACTGATTTATTTATTTTTAAATGTGTTCAAGACGAGTTAAATGTAATAAAAAGAGTTACTAGCTCTACCTTCGCGTTTTTTACGCTTTAAATATAGTTTTAATTATTCTTAAGTCAGATACTCTTTACACGTTACATTAATGAGTTTCTCATGATTCATTGTTATTGAAAAAAACCTAATCTGTTAGTTAAGGACTAAAAATAGTTTTAGATTTAAAACAGGAATATTCAACTCATATTAAAAATGGTATTTATAATGTAAATATTATGTTTATTTAAGCAAAAATATTAATAGTTGGTATTCTAAATTATGTAAACTCTACAAAGTATTGAATACAAGAGGAAGTATTTGTATTTGTACATATGTAACCTACAGACTCAGGAACCACTTAAACTGTTGTTATCTTACACCAGGTAGCTTTTAGCGAATTTTTCATTTGGAAGAAGCTATTAACGTAGGTCTCATGGTAAGACTTAAGCCCGGGACCATGTTATTTTTTCGTCTTTAGGTACCCAGAGGCCAAAAACAATAGTTTTATATATGGTTGTATGTCTGTATGTATGTATATGTGTCTGTGAACACGATAACTCTCGTAAAATGGTCCGATCGAGACCAAATTTGGTAGAGACGTGTATTCCTACAATTGCTTGGAGGAGTTCGTAACCTAGACATACCAGTCAACCGATACGGGTAGTTCGGTAGGGTTTTGTACTAAAAAATTGGGGTTTTTTGAGTTTTTCATATGTAATTTAAAAAATATTTGAATTTTATCTTTTACATTGTATTTAGGGGCTCCAATGCTAATCTTATAGAGAATAAGGAAAAATAATATCTTCCTTATTAACCAATAGTTTTGGATGAAACTTTTAGCTAACAAATCATAGTTTATATGTTCCTTACAGCAGCAAACCTGCATAATCTTTCCCATGTTAATCTTATGAAGAATAGGCAAACTCCTTTATTTATGTCTATATATTGATAAACTTGGTATATGGTCCAAATAAAAATAGTTTATGGTCAAAAGCCTACTTTCAGTGTTTCTCAAAGGAGCAAACCTGCATACTCTTTCCCATGTTAATGTTAGGCAAATACTCTTATTTATCAACGGGTATTGATTGCTCAATGTTGACATATACTTGTATTATTATTGCCATATTATTCAGGTGGAAATTCGGTGAGTACGCAGGTCTGCTGCGACGGGGTATTATCGTTTAACAAGCTGGTAAATACACACACACACGCAACGCTCTTTTTCTTAACGCTTCGTGCGTTAACTAACCTTCGTGCGTTTCGACAGATACATTTCATTTTAGGTGGCAATTAAGAAAGAAATGCACGTATTAAAACTAATTTTAACTCCACTTTTATTTATTTTATCTCATTTGTTTATTTATTTTGCTTTTTAATTTTGTTCCACTAACTAAAGTTAAAATTTGATTGATTATTAATTGGATTAAAATTTAATTGAATCTGTCTTTTGATCAAAATTTAAAGGTAAACTATTACACCTTCTAAAACCTTGTGTACTTACTCTATAATTGAAAACTATGAAATTGGAAGAAGATTTTTCTGTTTAATTAACATAACTATTCGAATTGGCCAAGTCATTCAATACATCTCCCCTATTTAGAATATACTGTGTAAATGATGAAAATTGTGATTGTGGAAGTGATAAAGATACTCTCGACCATGTTATATTACCGGCTGTCCGTCTGTCCCTTTGGAATAAAGTAATTCTTTCTACGAACTGCTATCAAGAACTGAGAGCAAGTTCAGATTGAACTTGTAATTAATTACAAGTTCAATTTACAACCTCGTTAATAACGTTAATTTATAATATGGACCTAAAATTTTTAGAGACAGTTTTCAAATTTATAGTCTAGAATGGCATTCTTGTTTAGTTTAATTTCATTGTTTAAACACTTTTGTAAATACTTTAAATGGCCTAACTTGGTTAAAAAAGTCATTATAAAGATTTTAAATACCCCCGTCGTAGCAGACCTGCGTACTAAGCGAATTTCCAAATCAATAATATAATAATAATAATAATATATGACAAGTTTGATCAAAATCTGTCAATAAACATGAGAATTAGTTGCCTATTAAGATTTACTACATAAGATTAACTACACATGGAATATTCTACGTCCATCCAGGGAAAGAGTATCCAGGTTTGCTGCTGTAAGGAACACTGAAAGTAGGCATTTCTACCATAAACAATTTTTATTTTTAACAATCATACCATTTTTCATCAACGGCTGTCCATAAATAAAGGAATTTGCCTGTTCCCTATATTATTAACATGGGAAAGAGTATGCAGGCTTGCTGCCATGATAAACACATAAACTATGATTTTTAAGCATTGGAAGCATAAGATCTCAACCACATGAAGGTAAATACCAAGTTTAATCCAATAATATTGATTCATAAGTGAAATATTATTTTTTCTTTATCCTCCAAAAGATTTACACTGGAGCCCCAAAATACAACGTACTGTCTTTAGTTTTTTAATATCTTGGTAACCGTTGGAGATAGAGAAAACTTTAAGGAACTAAATCGTGTAGCTTTTTAAGCTGATTTTAGTGGTGAAGGATAAAATTTAAAAAATATTACATATGAAAAACACAAAAACCTCAATTTTTGAGTACAGAACCCCCTAAACTACCAGTTCCCATTGACCTATATGTCTGGTTTACGACTCGCCTGAGTAAATGTAGGAATACACGTCTCGATCTGACCATCTTTACGAGAGTTATCGTGCTCACAGACACGCACACACACACACACACACACACACACACACACACACACATTTATATATATATAATATATATAAATTTATATATAGTATTTTTTATAATTTATAGGACTATTCTTTTTGGTCTCTAGGCACTTAAAGAGGAAAAATAACATGGTCACGGGCTTAAGTCTTACAATGAGACCTATGGTAATAGCATCTTGCCGATGGGAAATTCGCTAAAAAAGGTACCGGGAGAACGAGTTTTGCTCGGATAGAATAAGGCATGTATTATATAAGTTAGTTAGCTAAATTAAAACACGTTTTGTCATGTAATGTATGTATGTATTTGATGGAAACACAATTTATATGGTTTAAATCAAACGTTTACTAGCATAACTCTAAAAAAGTAGCCTCTCCGGTTCGGGGACAAACCTCGTGACTTTCCGCTGATAATCCTCAGTGCTTGCACTGAACTACGGCATTCTCTGCTCATACCTGTAGTTAGTTGTTATTTAGGGTGTTTTAGCCAACATCAACTGTTGGATCGGATCATATATAAAATAATCCTTACGATTATTATAATAAATAACACATATTACAAAATAACTATGTGTGCAAAACCTCTATTCATATCCTACGTCTAAAATAAAAAATGTATGAATACATAGTCCCTAAAAACTGAAAAATGTTTAAAACAGTAAAAACTGGAGATCAAATTTTGTGATTGTAGGAATTTGTAAACAATTTTATCCCCCACGAGATTAACATTAGTTAGAACTTTTAAATGCCACAAAATGGAAACTTATGGAGTTTTTACAAATTATATTTCACCAAAACCTCCCTGGGAGCACACAGAAGAACTTCCTAAAATTTTATAGCGATCGTGTGAATTGTTTGGAATCGCATGAAGATTGCAGTGTCAGATTTTATAAATTTAGTGTTTAAAAAATTTACAGCTGTGATTAAATAGTTTGAATGTTTTTAACTGGCATTCGTTCAAATGTAAAGAACATAATGTAAACAAAAAAATTATTGTAGTATAACGATACTATAGTTGATTCAGGCTACTAGAATTCAATTGAAATGAATACACTCTAATCTAATCTAATCAGGGAGCTCCGACCATATATAACATATACCATCTGGGCTCCGACCCAGATGGCATAAAAGAGTAAAATGTCAGGTTTTATAAATTTCGTTTTTACAAAACTATCAGCTGTGATTAAATAATTTAAATGTTTCAACTGTATACGTTTCTGTTAGGTTGCATGATGTTTGCTTGGCAGCGCTAATACACAATAAAATTGATTGTAAAACCATAAATGGGTTGCATTAGTAATAGAGTTAGTAGTTATAGGCAGTTTTATATTTTTTCGGCTCCTAAATTGTTCAATTCTTTGTCTGTCTCTATGTCTTCTTCGATTACGTAATTTCAATTTCTGAAAAATCTCAGAGAGTGGTTGTTGACTAGGAGGGACATAGAACTGTTGATTGGCTAATCAAAAGTTTTTCAAATAGTTTTCTGCATCCTTGCCGCTTCTGTTATATTTTATTATTATTATTTTTTATTTTTTATTAAATTAAGATGTTGTGTTATAAGTTCTAGTTTCTGGTGTTTGATCTTTATGTTTATGTACTTTGTACTTTTTATATTAAGTAATAGTTTGGATGTTTTAATGTAATAAATAGGTTTGTTATATCTCATATTTTTTAGTGATTTTTGATTCGTCTTCATTTGCTTATGATAAGCGTTACATGTTTTAAGTTTCGTTTATGCATAGGCACTAAATATGTAGACCAAGTATTAATATTTTATATTATGGGATCAGTATTGTATATAATTCAATGGGAGTCGCCGGCACACTGTCTTTTCCGTGATGCCACCTCTATACAGCAATTTTGCTAAAGAGGTGGCTATCCAAGTTGTACAATTTTATTTATAGCTGTAAGATGCTATATAAGCATGTATAAAAATATGTGATTTTACGATATATATTTACCATCAATATCTTGGAGCAACTTGTAAGATAATGTGAATTGTTTATGTACATTTTGGAAATAAAGAATTTATTTATTTATTTAGTAAATCGTGATGTTCGAGGTGATACATTAATGTGTAACGATGTTCAAGAGACAAATTGACAAATAATGATTGCAGCTTTTATAATTGTTACAACATATCGTTTCTCGAAACAAATGAGGTTTAGAATAACCAGAGACCACGGGACGTGCTTCGTACATGTTTGTGGTGGACAGCTCAATATCACCACAATGTTACCATATCCAATATATTTTCATCGCATTATTTACAAGTGTTAACTAATTACAATTGCCTGTAATATATTATTCTTAAGGAAATATTGCTAAGTTTAAAATCATTAATAAACGAAATACATTACACTGTATATTATTATTCAAATTTAATTTGAAATGCCGTAACCAGATATGGAGGAAATGTGTGCAATTGTTTTTTTTCAAATTTTGGTTTTTCATTCTTTCATACCTCATAGTGGTTACTAAAACTCTTTCCAGACTATAATTTATATACGACTATAATTTATACATTTATGATTTGGCTCACAGCCTTTAATTAAAAGCTCAATATTATTATACTGTGTAAAGTATTTTTACAAAAAATATTCATTTTTAACTTTTCAATCTGTTTTAAGGATTTTTATGTTCCGATGGTATTGTGTTTCAATTGTTTCAGGTAGAATTCACATGGACAGAAATTAAGAGTTCATTCCTCACACGTGCTTCCTTATGTGTGGAAATTCGCCAGTAAGTTTTTGTGATGTAGTACCTATGTAAATGTCTTATGCTAAGTATCTATGCAAATATTTACTAGTCAAATTGATTTGATTTGTTGAGTACGTCGAAGAGACAGTGTTGTTCCTAACACGTGTCTGTAACGTCGGGGAAAGTTATTGGAAATCAATAAAGGTCCGAGTGATTACTTCACTGTTAACCACCCTATGAATACCTCTTTTACAGTTTTCACTCTAGTATTAAACAAATGTCACTTTTCCGCGTCGATAACACAAATTACATCATCTTGGTTCATCATACGATATTATGAACATGTTTTGCTTTAATTTTTACCATTTTCTCATACAGTTTGCAATTTTCTTTATCATAAAAAGATTAGTTGCTGTGGATATAATAAAAAATGTCAACTAACAAATCCTATCGACCCTATCACGACTATTAAAGGATTATTTCTCAATATTTCTTTAATAAGAAATTCTTCTAAAATTTCCTCTACTTTTGATACATTTAAAAATAAATGTACAAATAAAATAAATCATATACAAAATCATTTAACGTTTACAATCAGTTGATTTTCCTAATTAAAAAAATAGTACTCGTAACTAAGCTAAAAAATTATGTATAAACATATTCTACAAACACCTTTGCAAAACCTTTTATCCTATTTAATGTAAAACTAAAATATCTTTTAGTGTAAATTAATAATCGACTATCAAAATATATTTTTATTTTGTAAAAAACTGTTGGGCTTCTTTACTTAAAGGCAAACGCAAGCCTCCTTTGAAATGTTTTAATCAGCAAGATCCCGGTTTTAATACTTTATTCTTTGTTTTTTCCAGAATTATACGTCAAGTATCAAGATTTCCCTAGTTAAGCTGAGATAAAAAAATATAATTATAAATAAATTTGATTCCGGAATATATTCTCAGTGTAACAATAGTATTTGAAATCTATTATTCATTGTCAAAATATTATTTATTATTATTTAATTATTAATTAATTAATTATTTATTGATATTTAATTTTAATTAATATTATTTCGCACTCTATGACTGAACTCCGTTTAGATGGCAGATGTTTTTCTTTGACTACTGAGCCGCAACTTCAACATATTAAAGTTCGAGCCTTCTAATCTCGGTTCTGCAGATTATTATGAAGAGTCTGATGGAAAATCGATAGTAGAAGGAGATTGATTAACAGAAGGTTGGCGCTAGCATTTGGTTTAGAACTACAGTGGCTGTTTCAGAATTACACAATCACATATCTGAAATTTGTTTCGTCATTGAAACTAAATAGCTTAGCGGTTCATATTTTATTTTTTACTGATTACTTTTACTAATTTTGTAATTTATTATTTTTTTACTAAAAGTAACCTGTTTTAAAATATTAGAAAACTGATAAAGTTCGATAAAATATTCCCTTAAAATAGCTTATGATATTCATGATCCAAGGAAATAACTAAGCTGAAGTGAAACTAAAACAACTTTGTGACTGTCAAAGTTTCTGGAAGCTGATTCCAAACTCAACAAATAATGAAGTTTCTTGCTTCCTCGTGAACATAAGGTCGGTCAGCCTAAATCTTGTTCAATAGTTTTATCGTGAGTTCAGCTGTCGTACACAATCAAATCTTGGGAATCACGCTCAAACATCACGTCCTGCCGACTTGTATAGAAAAAACAGCAGTAATCAACAATAAGACCAGGCCAATGATTGGGCTCTGACCAAATGCATTGTTTTGTATAAAGAACACTTGTAATTGTTATGTCCAATTCAGCACCAATTATAAAGTTATAGTTTTGAATTTACATTATTTGGTGTTATGATATTTTTATTGTTTTCCCGTTTTATGCTCTCAATACGCTAAACAAGTCATTTGTGTTCGTATTCTCCATGAACGCCCACAACGATCAAACTTGGTTTCCTCATTCTATATCTTTTTTGAAAATGTTTTTGTTCACTTTAAACAGGCCCATTCACAATGAAGAAGAAAAACTAAATTTTTTTAATTACTTTATATTAGTTTTACAGAGCCTGTGATTATTTCCATGACAGTTATTTAATACTAGTTTGTTGAAATTGATCAATACTTTCAAACCTATTTCAAAATTATACTACATTAAAATGTACGCTTAACGAATTTTAATAATGATAAAAGTTTTCTAATTTAATTTAATTGATCTAATTCTAAACTAATGACGGTAAATAATTGAGCTGCAAACTTATTACGTATTTGTAAGTCTTTATTTTTTACATTTCAGTTTTTTATGTCGTCGTTATAGTATTTTGTTTCTTAACCGTGAATCTATCTGTACAAAGCACAGGATTACCATTAGTTCAACATCAATGTAAAAATAAGCAGCTTTCAATTAAAAAGCAACATTAGTTTATTTATATTTATCATCTATTTTAAACCAATTTCAAAATCAAACCACATTAAAATGTTATCTCAATTTATACAATACTTTCAATATCATTGAACTGATAATTTATTTTTTCAATTTATTTATTTGTTTACAAGTATTTTGACATTATGATGAGTAATCTTCTAAACAAGGAGCCATACAACCCGTACAAATAACTCTAGATAGGCGCTAGTCGTTAAGAAACTATAAGACTACTATAACTATAAGAAAACTCGATACGTGCTCAAGACTTTGGTAAAACAACCTGTTTTATGTATATATATAATTTATTAATTTATTTTAAGTAAAAAGGGCTACTATTGTTATTGTTAATGACAATAACAATAGTAGCCCTATTACATTACTAAGCGTTTGAAACACAGTAACGTTTTTAATATTTTATTAAATTCTGACATATCTTGGACCTCAAATCTATCTATTTCTATCTATTCCTTCTTCCTTATTTCCTTTCCTTCTATTTCTATATTCCTTCTATCTATTTTTGAATTATATTTGACAAACCAGCCGGACATTCAAAAACAGATACAAAAAACATTAACAAGCTTTTAATTTAAAAAAATCAACACAAGCTGTCATGCTTCATCAATAAATGCTAAAGAACACAATTTAAAAATTTCGGAGGAAGACCTTGATATAATTGAATTTGGAACAAAGGAAACAAAATTAGACTTAAAAGAGGAGTTACATATATACCAAAGCTTCAAAACACAGCCCAACAGATAAATCAATAAAATATAAACACATGCAACAAATAATATATTTGATAAAATCTTACAACTTCATCGTAAAGACTAAATGAAAATAGCTAAATGAAAAGACATCAAACATTGATTTACGTTTGATAATAATTTAATTATATTTGGTTAAAGTGTACTGTGAACACTTAAGGTCCAAAACATGTCAGAATTTAATAAAATAATAATAAAGGATGCAGAGTTAAAATCTGTATTGTATGGTAAACACATGTACTCGTATGTTGAATTTTGTTGGTTTTCGAGTTGTTGGCTCACAGGTTGCTTTCTCTTGTCTTCACTCCTGAGTTTTTTCCTCACCAAATTGTGGATTAGAGTTGGTTTGTATCCGTTCTTTACAGAAAGGTATTTTGTTGTGAATTTTTCTTGATGATTCTTTCATAGAGATGTTTACTATGTAATTATTTAATTAGATTAGGGTAAGTGGCTGTACTGTAATGGCTTTAAGGTCGACAAATGTCAGTATTGAACCCGCCGCTATCCGGTCCAGCCGCCAACTCTAAGACGTCCTGAGACCTCCATTGCTGGCAGCCCACATCCATCCACGGACGCTGGGATCTTCTACTTAACCCCTACACCCTCTGGACCAATGGTGGGTCAATAAGTCCTTTTAATTTGAATGTTCACATTAGTGCGTGTCAGCGTGTCTCCCCCCCTCTTTTTCTCTCTCACTCACTCTCTCTCTCTCTCTCTCTCTCTCTCTCTCTCTCTCTCTCTCTCTCTCTCTCTCTCTCTCTCTCTCTCTCTCTCTCTCTCTCTCTCTCTCTCTCTCTCTCTCTCTCTCTCTCTCAGACACGGTCCTTATCGTGCCATTTCTCAAATTAAATTATCCAATACTATCCATTTTGCTGATTTCTCCAATAAGCTTTATCTCCTCAAACACAAAAACTATTCAACTTCTATTACGAGTATACTTTTCTATTATGTTAGTGATTTATAAAAAAACTTGCGTAGCCTATATTTGATTTACTTTAAATATAATAAAATTGCATAATGTAAGTATTAATTGCGAACTCCATAACTACCACCACTCCGAACGGATCACAATTATTTATAAATTCCGTAATAATTCTTTAACATTACAAAAGCCACATATTCGCACAGCTTGTCGCCATACAATAAGGATGTTTTGACAATGCCAGGCACGGCCAGGAACAGCATCAGCTGAATGTAATATTGAAATTCAGACACTGGTATTCACCATTCTGGGGTTCAGCTTTATCACAACATCACAAAATCCATCTTTTACGTTTTACGTTATGTGATGTACTTAGCTATTTTTTATTAATTACAGCTATGTGATAACCATTCATTTTACCTTATTATTAATAATTACGTCATTAACAACGACAATTACTGCTTAAACCATTATTACAGATGCAATTTAATCTACTTTAAATCCCTCCCAATGGTAGAGTCTCAGTTTTAGGTTGTAGGAGTGCGTAGTTCTAAAAGTATTTTCAATTTTAAAATATGACAAAATATTCATTAAAACCTCACTCATCTTAGTGGATAGTTTACCTACTGTGCAGGAACTCAATTGATATTAAAACTATATCATGGACTACGTATATGTGATGTGGAATAAATGGAAGTAAACTGTGAAATGGGGCAGTAAAAGTGACGATGATAAAATGATTAGTCAGAGACGCATCGTCTAATAGAGAGTAAAATGGCTTACTACCTTACAATTAAATAGTTTTTGAGTGAGGTGGGGGAGGGTGTATTGTTTTTTCTCTCTTTCCTAATCTGGCACCTTTTTTAAGTCATCCTGGAGCCTGGTTGAGTTGGTACGGGCCGATAGTGTATAATCCAAGGGAGCAGCACAAAAGCGGAATCAATTAGACTGATGTTACCTACGGGTCCGAATGCAAATATGTAAAGCACGAACTTATGAATCCGATAAGATGTTAGCAAGGTGGACAGCTGTTTAAGTGAGGCAGATAAAATAACAGTACACTACCGACAGTAACACAATGACAGGGATTAATGCATGTAATATTTTATTGTGCATATGTAATTTTCAAAGTTGAAAGATTGTTAAAGTTTTGTCTTTATAATGGCTATTCTATTAGCTGAAAAATGTATAATTATTACATTATTAATTAAATTGGATCTGTAATCTGTTAGATTTTTTTTTTTAGAAATGATTTAATTTTAGATTATGAATTTATATAGATCAATTAATAGACCATCAATCAAATATTAAGACACAACAAAACATGACAGCTGTTGGATTGAGGTGATAGTGAGGACATTGTAATTGGGATGTTTGCAATATTTTTACAAACTGTAAATTTATGTTATTATATTTATATTTTGTTGTTGTTGATGCTGCTGTTGCGTTTACACGTAGCTCAAAATTATTATTTTAATTCTATTTAAAAACATAAAAAATTAATTAATATTTATTCAAATAAATTTCTATCAATTATTGTAAAAACTGTAAATGTATAATTTTAAAACTTTTTTTAAAATGTTATACTAAAATAAATTTATCAATTTATAAAGTGTACTAATCACAACAAACTCAAAAATATTCAATTACTCTGCACATGTTTGCAATTGTTATAAACTGTAAAAAATTAATGAATTATATATTTTTGTGTAAATATCTGAGTTTTACACTGTAAAATATTATGTTGACCTCTCGTTTGCATAAAAATATATATTATGTAATACAGTGAGTGGATTTCAAGCAAATCATTGATACACTAAACTCAAATAATATTTTTAGCTTTTCCTGTTAACAATTAAAAATATAAATATATATTTATATATTATCACCCAAAAATATCAATTGTTGAACATATCTAAAATTTAACGTTATATTATTCTTGTGAGTAATATGTGTGATTGTATGATAGTAGTTATTATATTATGCCTTAAATCGATTAAAACAATCATTGCATACACTGTATTATCTACAACTAACAATATTCAGACTTTTAAAAACAAAGAGTTGTATATTTCACTTTTATACCACCCTTGCAACATACAGAGTATCAAAAATTAATTGGTGTGTATTTTATTCTTGGAGTAATCGGCTGATGTGCGAATTACGTTGTTCTTATTCTGTGAATGTTTCAAAACTCACATTTGAGGTTAGCCTCTAAAACCCACTCTCTTTGTGGATAAATAAGCTGATTTTGTATTTCATTATATCCATAATGACATTACTTTCGCCAAATGAAAAATGTATCGTTATGAACTCAAAATGCAGCGGTTCTCCATTTAAGTTTAATAATGAGCCTCTTAATGATGTTTCTTTCAGTATCTTTTTTGGTACTTTTGGCAATGATCTTAGATAAAGGATAAAATACAACTTCGTTAAAGTATTAAAGTTTATGTTTGTAAAATTGCTAACATTTGGATATTTATAAACATGGAGATGTGTACAATGTTGAACGTACGTGTACAAGAGCCACTTGAAGTAAAGATGTTGTGTTTGTTTTGATAGCGAGTCACAACTAAAACCTAAACCTTGTTGGGCAGCGAAGCCTCTTACATTTTTATGAGCTAGATGTCTACCGAACGAGAGACAAACCAGCGAGATGCTCTTTGGATTTTCTCGTTGAATATAAAGTTCCTCTGCTTATCACTTTACCAACACTGAGGTGGTTTTTCACAGATTGTATTTTACTGCTTAATATTTATAGTATATATTTACATTAGTATGATACTGTATTTACCGTAATGAAAAATCTGTCATGTTTTAAATACATGCATGGATAGGCCCTTTTCATATGGAAAACGACGAATTGTTCGTAAACCCTTGCTCTTAAGGTTTTACAATGTTTTTTGTGGATGATCTTCTTTTCTTCTTCTCAAGGATCTTCTTTTCAAGGGGTTTCCTAATCAAAGGTGATAAAACTACTGTTTCCTAAATATAACGGTTTTACTAGTATACTATAAAGTTTTATACGAGTTAAACATAAATAATATAAAACCTTTGTTATTCTATTTTGGTTTGTAGCGTTTCAAAGCAAACGAAATAATATATTTATTATCACAGTCCCAGAACAGAATAATCACTAAATATATTTATATCAATTACATAATTGTTACTATTATAGTTTTGTATTTTTAATGCTAATCCCTTTCAATTTGTTAACTTTAATATTTATTGATGGACGAACGAAGTGAGCTATATCGTGTTGGTTGTGTTTACGAGTCGTTGTTTCGAGTGGTTGTTTCACTGTCCATCAGTGCACATCGGTGTATGTATGTGAAAGTGTAGGTGTGTGAAAGGATCACATGTAATTAAACAAAATTATATGTTTATTTACACTATTGGAGTCAGCTCAAATAATAAACATTTTATTATTTTATCTTCGCTCTATGTCAAGTAAGATATTACTGAGATGTTGAAACTTGTAAACACAGTACGAGGAGGTCTCTGGAGCCTTGACGAGAATCTAACGGGTAAAAGCAAAAAATTCATATCTGTATAAGATTAGATTAGCATTTGAAATGGTGACCTACCCAGGTAGGTATTTTAAGTCAAGTACGAATGAAAATGGTTGTAAGATAATTGTGGCGCGATCATGTAGTCTTGTTACTGACTAATGCTGACATGTCCTTAGACAAGACCGTTAATTAATAGCCCAACAGCCGATGGCAACTAAGCGACCTTTCGTTTAAAGTGGAATTCGAACCTCCAAGTAGTTGGATTACAGGACACGCTACGGTCCCAGTAAATTTTACAGCAATGTTATTTGAAATATTGTTATAACATTCGGTATAAAGGTTTACATATTTATTTATATGATATATCATAGAAAAATGAATAAATATAATAATAGAATATGATGGAATATATCAATGTGTTATTCCTGGGGGCAGTGAAACGAGTTACTTATCCCAATTTTATTCTTTGAATATTAAGCAAATTATGTAGATTCCTTAATAATTGAAATATTGTGATGATATTGAAAAATGTGTATTAAAAATGCTAATTTTAATATTTCCCATAACAACAAACTTCCTAACCATTTCCCTTGATGATTCTTATGTCATATAGGCAAATTGATGTGTACCCTCAGTACCTCTTACAACATGTATATGTATGTGTATATGCACATATATTCTGTTAATTTTAACTAACTTCCCTTTATAACATTTAAATTTGTCTTCCTAAATTTTGTACTCATTGTCTCATTTTGAAATCAAATAACTGTAACTGTCTTAAACCGTTCTTATATTATTTATTATTATTAATATTTTTTTATTATTAATTATTATAATTTTTTAAAGCAGAATAAGAATTATTTATTTCTCTGTTGTAAACTTTTGACAATAAACATTCACACACTCATTATAGTAACCAGGCTTCGTATTTGAACCAATGCTAATACTTACAGAGTAGGATCCAAGTAAGTATACTACAGTTAGATGCCAAGATTGACCTTGAACAGAGAAATGTATTCCTGTAAGGCATAGCCTGTTTGGAGGCTTTGTTAAAATTTAACAATTAATAATTTTTAAAATGGCAATATATGCTATTGCTCTAAAATATTTCACATCTACTACATAATATATAAACACAAATAAATAAAATTAATCAAAATTTAATCCATTATATTCCAACATGCAGATAAAAAAATCACATTAAGTACAAAAACAAGATAAAACATTCCAATGAAACCATTCCAAAAACTAAACAATAGAGGTCAATATGTATAAAAATTAAAACTTATTACAAAACTTAATGATTAAATCGGTGCTATAGGTTTGTCAAAACATAATTATGTAATAAATAGACTATAAATACCTAATAATTAAATACGTATAATTAAATACGTAAAATCTTTAATCTTTATATATTGATATAGAAAATCACCTCTTCAATGTTCCTGATAATGTTCCTAACGGGCCATTGCCAATATTCCATATTCCAGCCTACTATGAACCAATGAGAGATACAGTGGACTTAAAAGGTTTTTTACTATACATATTTTGAATAACATAAAATAGTCGTACTTTGTTGTTAATATTTTTTGTTTTAAATTTAGTACATGGTCTTTCCAATTCAAATTTTGATCAACAATCAATCCTAAATATTTTATATTAGGTACACATTTGACTTAAACACAATAATCACTTCATTCCCTATTATTCGTTAAACAAGTCACAACAAACGTGTCAAAACAGTTTTATTTTGCATTTAGTGACTTCCTCTAAGCATAAAGTTAATGTATCTAGTTTTTTCGCACTTAATACCATGTTATTTTGATAAGACCACCTCTGTATAGAAAGTAAATAATCATTATTTTTTTCTGCAACTTCATTCTATGAATCACCTGTATATATTATAAGGCGGTGTCGTCAGCAAAAGAGGTTATATTTCTATTTAGAGAGGTATTACAGAGATCATTATTAAATATTATTTTATATATACATTAAAATTTTCATAGATACTCCAAGTAATTGTTTTCTTGAGTGCTTTGAAGAGAAGTCGGTCCGCGCACAGGACCATTTGGGACCTACGCGGATCTTTTTTTCCTCTCGCAGGCATTGTAAGAGCACTGTACAATTTTATTGAAATAAATGGATTTGATTTTATTTGATATAATTTCGTTATTTATTATCATACTGTGATAGCATTAATCTAGTATACTGTATTCGACATAATCTATAAGTTCAGTTTATATCATCTCAAATAATTCATTTTACTAAAATGTTTTACTACGAGTTTACTAAAAACACAGGTATGATGCTACCGGTGTTCAATTTGAGATTTTTTCAAAGTGAAGTGTTTTTGAATAAAACTACATGATTTAAAGCTATTATTGATTAGTGTTTTTCAAATGGACCATAAACTATAGAGCAATAAAGCTAGAGACTAAGTCAATGAGACTGACATATACTTAAAAATGCGTGTTTCTTCTGATTTAGTCCATCCAATTACGCGAATATTTGGGAGTACTCTTTGTATATCTTATGAATTGTGATCAATATAATGAAAAACTTTCAACACATTTCTGTTCTGGGATATGAAATGAAGCTTCCTGAAATAGGCTGTTACAATGATATATTTCAAATAACATTTCAGAGAGTGCTTTATTCAACCGTCCTCCCTCTCCGTTTAAAATGTGTAAACCAAAAGTAGTGGTGTCATAAATGTGATCATTATATTTGCACAGCACTCCGATGTTACATAAGATAAGGACTGTTGTAAGTACAGAAGTATTTTTCTGTCTTTATTCAAGAATCTGTTGCTCGCCAGTAAATGTTTCACGAGTATTGTTACACACATGATTTTGTAATACATCTCAGCAGTATTACGGTTTAATAAAAATGCGGAAATAATCTAAATTTATATATTGATATAGAAAATCACCTCTTCAATGTTCCTGATAATGTTCCTAACGGGCCATTGCCAATATTCCATATTCCAGCCTACTATGAACCAATGAGAGATACAGTGGACTTAAAAGGTTTTTTACTATACATATTTTGAATAACATAAAATAGTCGTACTTTGTTGTTAATATTTTTTGTTTTAAATTTAGTACATGGTCTTTCCAATTCAAATTTTGATCAACAATCAATCCTAAATATTTTATATTAGGTACACATTTGACTTAAACACAATAATCACTTCATTCCCTATTATTCGTTAAACAAGTCACAACAAACGTGTCAAAACAGTTTTATTTTGCATTTAGTGACTTCCTCTAAGCATAAAGTTAATGTATCTAGTTTTTTCGCACTTAATACCATGTTATTTTGATAAGACCACCTCTGTATAGAAAGTAAATAATCATTATTTTTTTCTGCAACTTCATTCTATGAATCACCTGTATATATTATAAGGCGGTGTCGTCAGCAAAAGAGGTTATATTTCTATTTAGAGAGGTATTACAGAGATCATTATTAAATATTATTTTATATATACATTAAAATTTTCATAGATACTCCAAGTAATTGTTTTCTTGAGTGCTTTGAAGAGAAGTCGGTCCGCGCACAGGACCATTTGGGACCTACGCGGATCTTTTTTTCCTCTCGCAGGCATTGTAAGAGCACTGTACAATTTTATTGAAATAAATGGATTTGATTTTATTTGATATAATTTCGTTATTTATTATCATACTGTGATAGCATTAATCTAGTATACTGTATTCGACATAATCTATAAGTTCAGTTTATATCATCTCAAATAATTCATTTTACTAAAATGTTTTACTACGAGTTTACTAAAAACACAGGTATGATGCTACCGGTGTTCAATTTGAGATTTTTTCAAAGTGAAGTGTTTTTGAATAAAACTACATGATTTAAAGCTATTATTGATTAGTGTTTTTCAAATGGACCATAAACTATAGAGCAATAAAGCTAGAGACTAAGTCAATGAGACTGACATATACTTAAAAATGCGTGTTTCTTCTGATTTAGTCCATCCAATTACGCGAATATTTGGGAGTACTCTTTGTATATCTTATGAATTGTGATCAATATAATGAAAAACTTCCAACACATTTCTGTTCTGGGATATGAAATGAAGCTTCCTGAAATAGGCTGTTACAATGATATATTTCAAATAACATTTCAGAGAGTGCTTTATTCAACCGTCCTCCCTCTCCGTTTAAAATGTGTAAACCAAAAGTAGTGGTGTCATAAATGTGATCATTATATTTGCACAGCACTCCGATGTTACATAAGATAAGGACTGTTGTAAGTACAGAAGTATTTTTCTGTCTTTATTCAAGAATCTGTTGCTCGCCAGTAAATGTTTCACGAGTATTGTTACACACATGATTTTGTAATACACCTCAGCAGTATTACGGTTTAATAAAAATGCGGAAATAATCTAAATTTATCTGGTTGACAAATGTTTTATAAACTCTTTAATATTGAATGGAAAACATCTGTTTCTGTACTATACTTTCAAAAGCCAAACACATTGTTAGACTAAGTGTATTAAAAAATATAAAGATTTGGACCATGGAACTTGGCACAAATAGAATGTGTTTTAAATCTCAATCTCAAAACACTGATATTGGAAGGTAATGGATTCGTCCTAAATCCCCCTCTTCGGCCAAGGGCCTTTTTATCATTCATGACACGAATTTTAATACCTAGAACATTTTACCTACATAAAATACATTATTTTTGAAGAAATGTAAGTATAAACTGATTGAAAATATGGAGTTACTTTAAACCGGAATCGATTCAAGAAGGCGGCTTTGACCGTTTGAACTGGCTACGATATTTTGCTGATAAAATCTATTCTAAACCGCAAGAAATTATAAATTTCAATGATAAAATTCAATTCAAGAGAAAGATAGATTCATTCCGTTAAGAATAGTTTAGTAAAATGTATTTTTACAAAACGCGGACGAAGCGTATTAAAGCCGAATAGTTTCTGTCTTAGATTGGTTACGAATAACAACATTCTATCAATTAATGGCAACCTTATAATTGTTATTTGTTAATTTTGTTAATTTAAATCCAATTTTCTATGCTTTTGCATTTTAGTAGGGCAAAGTAATATTTGAATAAGGTTGCATACTACCTTCTTGGGGTATAAAAAGATTAAACCCCAAAACAGCGGCATGGATTCGTTGAAGCAAGAGTATGCATTTTGAGGAATTACGACGTCCAAACAATATTTTTCCAGCTTTCTTCTTTTAGATTTTTTCGCTCCTATTCACTTAAAGCTTAACATTGACCTATAAGCCGCACATCGGAATGAAGCTGCTAAAGCATTACAGGAACAGTGCAATTTACTACAGTGAAGTATAGGTACAGTACCGTGCAGTACGGTACAGTTCATTAACAGTACCGTTCAATACAGGTAAAGTATAGTGCAGGTACAGTAAAAGTTTCAGTAAAATTGCAGCTACCGTGCAATACAGGAACTGTACTGTACAGTTACAGTACAATGCGGTACAGTACAGTGTAGTACATGTACAGTGCAGTAAAGGGTCAAATCTATGGAATGAGATTACACAAACACAATATTGAGAACGCTTTAGTGTTCTAATATTCTACTTTGCTACTGCTACTTGCTACTATAAAATGAAATCTACTGAGGAAAATCCATCTAAGGAAAGGAGGGATTTCATCCTTCTATGAGAGAACATAGATTCCTAAGAATTAAAAAAATCCCAAGTATTGTAACCTGTAGGTTACAAGGTTACATTAAAAATTATATCCTCAATTCACTGTGTATAGTTTATGTCCGCTCTATTACAGTATACATGAAGGAAGAGTGTTGAAAACACCAACACTGGTTACATAGTGCTCTAAGAATCTCAGGGAAAGATCCATCAAGTGTGAAATCAAATTATCTCGCACGAGTTTATACTCTGGCCTGCGAGATGTTTAATATTGCTGTTGAAAACATCTCAACTTGGGCTAGAAGCAATACTCTCGTGGTACATATTCATATTTTACATTTTCATTCCTTTTATTTTCCATCTTTATTTATGGTACTTTTAAAATTCAAATTATCGTTTATACCATGATTAATTTCATATCCATGTGTAACATATTAATTAAAAGTCTTAACGTTTAACAATTGTGGAGGCTAAAAATTAAAATATGCAAACCAACTGTAATAGGAATCTTGAAAGGGGAGTTAAAATACAAACATTGTTACGTATAAATAATAAGTATAGAATTGTATACAACAAATGTATTTTTTTAAATATATTATTTAAATCGCTGTTACTTTCTCCCCTTATACATAGTATATGGAGAAAGTATTGTTTTCGTCAAAATTTTCGAATTTGAGTTGAGGGTGGATATATCCGTTTTGGGGCCCCCTGAATCCAAAAAAGTGGGTTTTGACGTGATGTCTGTCCGTCCGTGTGTCTGTCTGTGTGTGTGTGTGTGTGTGTGTGTGTGTGTGTGTGTGTGTGTGTGTGTGTGTGTGTGTGTGTGTGTGTGTGTGTCTGGATGTGTACAGTGCCACAGCCTACCCCGTTGGTCCGATTTAGATGAAATTTGGCAAGTATATATATATATAGTCACCGTATCTCCAGGCGTTTTTTTCATTTTTTTGAATTTTTGATTTTTAAGGGCAGTTCACCCCTAAAAACCCTTAAAAAACGTGAAAAATCCAAATTTCTCAAAAACGGCTCTAACGATTTTGATTAAAATTTGATAGTTTATAGTGCACAGAGTACTAAATAATTTGACACCACCCGCATGTCTGTAAAAATGACGGTTCAAAAGTTATGGGCTTTTAAATGTCAAAAAAATCAAATTTTTAAATTTTCAGCGAAAACAATAAAAGTAAAGTATAACTTGACTGATACCATTGAAACCAGCTTAAAAAACTAAACAAATTAGTATCTTGAATTATTTGTCTACGACTAACGGTTCCAGAGAAAAAGTAAATTTACTGTCTACGATAAACGCAGTACGTTGTCTGGAAGCGCCCAATGTTATTCTTATGGAGAATATTAAAAAATCAATTTCTTCCTTATTTTCCAACCGTTTTAGATGAAACTTGGTATGAAGCGTAAGGTGAAATCACCGAACAAAACCAGCTCAAAAAAGCTTGGTATTACCGGGGGGGGTTCCCCCATACAATTTGAACAATTAATTTAACGTTGTCTCTTGTTTTTATTTTTTGAAATTGGATGATTATTTTTGAAACAATAAATTATTAAATGATGTTTGGATTAACTTTGTAGAACACAATAGTTTTATTACAGATTGTCTTTTTTTCAATTTACTTAAGGGAGAAAGTATGTGTCAGTCCACTGGTACCGTTTATTTTTTTAACCTTACAGGAAAAGGTTTTTTCGCATTGTTTAACGAGTTTAGGCTTATCATATTACGTATATTAAAATAAGTATTTAATTATAAAATAGCTTACTTGTTGAGGCCTTGACACCTTAAATTATACTTTTGACTTATTAACAAATGTTATAAATGACTGTTATAACTCAGGAGAGATAAGACTCAGAGTCATAAGAGTTAATGAGTTAGTAAATTATTCATTTAATTAGACTAAATAGTAACCGAATATCGGTATAAATCTATAGCGAGATTTTTCAATACATTACTTTTTGAATTTTTAACATGCTTTGGTCTAAATATATTTAACAGGATTTACATGATCTTATCAACAGATTTTTTAACTAGTAACGATAAATACAAAGCTGCCACAACAAACATTATGACATTAGTTGGTGCTGATGACAAGACTGGATGGTATAAATCCGTACCCAGTGTCTAATTATTTTTTTAATTACTTGGTAGTAATTTTCCATCAAGATAATTACACCAGTTTTGAATGTGTCATTATTGTACTCTGAATATCAATTATTAATTCTGGACCCATTTCTAAATTTTAACTTTTGATGTCGTAACGTTAAAGTATCCATTAATTAGTCTTAAATTGATTTAATAGTTAGATAAGAAAATGTCTTGAGTGTGCGTTTCTCTAACCTAAATGTCATCTAACTCCTACAATGTCTTTATACTATTCAAATCTATCAACAAACCAAGAATAAAATATATAAAGAGCAAGTGGTATAACAACCTCGACGGCGTTGTGGACCGTAAAATCAAATCATTCTAGAGACCGACCCCGTGTAGACGTCTCATCGCGCTCTGTTAAATTGTCTCTTGGACATTTTTGTTATTTATTATTATTTAAAAGTAAATGTAACAGTTTTATGCCGACAATTTTACGTGAACTGAAAACTATTAAATTTAGTTTTTGTATAATATAAATATAATGTAAGCAGTTTACTGCTTATTTCATCATTTTAATACGATATCAGCGATGACACAGTGTTCTATTTTTGTAATACATTATTTGAAGTCCCAAAATGTGTCGAGAGAGCTTGTATAAGACCATGATTTTACCTGTTGCACTTTATGGTTGCTAAAGCTGGAGTATCAGAAAACAATACCTGAACAAACTGTTAATATTTGAAAGGCGGGTACTAAGAATACTAAAATATACGGCCCTGTCCAGGACGATATCACAGGGGAATGGCGAATACGGCACAATCAGGAAATTGATGTCATGTATGAGGAAAACACGATTGTGGGAATATTAAGAGGTAGAGATTTCCTATACTGGCAAAATATATGGCACCAGAGGGGAGACGACCTAGAGGAAGACCAAAGAAAATGTGGATGGATTGTGTGAGAGAGGATCTGCAACAGGTTGGAGCTTTGGACGACTGGCGGGAAATGGCGAGAAGTAGAGAAGAAGTTGAGAGCCTTGGTTGTGGCGTCGCGCGGTCCTCTGGGCCTGATCGCGTTAAGTAAAGTAAGTAGAGCTTATTATTGTTTAGGTACATGTGTGATACCTGTCAGTTGGCAACAGGACGGCCCTCGAGCCCGAGGCAAGCCGACCGCGGTGTAACTAGTTATATAATCAGTTCTTAATATCGAAACTTTGTCGACTAATCTCTATCATTGTTTGGTGTCTTAAGCTCAGATCTGTGAGGGTGTAACCTAAAGGCTGTATTGTTTGTCATGCTCTTCTAAAAAATAACTACAAAATCTTATTCTGTTATTTCCAGTTAAAAATATCAAATTGCAACGAAACTATTCGAACTCTTTTCTCTGCTTCGGGTAAAGTTTTTTCCAACTTTTCAGATTTTATAGATCTAACTTTACAGACAATTAATTATAAGTACTCTTCTTTTCCTTCTTCTGTCTTTTGTATAATTTCAACTGTAATAGCCCCTTTTTGCATCTGACTATTTTATCTCTAACACCTTTTATTTTTAAACGCTACATCAATATAGATTTCAAGTTAATAAAGTTACTTATGGTAAGAAAAAATGATATATTTTACTAGCTATATTCTTCAAAAGAAGTTTATTTATGGATTATATCCTGTACTGTTATTAAAACTTATGTCACTCATACATATTAAGGTAAATAATTTTAAAAAGGGAAATATCAGGAATTAATAGAATACTGGATGGACTGATAACGGTATATATTTGTAACGCCCTCTACAGCTCACAACTGTCAAATCATTGATTGCGTAAAACCTGTATTAGGTACTCGAGAGCTATACTGACGACAGGGAATTGAAGCTTGATATGTTACATTGCATACGTACTTTTTTGTGATCTGACATTTATACCAGTAAGTTTTAAATTAAATACTTGTATACGGTTCTGATAAGGTAAACACATATGAAAGATCCATCTTTCCAGGCGGGGACCTCTCGGTGAGTGAGCTCCGCGCGAACGCGTTCACTTCACCCGACCCTGTCTCCATCTTCTGTGACAAAACAACATTAGTTGATAGCTGAGATTTTCCCTCCCCAGAATCCACGGGCATGTCCTCTGAAGAGGAGTGGGATTGACCGCCAGAGCAGCGACCCACCTGGGGTAGTTTCGTTTGTTTATCATCAGCCATGTTCTTAATCCACAAAACATCACATGTTAGCAGTATTACGCTGTCAATGTCCATGCTGGACCCGTTCAAGGTTGCACCTCTCCTTGTCTCCGGCACGGTACAGTAACAGCTGCACACATACCTGTTACAGAAGCAGTGCGGTGGCCGGTCTAATGTACATCTACATCTCGCCCACCGCTAACCAACCCGGGCCCATCTGTGTACACCTACACTACGCCCCATAGTTGGTACGTGAAACCGCTGCAACCCAGTCCACGAGCACTTTATCGACCGTCAGGTCTAGATCCGCTGCCTTCAGCAAAACAGAGCCACCCCGTGTAGGCTGTGCGCATGGCGTACAGAAGGCCAGCCGATAGACGGACAGGCCACTTCACAGCGGTCTTGCAGAGTCCCCTCACGCAAGCGTGAGGCATACACCAATGTAATGTAATGTAGATTACCTAAAGATTCACGGCTAGCTTATTGCTGTTCCGAAACACTTAAACACAAGTTATTTTTCTAAGAATCATTTTTTGTTTGTGTAAGGTGAAAAAATCACCTAATCTTGCATAATTCTTCAAAACCCCTCGAACAGAATTAATTCTAATACACAATTTACATTCTCAAAAACGTGTTTTTTATTACAGTTTTCAAATAGTAGGTTAGTTTTTTAATACCTACAGCACCACGTGTTAAACTTGGTTTGTTATAATCCGTCTAAATAATTTACAAATTATTTTACTTAAATCTGAAAACGATAAAAGAACGTGATAAGATGAACATAAAGTAAGCTACCCAACAAATAATTAAATAATTTAAAACTAAAGAACACACAAATATTAAAATTTAGTTCTAAAGAATATAAATCTTTATAAATTTTAATATTTTGACATTTTGTATCGCTAAATTAAATCCAGACAAGCCATAGAGTTCAAAACTATTGAAACAGCAATCTAAATTGTTCGTAAGGATAAACTTGGGAAATTTATGGGGTATTTGGGTATGGAGCTGCTGCGTTTAGTTAATGTTTGGATGGGAAATATTCATTGCAGCACACCGCCTGGCACACAGTGCTCAACACACGCCGCTCAACACACACCGCTTAACAAACAGTGCCCAATACACACCGCCGGACACACACCGCTCAACACACGCCGCTCAACACACGCCGCTCAACACATACCGCTTAACAAACTGTGCCCAATACACACCGCCTGGCACACAGTGTTCAACACACGCCGCTCAACACACGCCGCTCAACACACGCCGCTCAACACACACCGCTTAACAAACAGTGCCCAATACACACCGCCGAACACACATTGCTCAACACACGCCGCTCAACACACACCGCTTAACAAACAATGCCTAATACACACCGCCGGACACACAGTGCTCAACACACGCCGCTCAACACACACCGCTTAACAAACAGTGCCCAATACACACCGCCTGGCACACAGTGCTCAACACACGCCGCTCAACACACACCGCTTAACAAACAGTGCCCAATACACACCGCCGGACACACAGTGCTCAACACACGCCGCTCAACACACACCGCTTAACAAACAGTGCCAAATACACACCGCCGGACACACAGTGCTCAATACACGCCGCTCAACACACACCGCTTAACAAACAGTGCCCAATACACACCGCCGGACACACAGTGCTCAACACACGCCGCTCAACACACGCCGCTCAACACACACCACTTAATTCACTCATAATTTATTAGCAAACCCGTTTTATTCTATAGAATAAATCTTCTTATAAGGAAAGAACCTATAGATTTAAATATTTTTAGGGAAGAAGTTTTACTAATACAATCTTTAACGCCAACAATAATTCAAATTAAGTAAGAATTTTGGCGTCTATTTATATTTAGATTAACAATAGAAAATGTTTCTCAAGAGATCTCAGTTAACCGAATGGTGTAAGTGAAACTGAATACAGCGGTTTGGCAACATATAGGCGACCGTGTATTGTTGCGGTCACCTCATCCCAACCATTGGGCGAGAACAAAGGAGAGCGACAGCAGCGCGGCTCAGCGGTGACGGATGTGGGCGGAAACACACGTCCGTCCATGATCACTGTACGCATCAGTTTCTACTGCCTACCAGCAACTGGTCTCTGACGTTACGGAACGCCATCTCCTCATTTTGTTTTACTATTTTTGGAAGACGACTAAAATATAATCGTGTGTGTGATATTTTGACCAACCCCTTGAAAATAAACTCAATAATAATAATCTGTATCACCTTGCCGCAGTCTCACACTAATTTCTCAATTTAATTTCTCAGACGCCACCGTGTTTTGGAAGGCACGTTAATCCGTTGGTCCAGGCTTCATACGTAGTCATTAGGTCGTGTAAGAGGCAATAATGCAACCTGAAAACTCTTAACACTAGTAGAGCTTGGTCAGAAGATAACATGACCCTTAATTACTTACTTGTGAGTAATCTAGCTTCAGCCCACATGGTACTTTAAACCAGTTGATTGTAAAATGTGGCAGTGAGGGAAGTGATGATTTACTGGCCAAAGTTACATATTACACATTGTGTAGGTCGTGTGGTTAAAAATGCAATGGCGACCATTGCATTGCTTAAAGGTTATTTCAGATCTGGGGTCTCTAACACAAAACATTGGTCTCCTGTCTAGGTCTTATTGTGAGGGGACTATGGTCATTTTCGTTTAGTAAATTAGCTACCTCAGCGAACATAGACGTATTAGACGTCAAGATTAAATCTCGACGTCGCTTATCACTACTTTCAGTTTAGCGTGCAATTTCATCTGGGTATATTTTTGGTTTAAGACAATAATATAAATAGGGTTATTTTAATTGAACTTAAGATAGCACGGATTCAAACAAAAGAGTTGCCCAACGAAGATTAATTGCAATTCACTACATTTCTATTTCACAACATAACAAATTTTGATTTATAAGTTTTTATCAATGTAAAAATGTATATTATTCGATTTTTCTGAGTACGCATTACAAATTCAGTATAAAGAGGCACTAATTGAATGCGCTCTCCTCTGCCGTTGACTGTCACAGCTCGCGTCGCGCCGCACCTCAGAATTGTCGCCTCGTGTGGACTAGTCGCCAGTCTTCACTAGTATGGTTTGAGACATCAAGCTGATCATCTCTTCTTAGGAACAGTGGCGTCGGCCGGCTCGGCTGCGAAACTCATTATCTCTCGTTGTTCCTGTGTTTCATGTTGTTGTTGTTGTTGTTGATGTAGTAGACAGTGCAGGTGTGTTGTTGTTGTTGTTGTGTGAAGAGTCACCAGCCATAACGCTCGCCATGTACCGGGACCGAACAATTAGCATTTTACCCTCGCCTCGTGTTCTGCTGCACCAGTGTCATTCACATATAGTAAAAGCCAGTTGTAAAGCAGTAGTTTTATAAAGGAGCGAATTAATAATTTTTAATCTCATTAGTATTGTATAAAATGTGAAACTAACAAGGAAACAGTGAATGTAAGGTTCATCAAGCCACAAACGACGCCTCCTCGGTCACGTCCACGGCCGCTCGCTGTTCATCATTCGCCACTTCGTTTGGCCAAATGAAACAAACAATCTTGTTTTGGCAATCACCGGCTAACAAATTAGTCCCTCAGCAAAAAATCATTGTATTAAAATTAAATATTTCTTGTAATGTTTTCATTGTTTATTGAAGTAATTCCTATCTAAGTAATGAATAAAATTATTTTATTCTTCAATCAACTAAGTTGAGAATGCATATTGTATGGACATAAATATACACATCTTCAGTTGTTTCAACGTTCCATATATATATACAGTATTTTGTTTTGAGTATATGTTTATTTTTTTTAATTGATTATAAAATTAATAACAAATAATTAAAATGTATTTAACGATTAGTATTTTATTTTAATTATTTTGTATTAGACACATAATGTTATGAAGTATGAATGTTCCATATGAATAGCTTCATCCTAATATCCTAAATTTCTTCGGCTCTCATTTTAATCATTGTAGGAAGCGCATAACGCTTATGACGCCATTAACATATAATCGTTAAGTCGTAAAGTTCTGTTTGGTTTGTGGCGTGTATGGCTTCAAATAACTTTTGTTTAGATCTATGAAATGTAGAAATGGGTAAGAGATCGTGGACGAGTCCACATATGGTTATATTTATTGGCGATCTTGCGATCGCTGATCAGATTAAATCGAGAATTTACTTTATATATCATTATGTCCTGTTTTCGTACCACTCGAATAGATCCACAACACACGTGCGAGTATGTAACAAAATTCATGAGTATTGAACCTCATCAAATCACCTTTTTAGGTGGTGCGCGCGTCCTATGGCCATTTATGCTAATAAAGTATGTCCTCATTATTTATTAGTTACTAAGTTTATATTTTTTCCGCTATTTCTCCGATCTCCCCTATTCAAAGTTCTCACTTCGAATAATTAGTTCCATTTGTTATTGGGTCATCAATTAATTGCCTATACCAAGCGGTTGACGTTAGGTAGTAACAAGACTGAGGTTTGGGCCGTTTCCTATAAAAAGTTAAAAAATGTAACAGGCGTTAATAAATAAAATTTGAAATACATAAGTATGTTTTCCTCAGCTCTCTGTTGCCTGATCGTAAGATGCAGGCGCAGGTCCACCTCGGCGTGTCTGACACGCGCCATTTGAGGCCGATCTTATTAAAAGATTGTCAACCGTCGCGTCGGGCACGTGCACGTGGTCCTAGGTAACCACATCGGCGTCTTGATATCTGATATAATATAATCCGAGAGAAGAGAATCCAGCAGAACACATTCTGTTGTATATTTCTACTTTTAAGTTTAAAGTTTTACGATATTGCACATTCTAGCTTACATAAATTATATACAATCGTATTTGCCATTTTTACTTTCTCCCCTTGTAGTTTATGGAGGAAGTATTGTTTTCGTCAAATTTCAGATATTGAGTTGAGAGGGGATATCCGTTTTGAGGCTCCCTGAATCCAAAAAATGTTTTTTCGGACTGATGTCTGTCGGCCTGACTGTCTGTCTATCAGTTTGTCGTTTTCTTTAAGGTTGTCTTTTTTTAATTTAACTAAGGAAGAAGGTATGAGTCCACCGATACCGTTTGTTTATTTTTTGTCCTATTTGAGTCTACAGCCTCAGGGTAGTCACTGGTTCACTGGTTCAAACCACGTAAGGATTGACTCACGCTGACGCGTTAACCCTTGGATACCACTAGAAGTTATTAATAAATAGGCAACGTTCAACTTAATGATGGTATTATGTATTAAGCTCATAAATGTTTTAAAGAAATACCAAATAAATAATATTCATGCAACATATCATCCATCTTCGTCGCTCACTATTAAATCTAATAATTTTTAAAGAACAGATTTTATTTCCTATTATTTTATTTCCTTTGTTATTTTACCTATGAGCAAGTATACTTACGTTCTTTCAAATTCATTAATTATTACATATATTCCGTGTTTTTATATAATATTGATATAATTGTGAAAATAATCTGTCCATTTATTTACCAATGAGAAAAACTTCTCATTAATAAAAAAGTAGATGTAAAAGCTCAAAACATTACGGATCGATCTATTAAACCTAGTGACAAGAAGGTGAAGTACAAAACTAAAATATTGCTAATTTACGTTGCTTGTTGATTATTGTTCTAATCTACCATATTTCTCATTAAGCTTAGAGATTTGCCGCTAAATTATTACGCATGGATTACCGAGAATTAGGGAGTACATTAATAATGTAATTCGTATGTACATTAGTGTTGCAGTGGGCCAATTCATCCTTCAGCCTAGTTAAATTTGAGCATTCGCCCTTTGTGACTAGAGATACTATTTAATGTAGATTTCTTGATTAATGATGAAAACATCATAGCAAAATTAAGACAAATCACAAACTATAAATAAAAGGACACAATAGACTAAACTCCACGTCCTTTAATAAGGGTTAAGGGTTTTCAACCTAGCGAGTAAAAAAATTAAAACTGAAAATAAATTGTGAATTCGGCACTATTAACACAATTGGTGTGTAAAGTTAATTTGGGATGCCTTGTTTGCAGGGTGTCAAAACCTTTCAACATTTAGGTTAGTTTAGAAACTCTTTAAGACAAAAAACGTTTCTCGCTTAAGCAGCGGATCGATTACAAGGTCAAGTACTGTAGATGTCAAGCCATGATTGATAGCGTGATCACAATGTTCGATCCTCGGCATTAATCATTCCAGAACACACCACTCACAAACGTACCACCGGCTACAGGCTACAGGCACTGATCCGACAATGTAAACTAGTTCAGCTGATCCTTACAGTCTGGATGCGAAACGTTTCTAACCTATGAAAATGCACGTAGTGAATGTGGTGAAGCCAACTCATAAAACCTTATCACTACCCAACCAAATACAATAACATTGGTATTGTTTCAACTGAGTATGGTACAGTAAAAAAATTACTTTTAAGTTTTTTCTCATCTCTGATTTTAATAATATATTTGTTAACAGAAGTACCACTTTATACTTTTCCAACGATAAAATTACAACGTAATGAATTTTTGAGGTTAAATAACAATAATTTTCCTCGATGTAATATTTTGTTTATTTAAAAATGAAACTGTAACAATTTTTTACTACTTACGGTATTTGAAATATTTACAATTATTTATGTTAATGTAAGTAATAAACTCTTGTGTTACTTCAAAATTGAGTATTATTATTTCATAAACCGTTTTAAGATTTTATAATGCATTCAATTTAAGAAGTTGAGTTTTGTTAACAAACTGACGAGATCGAAAACAGGGACTGTTTCATAAAGGCATATCCAACGAGCCACCGTCTGCATCTTAAAATGTTCTAGGAAAAGTCTCCAGTTAATTATGTTCGTTTATGTAACTGGAGTAAAATTACTAAACTACTAAACAAGTTCATAACATGCATATTTCACTCAGATTTTCGCCATTTCCAGATAGCTCGTACGGTTGATTCCCGCTTATAAGTTAATTAATTAGGCACTTTGATGAATGGGCGTAGTGTAAAAATGTTCTAACAACAAGTTCTTCCTACTAGAGAGTCCTCATTACCCTTGCATCTATCTCAAATTAATTCCTAAAATATCATGAAGTTACTAAGATATAGTTGTGTATTTTTATAACTACTCTGAACATTTTTATTTTTGAACTTAGTACTCAAAGATATTTTTAATTACGTATATAGTGCATATTAATTGTATAATTTAACAATGTTGGCATTAATTTCTGTTCAACGCTTATTATTCATATTAATCACAATGTATAAAGAATGTACCATTTTACTTTACGTCCTCTCAATAGGGTACACTAAACAGGTCATTGATTTTATACAGTAGACTACTGTTCTGATATGGATATGTCTAAGCTCTGGGGGGGGGGTATTACCAGATTTGTGTAACTTAAAACTTTATAACGCAAAAAGTGCAGTGGAAGTGTTTAGATCCCGTATCCATAGAAAGTACCAGAGCTATAGTATTGAATTTTTGATTACAAGAACATATGTTTAGATTAACTGAAAACATTTCCTTTAGCCATATCTATGATGTAACCTATGTTATACAGTTGGTACATACAAGTTTATACATTTAACTACGTACATTAAAATTCTAGCTCATATATCTATGAGCATATGCTATATACAGTTTAAATAAATATTTTCTTTCTTTTTTCAAAAACACTGTACACGGTTAAATTTTAATAGTTTATAACTCTATACCATACATGATTTAAACTAAAATTGAATTCGTGCTTAAACAGATCCCATCAAGAGGAAAAATTATTAATGTTGGTTATTGCATATTAAAGAGGCCCAGGCTCATTTAACTAACAAATTTTAAAAGCAATGTCTTGAAAAATGGTAATTATTTTTCTAATGTAATTCAACAGTTTAAAGAAACGCCGACCAAACTTAAATTTTACCTTTTTCTTCAACAATAATTCTTAAAGTGTTCCTAGACTCTTCTTCGAAAATTCTTACTATGGGGATAAAAATGCGTTATTTTTAATGTCATTAAATCGCAGACAGCTGACTAAGGTCGTCGTAACTTCCTCTGCCACAAACCACCCTGTCACCTCCAGGAAGTGCGGATCCTTGTCGGTGTTCAACTTGTCATTAATCTTCGGCAAGACAGTATACAGCCCCTAAAAGTGAGATATCTGAAGGCCACGTAATTTTCGCATCGATAAACCGAATCTGAAACAAGTCTGAACGATTTCGCTCTAACATGAACTTGTACCATAAACCTTACAGGGAAGAGTAAAGTTAAACAATAGTATTTTCTTTACTTGTGATTTTAGCATTACTTTGCTTTGATAGGAAACTGAATATTTATAGAGCTTCTATATTCAAAAAATGAGTCCAATATTAAATTGTGTAAGAATACATCATGCAACATGAGACCCACCCAAATACTGCATGAACACTTTAATTTTGATAATAAACCATTTTGATTGGTGATGACCATTTTTCAATACTCAACGACGAGGTACATTGTCCACGACACACGCAGCTACCGGCACCGGTTGTCGGTAAGTATGTTACTCTCCCTCAATAGCAGCAAACTTAGTTTTCCGATACTTTCAGATATTGCCCGTGTCCGAGTCCCTGGCGGTGAGCGATCCTTCGCCACTTCAGTCACGGAACGTTGTCTATATCGATTTGATACAACGTTTTAATACAATTTTGTTCCACTCATTAAAACAAACGCCCAAATTTATAATTCAGACGCCCAATTTATTATTCTAAATAAATTTTAGTTACGCTATTTCTATTGAAAACATAGTCTCCATGGAGACTACTTGAAAAAGTTATTCATTAATCAAGATAACTCCATTCCATCTCATTTTGTTCGTCCTATTTTCCATAATTTGTTAGTTGCAATTGTCCCATTAGGGAAACTACCGTAATGAATAATAAATTAAAACTGTTTACTTAAAATCTGTTTATAAAAGACATCAACTTACACTTGAATATCATTAAATATTATCGTTTAAAAGAGGATATCCTTTGACGATTAAAATTTTATTGAATTTAAAATGTTAAAAATTATGTTTTCATACAGGAACTATACCCCCTGCAGCAGACCTGCGTACTCAGCGAATTTCCAAATCAATCATATGGAAAAAATAATACAATTATGTGACAAGATTGATCAATCAATACCTGTTGATAAATTAAAGTATATGATTATCCTTCGTAACATTAACATGGGTAAGAGTGTGCAGATTTTCTGCTTTGTGGAACACTAAAAGTAGGTATTTTTACCATAAACTATTTTTATTCTGACCATATACCAAGTTTTATCATTAACTGGACATAAATAAAGGAGTTTGCCTATTCTCCATAAGATTAACATGGGAACGAGTATACAGGTTTGCTGCTGTGAGGACCACATAAACTGTCATTTTTTAGCATAAATGTATGGATCCCAACGACATGAAGCTAAATACAAAGTTCCATCCAAAACTATTGGTTAATAAGGGAAATATTAATTTTTCCTTATCCTTCATAAGATTAGCATTGGAGTCCATAAATACAATGTACTGTGTTTAGATTTTTTAATATCTCGGTAACCGTTGGAGATAGAGCAAAACATTAAAGAACTAAATTCTCTAGTTTTTTTAGCTAAATCTAATGGTGAAAGATGAAATTGAATTTTTTAGGGGGAAAACGCAAAACCCAATTTTTGGGGTACAATACCCCCCAAAACTACCTGTTCGGATTGACCGATATGTATGGATTACGAACTCGTCCGATAAAATGTAGGAATACACGTTCCTACCATATTTGGTCTCGATCGAACCATTTGTACGAGAGTTATCATGTTCACAGACACAACACACACGCACATATACACACACATATATATATATATATATATATATATATATATATATATATATATATATATATATATATATATATATATATTAACGATTATTGTTTTTGATCTCTTGGCACTTTAAGACAAAAAATAACATGGTCCCGGACTTAAGTCTTGCCATGAGACCTACGATAATAGCTTCTTCCCTGTGGAAAATTCGCTAACACAGACTACCTAACTAAAATTTTGTTTTATTATTAAAATAGTCATAAAATATTTTTATTATTTTAAATTTGACGTCATCAACTAATGGTTGAGAAGAATAGAAATTTAACGTTCATGGTACACTAAAGAAGATAAACTGTTATAAAATCTTATTCATAATTAATTATGTTTTGTATTTATTTATTTATTGACTAAACATTTAGATAAGAAACAAAAAGTTGTTTTATTTCGTAAATCGCAGCGTTACCGATAGAGGAAGGCGTCATAGGGGAGTCACTTTGATTGAGGGTAAATCTCATCTAAAGATAAGAAACTTGCCACTCGACTGTCGTCGGAGAGTTTCAAGTTTCGTCATCCAACTTCCCGATTCCTTCCAAATTCCAGTCAAATCTATATTTCACATTCTTATAGTTGTTTCATTGTGTGTGTGTGTGTGTGTGTGTGTGTGTGTGTGTGTGTGTGTGTGCGTGTGCGTGTGCGTGTGCGTGTGCGTGTACTTGTGCGTGTGCGTGTGCGTGTGCGTGTGCGTGTGCTTGTGCGTGTGCGTGTGCGTGTGCGTGTGTACTCTTGATTTTCCTTTGGTTCAGATTTTCAGTCTAAAATAAAATGTTGGAGTTCAACATATTTCAAAATTAATTATATTATATTTCAATGTCATAGGGAAGAATCTTTCTCAATATGTGAAACATCATTCAACAAATTATTGATTACCGTACCTATATATTTATTAAGTTCTATGAATTTTACATGAAACTATGTATTTAATACAGTCACTATATAAAATATTTTTATAAAAAAAAACTTTACGATTTATTTTGAACATGAAAAAGGAACCGGAATAAATTACAACATACTGTATATGTAATATTTTGTTCCCCTCATGCTTTTATTAACGCATAAAATAACACCAATACATTTTTTTTAACTAATTGGTTTCATAAGTTTGTTTGATTGCATTATTTAAAGTATTTTATGGTGTTTTCCCTTGTATTTATGATAAAAACGAGCGGAGGGACATATATGTTTGGATTGGATGGAATGTTTCAAATTCAAAGGTTTCCAGTTATTGACACTCCGGCTTCGATATGGAAGGAATGTTTTCATAAAACTGCGTCGTTCGGTTCACAGATTATAATGAATGACGTGAATACATTTCCTATTGACGAATTCTATTGAAAATTTATTACATTACAGTAATAAGGTACATAGAGACCGAGCTTTGCTTGGATAGAATTAGACAATTTTAAGGAAATAAATATTGATACTAACAAAACAAATAGTTTAATAATTATTGTTTTAATTATGTCGGCGACAGAACATGATATTGTTAGTTGCTTTCTTGAAATTAAAACAAAAAGATAGTTGTTTATTAAACAATTAACGCAACCATTTTTTTGGTAACCTGTAAAAACTCTAAGCAAAAAAATATCCGCTTTGATCGGGGATCGATCTCACAACCTTTATCGCATGAGTCTGCCGTGTAGGAATGTTTTACCAGGCGTTATTGTTGGAGCTATCATGATTATTTGTACGACTATTAATAAACTGTGGTCAACTGATAATGTTAGATACGGAATGAGGATTAAAAAAGAAAAGGGAAATTAAATTTACACCAATTGGTTTGCTAAAGTGGTTTCAAGGAATACAATGAATAGGTTTTCCATCAAAACACGATAGATTTAGGAAACACTTTTCTCTGCTTTTATTTCGAACAGTTATTTTACCCTTTAGTTTTTACAAATTGTTTACTGATTTTGTAATTTTTCATTTATTACATACATACATAAAATAAATATGTAATGCAAAACCTCTATTATCTTACAAAGAGCAATTCCAAAATTTAAAACAAATTCGTTTGAGCCATTTTCGAGATCCTTGTGCAAATATACAAATCTTGCTCGTATTGTACTAATTGGATTGGATTGGATAATGTGGTGTTTTTTAAATTAATAAATAAATTCGTAAGTCGCAAAACTAAGAACTCGGAAGATAATTAATTATTTAATGAAAGAATCTTTAGGCTTATAAAATAGTCTTTTAGCCCGTAAATATAGCTTATTGATCTGAACCCATCGTAAATAATACAGTGCATTCATAGTTAAATAGCTAATTTGTCTGGGAAAATCAACTGTGGTTTAAATAACCTCTTTCCCATTAGGACTTTATATGAAACAAGTTTATCATTTAACTATACTCTCTGTAAGTAACATGTTTTTATGTTTTTAAACATCGTGAAAAAAAGTTCCTTTAATAAGACAACTTATTTTTTTAAGAAAATTTGCGATTTAACTATACTCTCTGTAAGTAACATGTTTTTATGTTTTTAAACATCGTGAAAAAAAGTTCCTTTAATAAGACAACTTATTTTTTTTAAGAAAATTTGCGACTCAACCATTATAGAAACCATAGTATAAATCTTTAGAATCGTGTTAAATTTAGGATAACCATATTCTGATTTATTTTCATTTTAAATAGAGCGGTTATTTGGTCCTTTCTTGACACAATTGTGAAGTACGAACTACTCTTGTATGCTGACACGACCTTGTACTTCATATGATTTAATGCACACTCTATTCAACTTGCTATGTTCATCACTTTGACATTTGAAGTAAATCGTTAATAGTTCTGGGTGAAACCGCGGCATGATTTTTCTGAAACTATTCAAGATTGGATTTAAATAGGAGGGGTTCTAACGTATTCATCGTAACATCTCTTACACTTACCAGTTATTGTTTCGTCTTTGAAGTTCTATTGGTTCTATTTACCTACATATTATCACATTCCCTGAAGGACCTTAAAGGGAACGGTATATAATTTCAATTAGTGCCTACCATTACTGTTCTAGGAAGCTAAATGGATTTATACAAACATATTTGAGCCATTGTAGGAACTAACATGTCTTTATTCAAACAAATATTTTACGTTAGGATATAAGGTAATTAAATCAACAACTTTCTGATCTAAAATTGTTTTTTCAAAGCTAATAAGCTCAGCCAGAACCGTTTGGAGAAGACTTTCTAAGCCGATTGCCAAGTACCAAGTGGAAGTAGATCCTTCTGAACTATATTAGGGTTGTAAGCTTGTAAAACAAGGGAAAATGAATAAAGAATTTTATCTTGTATCAAAATGAACCAAGTGACTTTCTTCAAATTGTAAATTTAATGACTATACTAATAATTCAAATAATTACACTAATAATATTAATAAACTTGTATGCATTATACAAAAAGAACGAGTATATCTGTCTTAATGGTCTATTTTAGTGAATGTATTGTTAATGGAATTTCAATGTTAAAACATTTAATACAGAAGAAACATAAATTGGGTATTACACCAATCGCTATATAAAATGTAGCTAAACGTTACATAAGCCATTCCAGTTATTGGCTTTTTTGACATTTCAGCATTTCATTTGGCTTATTATATCGGTATAAGTTTTTAAAACTCAGAGATTATTATATAGATTATAACTCTTATATATTGCCTTAAAAAGATACAATCGAATAACTAAAAATTTGAATTTTGTAATTTCTATTAACAGTGTCAATAAATATTAATTATTGTGAAATTGCCGTAGTTTTATTTATAGAGCTTGTAGGCCTGTAATGATACGCTCCAAGGAATATTTAATTGTTGTTAATGTTTTATTTTAAAAAATGCACTTCTGAGGTTTATATGTGTAATTTTGACAATGTCATTTGAATAGCTTTTGGCATTTTTAAATTTACTTAAGACTGCAGTAAGAGCACACATGCAGATTACCGATTAAAGTAATTTGACATTAGCCATTTTGGTTCTTATTGCGGACATTTTCCATCACGATATTATGTAAAACAAAGTTTCACGACGTTTCGGGATCTGGAATCTGATCCCGTCCACAGGGGAACTAATATCTAAAACATAATACATTTACTACTTCATTTACATACTACATTTAATACATTTCGTACTTCACAATTGTGTCAAGAAAGGACCAAATAACCGCTCTATTTAAAATGGAGAGATTTTGACAACAGATGTATTATGCAGCACAACTAATTAACATATAATCCGGACCAAACCGGTATAAAGCTGAAAACATAAAAGTTTAAAGCAGTAAAAAAAACTTACAAACGAACCATACACTAATTATTACACATAAAAAAGAAACCAAACACGTCCGCTTGTCACGGAGACTCAAAGACAACTGAAAGGAATGGGCGTGTCCCACCGGAACCGGAAACAAAATGGCCGCCGCCAAAACCCTAAATCCAGGCGAAACACGTCCAACAGGATTTATTATTATTATTTTATATTCAAATGCAAATCTTATCTAATGAACATAAAAAAATTGTAGTACAAAGTTAACTTTACAGAGCAAAAAACCCATTATTTTTACAAATTTATGCTTAAAACAAAAAGCTAATGCCCCTTACGAGCTTTACTACGAGTTAGCATACCATGAGAATTTTGTTTCGGATTCAACAACGTCAATGTTTCGGATTTTCAAACAAAGAATTAGCCATTTCCTGTACACCTGTTTATATCTTCCGATGTATAGTAACTTATGTCGGGCAGACGAAAAATGCTAAACATAATCTGAAAATGAGTTTATGATAGCCAGACAGAATTAGAAATGAAGACCTTTGTTGGTGAAGTGGGCCAATCCATCTGGAAATAAAGAAGAGGGAGTAGAATTGGATTGGACATACTCTGAGAAAGAAAGCTACTTTCATATAGTTCGGAAAAAGTAAAAAAGTAGTAGTTAGAAAAAAGCTTTCAATGAACAAACGAAAAGGTTGGCCAATAAACACCAGGAGGAGAACCGTTGAGAAGGAGGGAGCTGGAAAAAGAAGGAAAGACTTGGCAGGAGAAAGAAGGACTGAAAGACGTCTCGCGGGTGCCCTATGTCCAGCTGGAACGATATGAAATATGACAAGTAATTTTATTTTGCGAAACGGTCACAAATCAACGTCTCGAAGAATCGCAATTTCGAGTTTTCAACTCATGTTTTTCGCCGCATGGAATTTCAGGTTCATAATATCATAAAGGAAATAAATATCCAACTAAGTTATAACTTAGTTGGATATTTATTTCCTTTATTAGCTTATATTTAAGCTTATAAACGCAATGATAAACTCGAATTTCTGAATAAACGGCTCAACGAACACGTTCCAACACCTTCAACATTTTTCAACACCTGAAATCTAGTGTGTCAAAGAACGTATTTATAAAATTTCAAAGCGATCTATGCAACCGTTTCTAGATTGTTCATTAATAACAAGTCTTCGTCCGGATTCAGCTGTGATCCTAATCCTATATTTTGTTGTTATTGTTTGACCGTGTCGGTATTATAGAAGTGAAACTTTACGAAGCACACGAGTATTTAAGGTCTAAATTAAGTTTACAAAATGACGTTTTCAAGAATTGTCGACCCTTGGCACGAGTCGCTTGTTACAAGACTCCTGAATGTCGCCGACTCCAGGGAACGGTTTGGTAACTCTTTTTTAGATTCAGTTTATGTGATTGTATTTTTAAAATATATAAGCGTACCCAAATCTGTAACTCTCTTAAATCTTACCTAATTTTTGAGGGCAATACAGTATTTATTTTTAAATGTATTATGTTTTGATTGATTTATTAAAAGATTTTCTGTTTTCGGAATTTAACTTAATTGAATTTAAAAATTATTGTTATATTTAGGAAAGAAACATAATTATTTTATTAAAACAGTTTGAAAATGCGTTACTTGATCTTAAATTTAAACTTCTCTTTTCCAGAGAAAACCCCTGAGTGTATTTATTATAATAATTGTTATAATAAAGTATTGGTTACATTTCAAGTCAACGTATTCAAATTTATGGCCAAAATAACATGAGTTGTTCACTGAAGAGAGGCCGATTATAATATAAGAAGATTAGTTTGCCAGAAATAAGACTCATCTCTATTATTTATCAGTTTTCCCGCAACAGAAACTATTCATAAAAGCTCATTATTTTGTTTCTATCTCAATAAAATGCAAGCGTAAACTCATTCTTGGCTTCTCGGTATAATCTATAATATTATAAAGAAGAGGTGATTTCTGTATGTCTGTCGGTTTGTTTGTTGTGGCAAGTAAACGCGGAAAATACTAAACCAACCGTTTTGAAATTTTACACAAAGGTAGATCTTAAACTCATGCAAATAAACATATTCATTTCCATAAAATCCCCTCGGCCTACGCTACGTGAACGTCCAAAGTTTCGATGTTTACAATTTAAAACAATGATAACATAAAATTACTTGAATGTCAACAGCTGTGCACTAAAATTTGACAGTTCGAGAAGAAGAAGAAGAAGAAGAAAGAGCTGCCGTGACCGTCTTGTCCGTGAATGTTAACATCTGTTTACACTACAGACACTTACTTATTCACACTCACTGTTTACTTATTTTGACAGTTCGGGGAGAAGAAGAAATAAAGTTCATTTTTACTTTCTCCCCTTATACGTACTATATGGAGAAAGTATTGTTTTCGTCAAAATTTTCGAAATTGAGTTGAGGGTGCATATATCCGTTTTGGGGTCCCCTGAATCCAAAATAAACGGTACCAGTGAACTGACACATACTTTCTCCCTTAAGTAAGTTCAAGAAAGACAATCCGTAATGAAACTATCATGTTCTTCAAAGTTGATCTAAATAAATACCATTTAATAATTTATTGTTTCAAAAATAACCATCCCATTTCTGAAAATAAAAACAAGAGAGACAAAGTTAAATTAATTGTTCGAACTGTGTGGTGGGAAACACCCCCCCAGTAATACCAAGCTTTTTTGAGTTGGTTCTGTTGGGTGATTTGACCCTACGCTTCATACCAAGTTTCATGGAAAACGGTTAAAAAATAAGGAAGAAATTGATATTTTAATATTCTCCATAAGAATAACATTGGACGCTTTCAGACAACGTACTGCGTTTATCTTGGACAGTAAATTTAACTTTTCTCTGGAACCGTTAGTCGTAGACAAATAATTCAAAATACTAATTTGTTTAGTTTTTTGAGCTGGTTTCAATGGTACCAGTCAAGTTATACTTTACTTTTATTGTTTTCGCTGAAAATTTAAAAATTTGATTTTTTTGACATTTAAAAACCCATAACTTTTGAACCGTCATTTTTACGGACATGCGGGTGGTGTCAAATTATTAATTACTCTGTGCACTATAAACCATCAAATTTTAATCAAAATCGTTAGAGCCGTTTTTGAGAAAATTGGATTTTTCACGTTTTTTAAGGGTTTTTAGGGGTGAACTACCCCTAAAAATCAAAAATTCAAAAAAATGAAAAAAAACGCCTGGAGATACGGTGACTATATATATACATGCCAAATTTCATCTAAATCGGACCAACGGGGTAGGCTGTGGCACTGTACACATCCAGACACACACACACACACACACACACACACACACACACACACACACACACACACACGGACGGACAGACATCACGTCAATACCCACTTTTTTGGATTCAGGGGACCCCAAAACGGATATATCCACCCTCAACTCAAATTCGAAAATTTTGACGAAAACAATACTTTCTCCATATACTATGTATAAGGGGAGAAAGTAAAAAGTGGGTTTGGACGTGATGTCTGTCCGTCCGTGTGTCTGTGTGTGTGAGTGTGTGTGTGTGTGTGTGTGTGTGTGTGTGTGTGTGTGTGGGTGTGTGTGCGCGCGCGCGTGTGCGTGTGCGCGTGTGCGTGTGCGTGCGTGCGTGCGCGTGCGCGTGCGTGTGCGTGTGCGTGTGCGTGTGCGTGTGCGTGTGCGTGTGCGTGTGCGTGTGCGTGTGCGTGTGCGTGTGCGTGTGCGTGTGCGTGTGCGTGTGCGTGTGTGTGTGTGTGTGTGTGTGTGTGTGTGTGTGTGTGTGTGTGTGTGTGTGTGTGTGTGTGTGTGTGTGTGTGTGAGTGTGTAACTCTTAAAACCCATGAAAAATTTCTCAAAAACGGCTCTAACGATTTTGTTTAAAATTTGATACTTTATAGTGCTCAGAGTACTAAATAATTTGACACCACCTGTATGTCTGTAAAAATGACAGTTCAAAAGTTATGGGCTTTTGATGTCAAAAAAATCCAATTTTTTTAATTTTCAGCAAAAACAATAAAGGTAAAGTATAACTGGACTGGCGCCATTGAAACCAGCTTAAAAAACTAAACAAATTTGTAATTTGAATTATTTGTCTGCGACTAACGGTTTCAGAGAAAAGTTAAATTTTATGTCCAAGATAAACGCCGTACGTTATCTGAAAGCACCCAATGTTATTATTTTGGAGATTATAAAAATAAATTTCTTCCTTAATTTCCAACCGTTTTCCTTGAAACTTGGTATGAAGCCTAAGGTCAAATCACCCAACAAAACCAACTAAAAAAAGCTTGATATTACTGGGGGAGGGGAGGTGTTCCCCCCATACAATTTGAACAATTAATTTAACTTTTTCTCTCTTGTTTTTTTTCGGAAATGGGATGATTATTTTTGAAACAATAAATTATTAAACGATATTTAGATAAACTTTGAGGGACATGACAGTCTTATTACAGATTGGCTTTTTAAATTTACTTAAGGGAGAAAGTATGTGTCAGTCCACCGATACCGTTTATTATAGATAATCTGCTGAAATCAAAATTAGTGATCGAGTTATTAGCTCGAAATAGTGGAATGGTAGCTTTTAAGATGACTGGTAGATTTCTTCCGATGCCTGCTGCCTCTATAACGTTAATACTTATACTTTCCCAATATTTGAAGGTGTTACTTTGTCATGTAGTAGATACTCATGTTTTATCATTTTGTACTCAAACAAAAATAATTGATTAACAATAATTTAAATTTATCAGTACACCTCCTAGCCTTTTTTACTTTGACTTTTACTTTTTTACAGGTACTTTGCCTGGTATATACATTTAGACAATCAACTGAATGGTCAACGTGAAATAATAATAAGGTTTACTTAAATACCTTCGCACACTAAAAGAGGTTTTATTTAATTTCTTACACTAAACGTGCTAAAGATGCCCACGTAAATAAATAAACAAGAAAATTAAATATATCTAGTGTTTAACTGCATTCATCGAGTTGTTTGACGAACGGTTGAAATCATACTAGCGTAAACCCGCAGCTTCCAGGTCACCGAGCTGAGACAAATACGAGCTACGCCACTGGTGTCGCCACAACTCGTCTCTTCATTAATGTGTGAAACCATAGCTTCCGTGTCGCCGAACAGCTGCAAAGACGAACAACGCCACTGGTGTCGCCACAACTCGTCTCTTCATTAATGTTTGAAACCATAGCTTTCGTGTCGCCGAGCAGCTGCAAAGACGAACAACGCCACTGGTGTCGCCACAACTCGTCTCTTCATTAATGTGTGAAACCACAGCTTCCGTGTCGCCGAACAGCTGCAAAGACGAACAACGCCACTGGTGTCACCACAACTCGTCTCTTCATTAATGTGTGAAACCACAGCTTTCGTGTCGCCGAGCAGCTGCAAAGACGAACAATGCCACTGGTGTCGCCACAACTCGTCTCTTCATTAATGTGTGAAACCACAGCTTCCGTGTCGCCGAACAGCTGCAAAGACGAACAACGCCACTGGTGTCGCCACAACTCGTCTCTTCATTAATGTGTGAAACCACAGCTTCCGTGTCGCCGAACAGCTGCAAAGACGAACAACGCCACTGGTGTCACCACAACTCGTCTCTTCATTAATGTGTGAAACCACAGCTTTCGTGTCGCCGAACAGCTGCAAAGACGAACAACTGGTGTCGCCACAACCTCGTCTCTTCATTAATGTGTGAAACCACAGCTTCCGTGTCGCCGAACAGCTGCAAACGAACGATACGCCACTGGTGTCACCACAACTCGTCTCTTCATTAATGTGTGAAACCACAGCTTCCGTGTCGCCGAACAGCTGCAAAGACGAACAACGCCACTGGTGTCACCACAGCTCGTCTCTTCATTAATGTGTGAAACCACAGCTTTCGTGTCGCCGAGCAGCTGCAAAGACGAACAATGCCACTGGTGTCGCCACAGCTCGACACTTCATTAATGTGTGAAACCTGTGTGAAAAGAACAACCATCTTCTACAAAAACGAACGATACCACCGGTAACGGCCACGAAAAAATTAATGATAGCACGTTGATGATACCCACACAGCTATGCGGTACTTCCATTAATATGAAAGAATGACCGAGCTTCTACAAAAACGAACGATACCACCGGTAACGCCACGAAAAATTAATGATACCACCGGTGAGGCCACAGCTAGTCACTTCATTAATATGCGAAATCGTAGCTTCCATGTCACCGAGCAGCTACACAAACGAACGATACCACTGGTGACGCCACAAAAAATGAACGATACCACCGGTGACGCCACAGCTCGTAACTTCATTAATCTGTGAAACGGTAGCTTTAATGACGCCGAGCAGCACGCACGTGAACGATACCACCGGTGACGCCACAAAAAATGAGACGATTCCACGAATGGGACCAAAGCGCCATCGTTCGCCAGGCGATCAGATATTTCATTGCCCACAATACCTGAGTGTCCTGGGACCCAGCAATGGGTAACGTTGTTATGACACCACGTTGCGGCATTCCCAGACTATCTTGGAGTCGAAGGTACAGAAGTCCAGAGCCTTGAGAGTGGCTTGACTCTCTGAAAAAATGACTCTCTAATGTTCCTGTTCCTGACACCTCTATTGAGATTGAACAGAGCACATTCCATGATGGCTGCCACTTCTGCCTAGAACACTGTGAGGAAATCCCCCACGGGAACGCAGAGCTTTACCTTATCTTGCCTCCCCAGTATCCCAGGTCCAGTTCCCTTACTTCCCTTAGAGCCATCCGTGTACCATGGCTCTAAGGGAAGTAAGGGAACTCTGACTCACAGGGATGAAGAGGTCTGCCGCCATCTTGCCAGTCAATCCTTGGTGGAATTACCACTGAAAAAGACTTACCGAAGGCGTATCTAGTGTGAATATGGTCAGAAGGCATGTCTAGGATCTCACATCTGACTACCTGCTCAATTCTGGTGTGACCTGCCGAGGGTACATTGACAGCCATCCAGAGATTCTCACATCGGAGGTGATATGAAAATTTCCTAGCGACCGTTCTGATGTAAACGAACTGTCTCCACCCGACTCTGTCTCCATCTCCTGTGACAAAACAACATTAGTTGATAGCTGAGATTTGCCCTCCCCAGAATCCACGGGCATGTCCTCTGAAGAGGAGTGGGATTGACTGCCAGAGCAGCGACCCACCTGGGGTAGTTTCGTTCATCAGCCATGTTCCTAATCCACAAAACATCACATGTTAGCAGTATGACGATGTCAATGTCCATGCTGGACCCGTTCAAGGTTGCACCTCTCCTTGTCTCTATCACAGTACTGTAACAGCTGCACACATACCTGTTACAGAAGCAGTGCGGTGGGTCTAATGTACATCTACATCTCGCCCACCGCTAACCAACCCGGGCCCATCTGTGTACACCTACACTACGCCCCATGGTTGGTACGTGAAACCGCTACAACCCAGTCCACGGGCACGTTTTCGACTGCCTTCAGCAAGACAGAGGCACCCCGTGTAGGCTGTGCACATGGCGAACAGAGGCCAGCCGATAGACGGAGAAGCCCCTTCACAGCGGTCTTGCAAAGTCCCCCCACGTAAGCGTGAGGCATAGGCTTCTGCCTGGGGCGCTCTCGCCAACCCCTTGCCTCCAGCTACGTATACCCTATACAAGGATTTGAGATTTATTTTGAGGAAATATCTTAATTTTATCTAATCCAAGCCCTTGATTTCATAGTTTTATAATACACGACAAGATAATTTCACCTCCTACATGTTCAGAGCTTATAATTCCACCTAAGTATGAAACATATCTTTTTTAAATATATACATAGGTTTATTGTAATCTTTATCCTCAGATAAAAAATATTACTAACCTCTTTCAACGAAGAATTAAAGTATTACATATTTGAAAATGATATTGCAGAAACTCGAAATTGGCACAGTATTAACCTTGATTGAGGCAATGCTGTTCAGAGCTACTCTGGTTGTTACACCAACTCATGTGACTCGTGACTCAAATTAATAGTTTCCTACAGTCCATCATAGAGTGTCGACGTAGAATGTCGATGGGTTATGAGTTACCTATCAGTAAGTTATGTGTCTCTTAAAAATTATAAATCTCTCCGAGCCGCTACATTATAAAATCACTCAGAGCATATGCTGCGTTGATCCCTACATTTTATCCCGGATTATCGTCTTAGTAAAATTATACAATTTTCGTGATTTTTGAACATTGTGAAAAACTATTATTATTACGTATCAAACTGCAATGCAGACCCTATTTAATATAAAAAATGTTAGCCGGACAACCGTTTTGTTTGGATGTTTCATAAATAATAGATTAATACTTTAATATTTTTGACATGGATATGTCTTAGCTCTAAGGGAGGGGAGTTGGTGATTTTAAGATGGAAAACATGTAACAGGTTTCCATAGAAACTACCAGAGCTATTGTATTGAATCTCTATATATAAAATTGAATGTATGTCTGTCTGTTTGTATGTATGTCCTTTATGCGTTGCCAAACTACTCATCCGATCGCCATGAAATTTTAGGAAGTTGCTCTATATGTGTCCGGGAAGGTTTTAGTGAAAAAATATTTTCGAAAACCCCATATTTTCGAAGTTTCCATTTTATGGCGTTTTAAATTTCTAATGTTAACCTTATGGAGAGTAAGTTTGTTTACAAATTGTCTACAATGAAAACATTTGATTTCTTAGCTACAGCTGATTGGTTTACTTTCCATTAGCAATACCGTATGCTTTACTATCCAATGCCATCTGAATCATTCATTAATGTTAAACTATGAAGTAAATGTGTACTGTAAAAAATGAACAGCTTTATTCACCACGTTAATAGTTTACGGTTTTGGGGGATTATGTATTTATATTTTTATTTTCTGTCTGATTAAAGTCACGTGTTTATATGATAATTACAATGTTTATATTATTACGTTTATTATAATAATCAGCTGTTGTATGTCTTTCCCATAAAAGCCGTATTACAGTTAGGTTTCGTTTGGGTTTGGATTGGATTTGAAAATTGTGAATGAATACACTCAGATTTATTTGTTTTATGGGAATGATATTAATATGTTTTATCGTTTCAGTATTGTTATTCACTATGCAGCGACCCAGAATATATAACCTTTCACAATGAAGCCGTATTGCTATTCGACTTCAGTACATGGCCAATCTTAAAGTTAACATGTATTTACTGTCAGGCGTTACGAAGTTCGCCGGGTCAGCTAGTTTTAAATATAAAAGAATAAGAACAGCTGTTTAGATGAACTTAAAACATTCCCTTTAGACATATCCATGATCTAACCTATTTCCCACAGGGAAGTAAATACAAACATTTTTACGTTATACATCCATCTATCAAAACCTACACACGTCGATATCTATTATCTATACAGTTATCAAATGAATCCAGAAAGTCAAAATATCTGAAAATGAGCATCTTATTTATTAATTTATTTATACTTTATGTTTGCTTTTACGCAGACTCATTGTTAATTTATCATGAACCTAGGACAAAAGCGACATAATTATGGTCAATATAAAAGCATTTAAGTGGGATTTGTAGTCGATATAATGCTCCCTCCATGGTCATATACCTGCGATTTTGTGAGACCTTACATCGTATATAAAACATTTAATCTGTATATACGAGAATCTGGGGATAAGGCGATAACGGGTAAGCCGATAGCGCTCGTCGTTCAGCGCCTTAGACCCGCCTGGCGAATAAAACATAGCGAGGATGTAAGAAACTTTCATTTAATACCAAGCTGGCTGCAACACACTTTAATAGCGTGGCGTTTTAAAATATTTATCGTTTAAAATGGCACGTCGATACTGTCGATAGTTATAGCTATTATGGTGTTCTTGTTGAGTAGACAGAAATTAAACTTGTCATTTTGAACAATCCTCTTTAATGGATTTATAGATATTAAATAACACAAGGAAGATATATGACTTTTTGAAGCTTAGCCTATAGGCAACAAGTAATTGAAAGGAAATTACTAGCACAAAACTATTTTTTAATAGAAGGATTAAAATGTATTATATATTTTAGAGAATGTCAAGCAAAGGGCTGATGAAGCGTTTAGTTAAATTAAAATCATAAATATAATATATTCGAAAATTTAAGAAAATAATTAAAAAAGATATTTAATGAATTTAAATGTAACAAATAGATGAATTTCTTTTTTTGAAAGAGTAAGCAGGATGGCAATAACAGATCTCAAAATAAATAAAATTAGAGTTATGTCTGTACATTGCTTGTTATTATATTTTTGGTTATTTCTATGTTTTATAACCCGGATGTTTGTCTGTCTGTAACGCTGAAAAATGCATTTGTGTTCGTATTTTCCGTGTAAAAAAGTGCACCCTCAGTTATGAAACGTATTTTCCTTTTTCTATAACCTTTGGAAAAGGGTTTCACCTACTTTTAACTGACCCACGCATTATGGAAATAAAATAATAAGCTCTTTTAACGCAGTATTGAGCTATATTAGACATATAGGGTGTCTGTTAACGCAGTATTGAGCTATATTAGACATATAGGGTGTCTGTTAACGCAGTATTGAGCTATATTAGACATATAGGGTGTCTGTTAACGCAGTATTGAGCTATATTAGACGTACAGGGTGTCTGTTAACGCAGTATTGAGCTATATTAGACGTACAGGGTGTCTGTTAACGCAGTATTGAGCTATATTAGACGTACAGGGTGTCTGTTAACGCAGTATTGAGCTATATTAGACATATAGGGTGTCTGTTAACGCAGTATTGAGCTATATTAGACATATAGGGTGTCTGTTAACGCAGTATTGAGCTATATTAGACATATAGGGTGTCTGTTAACGCAGTATTGAGCTATATTAGACATATAGGGTGTCTGTTAACGCAGTATTGAGCTATATTAGACATATAGGGTGTCTGTTAACGCAGTATTGAGCTATATTAGACATATAGGGTGTCTGTTAACGCAGTATTGAGCTATATTAGACATATAGGGTGTCTGTTAACGCAGTATTGAGCTATATTAGACATATAGGGTGTCTGTTAACGCAGTATTGAGCTATATTAGACATATAGGGTGTCTGTTAACGCAGTATTGAGCTATATTAGACATATAGGGTGTCTGTTAACGCAGTATTGAGCTATATTAGACATATAGGGTGTCTGTTAACGCAGTATTGAGCTATATTAGACGTACAGGGTGTCTGTTAACGCAGTATTGAGCTATATTAGACATATAGGGTGTCTGTTAACGCAGTATTGAGCTATATTAGACATATAGGGTGTCTGTTAACGCAGTATTGAGCTATATTAGACGTACAGGGTGTCTTTTAACGCAGTATTGAGCTATATTAGACATATAGGGTGTCTGTTTCGCAGTATTGAGATATATTAGACATATAGGGTGTCTGTTGAGTCCGTCACGAAACTTCATGATGTGGATAATTGGGTGAAAATAAGCAAAAATCGTTCAATGGTGGTATGTCCTAAAATGCATATTTAGCCAGATATCCGTCAATATGTATTTTTATAAAAATATTTTCTCAGTCATTTTTCAATAGAGTATTTTGAATCTTAGCATGTGTCATGGTAAAGACCCAATTAAGACAAAAATATCAATGCGATTAAATTTTTAATATCAATATTGCGACCATTTACTATTTTCAAATTCAAATAACTTATGGAGGTCAGTGCGTCCTATCCCTATACATGTTAACTTATATTTGTTTCTTATATGTAACTTATATTTGTTTAACTTATGTTTCTATTTCTCAACAAACAAATAAAGATTACTTACTTATATTTTTTATTTGAAATATCAATCCTTCTTACATATATGGAAATCTGTCAAATTCAACTTAGGATATTTATTAAATTGACCATGTTTTTTTTAGAAACCATTGTTAAATTTTGGGGGAAAAGATAAATTTTTTTACCATTTCATATTATTAGCTAAACTTCCAACTGTGTGTCTTTATACCTACAAGAAAAAAACAGTATACCTATGGTGGTGTTTGAGAAAAAGCAAAGTATTATGTCCTAAAAAAACAACTTTCTTTCTACAACGGATTTTTTATTACAATCATTTTTATTTACAATCTATTCTGAGTAATATGTAAACGCAATGCGACATTTTGGCGAATTTCCCATAGGGAAGAAGCTATTACCGTAGGTCTCATGGTAAGACTTAAGCCCGGGACCATGTTATTTTGTCTTCTTTAGGTGCCTAGAGACCAATAACAATAGTCGTTAAAATTTATATATATATATATATATATATATATATATGTGTGTGTGTGTGTGTGTGTGTGTGTGTGTGTGTGTGTGTGTGTGTGTGTGTGTGTGTGTGTGTGTGTGTGTGTGTGTGTGTGTGTGTGCGTGCGTGTGTGCGTGTGTGTGTCTGTGAATACAATAACTCTCGTAAAAATGGTCCGATCAAGACCTGTTAACGCAGTATTGAGCTATATTAGACATATAGGGTGTCTGTTAACGCAGTATTGAGCTATATTAGACATATAGGGTGTCTGTTGAGTCCGTCACGAAACTTCATGATGTGGATAATTGGGTGAAAATAAGCAAAAATCGTTCAATGGTGGTATGTCCTAAAATGCATATTTAGCCAGATATCCGTCAATATGTATTTTTATAAAAATATTTTCTCAGTCATTTTTCAATAGAGTATTTAGAATCTTAGCATGTGTCATGGTAAAGACCCAATTAAGACAAAAATATCAATGCGATTAAATTTTTAATATCAATATTGCGACCATTTACTATTTTCAATTTCAAATAACTTATGGGGGTCAGTGCGCCCTATCCCTATACATGTTAACTTATATTTGTTTCTTATATGTAACTTATATTTGTTTAACTTATGTTTCTATTTCTCAACAAACAAATAAAGATTACTTACTTCTATTTTTTATTTGAAATATCAATCCTTCTTACATATATGGAAATCTGTCAAATTCAACTTAGGATATTTATTAAATTGACCATGTTTTTTTTAGAAACCATTGTTAAATTTTGGGGGAAAAGATAAATTTTTTTACCATTTCATATTATTAGCTAAACTTCCAACTGTGTGTCTTTATACCTACAAGAAAAAAACAGTATACCTATGGCGGTGTTTGAGAAAAAGCAAAGTATTATGTCCTAAAAAACAACTTTCTTTCTACAACGGATTTTTTATAACATTCATTTTTATTTACAATCTATTCTGAGTAATATGTAAACGCAATGCGACATTTTGGCGAATTTCCCATAGGGAAGAAGCTATTACCGTAGGTCTCATGGTAAGACTTAAGCCCGGGACCATGTTATTTTGTCTTCTTTAGGTGCCTAGAGACCAATAGCAATAGTCGTCAAAATTTATATATATATATATATATATATGTGTGTGTGTGTGTGTGTGTGTGTGTGTGTGTGTGTGTGTGTGTGTGTGCGTGCGTGTGTGTGTGCGTGTGTGTGTCTGTGAATACAATAACTCTCGTAAAAATGGTCCGATCAAGACCAAATTTAGTAGAGACCTGTATTCTTGTATTTGCTTGGACGAGTTCGTAATCCAGACATATCGGTCAATTGGAAGGATATTAATAATTATAATATAAGGTCCGTTGAATGCCCAACTTGAAACTGTAGAATAACATGTAATGAGTGTTGTGGCACGTCGTTTCATACGAATGTTCTATATGATCTTAGGTAATTTCGTAGTTGAGCTAAAAAGTTTTCTTTGTATTTCTTTGTTTATTTGTAGAATTCATATTTATATTTCATCATAGTGATAAGTAGCTTACTTCTCAACACTGATCATACAACCCGTACTAAGGACGGACTTACCGCTAGGTTGTACTGAGAAATTGTAAAATTTGTTAATGAAAATATTTAATAAATATGATAGGGTAGACTTTTAATTTGGAAAATAATTAATAAAATCCAATTTTTGATCATCTTCTTGTTGATTAAAATTAGATTAATTATAGTACTATCACTATTTTGAACAATTATTCTTTAGAATTTTACATTGAAGCGTATAATTATAACAATTAATGAAACTAAGAAACACTTTAGAGTTTTTACGTTGAAACTGAATTTAACAAGTTTGACTAATTAAAACGTCGGGAAACGAAATTACAGTAAACTCTGAAGAGTTTGAGCCAACAAATCAAGGCGACCTATAATTAAATTCCACTGATGAAAAGTAGAAAAGCCACAACAATTCGTCGGTTTCTAAAATAACACCAAAATTTATTTAAATAGTTTTGATTAATAGGACTAATCATGCTACAGAATACACTATAATGAAAAGGGCTTTCATACTTGACTGTACTTAAGAGGTACAAAAGTTAAATACTCGTACTGAATATAATACAAAATTAATCAATTCTGGAAGATGTAAAAATCACATATGACATTAACTATCTTTTGTTTAGGTGAAAGAGTATAAAAAATTATACTGACAATATTAAATTATAGATCCGATAGTTTGGATACGGTTGAAATATTATATATTTTCTGATTTTTCGATGATTGTTCACTGATGCGGTAACGGTCAGACGAGGCTTGTACATAAACGAGGCTCCAGGCATAAATTTTAATTACGTGCTTATTTGCTATCAGAGTGACATATCTATGCTAATAACGTATACTTGTGGCTCATATACGTAGATTTTCGGTAGAACACATCGTGGTACCGTAGTTATTACGATAGTCTTGTGGTCGGCAACGCTCGGGAGTGGTTAAGTGTGTGAAGGGGTACGGAAATTTTATACATGCCTAACACAAAGGCATGTGATCGGGGACTATTTCACTCCCTCTATATTAAGGAACAGCAACCGTCAACGTTCCCATATCTCTACAGGAAGCCCAGACGACAACTAGGATAATCTAGAGATGGCGGACGAGAGGGTCAGTGACATATCGCTCTCACAGCTAATGGCAGGTTTGAGTAGTCTACTAGAAAATAAACTGGACGAAAAGATAGGAAAGCTAGCCACCAAAGATGATAATATAGCCGGTATTAACAACAAAGTACAGGAGCTTGTTGAAAAGAATTTAACACTTAAGAGAGAAATAGATTTGTTAAAGCGTCAAGGGAAAACTGTATATGACAAGCTTATCGACCTTGAAGCTAGATCCCGCAGGAATAATTTAATATTTAAAGGCTTGCAGTGGAGCGGGAAGAGACCGGATTTTAGGCAAGTGATAGGAAACTTCTGTAAGGAGGTCCAAGGCAATGATCGGGTGTGGATAAATAGAGCACATCCAGTTGGAAAACGATGGGAGTAAGAAACACTACGAAAAACTAATTAAAAAAACTTTAAAAATCATTACGAGCATAAGAACCATAACGCCCGCAAACAATGTAAAAGTCGCAATAAATATTATATAAGGCCCATCTCTAATGACACAAGGTCAAAAGTAAAAAGAAATGGAAAGAAATACGAAATATATTTATTTCAAAATATAGGCGTACACAATAAATTATTTTAATAATTGAATTATTAAACAAAATCTTGTAATTAGGCTAGTTCCCTGCATGATCCAGTACGAAGGGACCAGTCACAAAACAGACTATAAACGTGCTGAGAATATTGAAGGGGTTATGAATAAAATTATAAAATTAAATAGAATACCCCCCGTAGCAGCAATCCTGCATACTAAGCGTATGTTCATTGCTTTAGGAATTATATACTTGTTGTGGTACTTGGTTGGCTGTCTTGGATACGGGTTGGACTTCTTTCCCAAAATACGTTTGTTTGATATCACACCTTGGCTCCATTAAGATTACTCTTGCATAGACACAAGAGAAAACTATTCCTAACTATGGGCGAAGGGACTTAGGGAAGATAAACTAATGTACTTACCCTATAATGAATAAAATAGGACAGGTGTAAGGAGGGTTGCTACCCAAGGAACAAAATATGTATATTTTCAGTATACATTGAACTGAACCATTTGAAGCTGTATATAAAGTTTTATCATTCTTCAGTATAATTTTATCAGTTTCTATATCTCAGAAACCGTTTGACATAAAGCAAAGAATAAACTACTAAAATATTTATTTTACTTTTTTTGTATTAATAATTTATTTTTTAATAAATTATATGTGAAAACCACCTAAACCACATAAGATTAGATCATTGAAATGGCGACTATACTACAATGTAGGTATTTTAAGCCAAGTATGAATGAGGATTGAGTGTATCGGGTGATTGTGGCGCGATCTTGTAGTCTTGTTACTGACTAAGGCTGACATGTTCCTTAGGCAGGACTGTTAATTAATAGCCCAACAGCCGAAGGTAACTAATGGACGAACAGTTTCACGGGGAAACCGAACCACGACCTCTGAATTACGAATTGGTCTAATTAAGAGTTATAGTCTTTGCGGATTAACGCAGTATTCAATAATGCGGACGTTAATCCACACAAGAGAACGCTACATCCACCGACCATCACTCACAACTATCCACAATTCGTGACATCAAAATTTCACAACTACCGATTTTTGGAAAATTATTTCTTATTGCTGATGACACTTAAATCATTATTAAGGACAAGTCTTAATGAGAGGGTGCCAGGGCCAAGTCTCTTTCTGATCTGATGATGGTGAAGAAGTGGTTCGATCAAAATATACTTCTCTCAATGTTTCTAAAACCAAGTTTATGCTACTGTCCCTCACTTCTTTATCTGACTACGAATAATATTTTGGGGAGGGGCTTAAAGGTCACATCTTACCGGATTAACTGTGGTTCAAAAATCTATTTTGAAAGCGGGGTTCGAAGGGGTTTAGAAGGTGCCCCTCCGATCTGTGGTTTCATGAGATAAAACTGTTTTCAATTCAAAAATTGTTTGTTAAGGAGCTTCTGTTTCATTTTCAAAAATTCTGGTTGAAGAGCTTCTTCAATCTCAAAAATATCGAACTATAAATTTGCAATAACAGTTCCGTTAAATAAAAATGCTAAATAAAAACCTCAGCCTGTGATTTGGAGCGTAAAATCAAATAATGCTTAAGACCACGGTGGAGAGCGGTTGTGGCAGAGTGCTTGAAATGAGTTTTACACAGAATTACTGTCTGTCTAATTTAACTTTAAAATATTTGTTTTAACTGTATGTTTACTAAACGTTACGTCTAACGAAGCGCTGTTTGGCTTTAGGACGCTTTTGTGCAGTGAGCCTAGTTGAAAGTGAGTAGGATACCATTGTGTAGTGGGCCAAGTACGTGTGTTATTTGGATGCTTTTGTGTAGTGGGCCTGTGTTATTTGGATGCTTTTGTGTAGTGGGCCTAGTATGTGTGTTATTTGGATGCTTTTGTGTAGTGGGCCTAGTATGTGTGTTATTTGGATGTCTTGTGTAGTGGGCCTTGTATGTGTATTATTTGGATGCCTTGTGTAGTGGGCCTAGTATGTGTGTTATTTGGATGCCATGTGTAGTGGGCCAAGTATGTGTGTTATTTGGATGTCTTGTGTAGTAGGCCTAGTATGTAGTTTATTTGGATGCCTTTGTGTAGTGGTAAACAAAATAAAATACCCTAGTCACAGTAGACCTGTGTACTCAGCGAAATTCCAAATTAATAATATAAAAATAATAATATATGACAAGTTTTATGCAAATCTGTCGATAATCATGAGAGTTCAAGTCGAAACCAGATTTATTCCAAAAAACAAACAAAATTTATTACAAAATAAATTGTGCACATTTTTCAAATGTTTGATATTATTTAAAAATATCAAATTTAAAAAAACAAAAATCTATACGTAGACATAATAATAAAGTAATAAAAGTAACTTAAAAATTAGGAAATGGTCTAAATGGTCATACAATGATCTGTGCGTAAACCCGAGTTGTTTTTATTAAAAATAGAATGTATGTAATTTTTTTTAATTTAAATTTTGTAAAGATGAAAAAAGGAATATAAATTATGAAATAAGAAGAGAACCCCCCGTAAGAAAATTATTCTTCCACAGTGATGTAAATTAAGAAAAAGCAAAAGATAGAGAATAACATAATAAAGTGGATATGATACGAGTACAGAGAGATGATGCAAAAAACAATGTCATTCTGAGCTGCATGGAGGGCGACGGACGGGGGTCAGTCAGTCCAAGTCAAGCGGTTGTCAGTTTTTGGAGGGTCTGCTGGAGTCAGTGGAGATAAGAGACTCGGCTTCCTCATCGCTGATTGTCAATAACCAATCCTTTAGCTTAATTTTGAAAATGTTATGTGATGGAGAATCAAATATCCTATTGTTACTGTAATGAGAGAAATAATTTCGAAATATTATATGTGAAATGTAAAAGCTATTTGTTTTTTAAAAAGGATTTTTGTTGTTGGATAGCAACAATTCCAACGCTGGATGCATATCTTATGGTGTGATAATGTAAAATAGGGGAAAATAATGAACCAGAATTTTTGAAAATGAAACAGAAGCTCTTTAACAAACAATTTTTGAATTGAAAACAGTTTTATCTCATGAAACCACAGATCGGAGGGGCACCTTCTAAACCCCTTCGAACCCCGCTTTCAAAATAGATTTTTGAACCACAGTTAATCCGGTAAGATGTGACCTTTAAGCCCCTCCCCAAAATATTATTCGTAGTCAGATAAAGAAGTGAGGGACAGTAGCATAAACTTGGTTTTAGAAACATTGAGAGAAGTATATTTTGATCGAACCACTTCTTCACCATCATCAGATCAGAAAGAGACTTGGCCCTGGCACCCTCTCATTAAGACTTGTCCTTAATAATGATTTAAGTGTCATCAGCAATAAGAAATAATTTTCCAAAAATCGGTAGTTGTGAAATTTTATTGCTCGTATTATACATTAAAAATAAAATTGGCCCAAGAGTACCTCCCTGAATAACACCATCACACAGCACAGGGCGCTCATCACTGGTGACGCCACACATAGACACGGTCTGTCGTCCGTCAGAGAGGTAGCTCCTGAACCATGACAGAGCATTCCCAGTAACACCTATAGCAGATATTTTGTCCATGAGTTTACTTCTATCTACATTGCCAAATGCTTACTTCAAGTCTAGAATGACTAAAAGTGTGCGAATGTTGTCTGACAATGCATGAAAAAGTTCTTTATTAACATCAAAAAGAATATCAGAAGTATTTTTGTCCGTCTTAAAACCGTATTGACAATTTGCTAAAATATTGTTTTGATTTAGATATGTAACCAGCTGTACCTTTACTATTTTCTCAAGAACCTTAGAGAAAACATTTAAGAGAGATATCTGTCTGAAATTATTTTTTTTCTACGTGCAAGCTGGATTTATAAAGAGGAAAACTTAAGCCAATTTAAAATTATCTGGAAAAATCCCGTTTGATACACTTAAGTTAATGAGATGAATAAATGGTCTGGATAGGTGCATATTAAAGAAATAACACAAATAAAGAAGTAACGCAGTCACATGTCCGATGACGTCCAGTTCAGTCACAGTGCGTAGTGTAAACAACGTGTGCTGCCTGTAATCCGCGTTGTTTACTACCGGTGCGCCACTTCCATCAATAGTGCTGGCGAGGTTGAAACCAACAGCAGAGAAAAACATATTGAAATCATCAGTAACCTCTTTGCAAATGTTTAGAGTGACACAGGAAGTACTTAGAAGATATTTACGAATTGGGTATGCAGATTTTTTACTATTTCTCCCAGCCAACTCATTTACTAATTTCTAGAAAACTTTTGGATTATTTTTTCTTTGATTAAGTTTAGACCTATAATAAGCGCGTTTTGAATTTCATATTCCACAAGTGATTTCATGTCTTTAATCAGGGTATTTATTTTTCAATGTGAAAGGTTGATATTTCAATTTTTACACAATTTTTCTTTGTCACGAATTAATTTCACTAAATCTTTTGTGATCCAAGGTTTCAATCTTTTAAACCTAGATGAGGCTTTAACTGGTATTTTTGAAAGTGCGATGGATTTGACCACAATTTGGGATAATTTTAATGCACAAGAATTCGCATTTTCATTAGGATGATACTGCTCCAATCAACTTCAGCAAGACTACGGGACAGCAGTGCGTGGTCAACAAGCCGTATGGTGGCCAGCGATGTCGGGGAAACTATGGAAATACCGGCACTAAAATGATCTGTAATATTTGTTTGCAAAACGTCTAATATTAATAATGTGTTCTATCTTACAAAAAAGTGGTCAATACAGCTCTCACTGTCATTAGTTACTCTCGTTGGCTTATTTATGTACTGAATAATACCTGCACCTAATAGACAATTAAAATATACAGTACATCAATTAAATTATTAGAATTTAACAGATCAAAATTAGGATCTACAGTCCAAATTAGTATTATATATTTAGGCAAACTGTTCAGAAGCGTATTTCGAAGAAAATGTTATTCTTGATTTTTGTTTTATTTTGACCAATAAAACCATTTAACAAAGTTTTGCTCTTTACATATGGGACACTCTGTATACTACCAAAACCTAAAAACCGTGATCCTGTCTCATAGGGGTAGTATAGTTTTGAAATATGTACGTATAAAATCAATTACCAATGACAGGAAACTAATATTAATTTTAATTTGATATCTGATGGTTGAATCTTTTATAAAATCTATTTTATATATTTTAATAAAACTTGTAAAAAGTATGTAAAATACTTCTCAAATCTGGATTTTTCAGAGCTCGTGTATTTATTATATTTTCATAGTTCATGACACAGTTAAACATAGAAAACATGTTTAACATGGATGAATATGTTAAAAATTATTTTCCAAAAGGTAGAATAGAATATAGGGACAGAAGATTAAAATTAAGTTTCATAACTGTGGATGTTTTTAATCGCTAAGAGTTACAAATAGACCTTGTTTGGATTGTTACAGAACGACGGACAGAAATTTAGATAAGACCCATTTCGGCTTTTCATGAATATAAAACGTAAAAATAACCAAAAATATAATTACTCTAAGCAATATCCAGAAAAAAACTAATATTAATTAACATACGAGTAGGTAGACATTGAAATTTAACAGTAAATATTATTGCAGAAACGTTTTATATCTATGAATCGTAGAGAAACGATGCAGAAATCCGCTTCTCCTGCTAATGATAACTTATAGGATAAAAGAAGTGCAATCGTTTACATCCAAAAACACACCTCGGCGATGAATTGCTCCTAATGCCTTTAGCTATTATGCTGGCTGAGAATTGGCTTGATGCATTGAATTCGTTGAGTTGCGTTATTAAAATATGTATGAGAACCATTCAGTTAATAAAACAAACCAATGTTTTAACTATTAATAAAAGTTTAGTAGTTTAGTTACTATCTTAAAAACAACCTACAATGAAATAGTAGAGTGTAAAATGTAATGTCATTGGAAGTATAATTTCGTGTTTTGAGTATTGCCAATAATCAAACATAAGGTGTTATAATCTATATCTTTATGATCCCGACATGAAATGTAGATTTTCTTAATACTATAACGTTACAAATAGTTTTAGTATAACTGTTCGATTTTTATGATTTACTATTCACCGTTCTAGTTTAAAGATATGGAAGACACAAATAAACTAATATAAACTATTCTTCTCACAGAGTAGATGTAGGTATTAGCCCTAGTGAAAACATCAGTCAACAGTTGTAACATTACAGTACTTAAAAGTCTAGCTCTAAATCCGCACCGTCAACACAGTTCGTTTACCACGGATCTTGTTAAAAGATAGTAAACTTATCAAATCATCTCATCCTTTCCACTTCAAATATAAAGTAACAAAATTAAAGTCGAATTTCCAATTTCTTGTTTGTAACTCTACTATATGTCGATTTCTTATTTATTCGTTAAAATATTTGGTAATTCAGTTTCATATATTTAAATTAAAACGAAACCTCTACGGCCATTGGGATGAAATTTTATAGAATTGTAATCTAAAGCTACGTCCTTCCACATTATTAATACAGTATATTGTTATTTAATGTATACGAGCTATACGTGTCACATCAACCATTAGCATATTGTTATTCTACAGTTTGAAGTTTGGCATGCAACAGAACAACTCTAATATGCCCGATTACTCTTTGCATTTCCTGCTGACTAACATTAAGTAGCCTAATATTTTCGTTTTAAAGTACTATAAATGGTGAAAATCAAGTCGTATGTTCTATACGTAAAACTAGCATAGAAAACACTCCTGAGGTGATAAAATATAACTGTAGGGATTGTAACACTTAATTATTTAGAGTGTTACTAGTAAAAATGTTCAAGCCCAAATATAATTATACAAGTAAATGTAGTTGTGTCTTAGTATGTGTAGTATCTGTATCTTTACTGGCAAAAGACCACCTGCTTCATTTTAAAAGATCATTAGAACTTAAGCCCCATATCAACCAAAATCGACAACATATTAACAAGTTGAAAACAGTTTAATACAAAAGAGAAGTTATTAAATGAAAACCAAAATTAAGAAACAATCGAGCACGCTGAACGCTGTTAATTTCCTTGTGGTTCAATCTACCTGACAAGATGGCCACTCCGGGGTCAGATTTACATAGACAAGCATCGCTTTATACCAACCATTTACTTGATAATCAGCATTATATGACCGACTCCTGTATCCTATGATTCCTGTTTTCAACTGCTTGATTGAACCGTTTTGAACTTGTTGCCTGTTTTGAAACTGAATCTTGAATCTTTTTCTAGAGATGAAGTCACTTATGGCGTATCACTGAAGACTTCATACAAACAAAACTTTTACTTTAAATTACTCCCAAGTTAATTTGTATTGTGTTTTTTAATTTTTCCGTGTTCCGCAATTGCCTACAATATTTTTGAGCCCCATTCTGAGAAAACGGAAACAGTCACAGCCCTTAGAATCTCAAAACCCAGTAGTTCTGATTTTTCTTTCAATTCAATCATTTTCACCGCCAACTACCTTAGTGGCTTCCACTTTTATTATTTTCTTCATTATACACATAAAAGATCAGACGACAACCTATTCCAATTGCTTCAAAAATTCTTCCCATCTAGAAACCATATTACACATCTTTGTTGTTATTATATATTTTGAATTTGGTAGCCTATAAACGTGTCTGCGATGGAATGTAATACAATATATTCTACTTAAGACAATTCATCATTATTTTTCATATTCGTATATATATATATATATATATATATGTGTGTGTGTGTAAATACATACGATATGTGTATATTAAACAGGATTACACATATCATATGAAAAAACACAATATATGGATACTAAATCCGTTGACAGACTCCCACTGGAAACTGGTACGGAAGCATAAATTAGGAGAAATTATACAGAAAATAGGACTGAATACAACATCAAACAAAGAAAGGATTATTAAACTACAAAAAGCATACCGACTTACATGGAACTTACATGGAACCACTACGAAAAGAAAAACATCTCCACTAATGCTAAACTAAGACACTACAACACAGTAGTATTGCCGGAAGCCCTATATGCCACAGAAACATTATTAATTAAAGGAAGAACAAAGATAAAAGACTTAGAAAAACAAGAAAGAAAAATACTAAGGAAAATCTATGGGCCAGTCCACAGAGAAGGAGTATGGAGAAAGAGACCTACAGTAGAGTTATACAAGCAGACGGACACCATTACAGAACCTTTAGGAAAAGGCGAGCAAGATTTTATGGGCACATTTTTAGGATGAACGACGGCAGACTCACTAAGAAAATATTTAATATAGTGAAGAACAGTAAAATGAAAACTCCTTGGATGAGGGAAACCATGGAAGATCTTGTAAAGCTGAGCATCTCTGAAGAAGATATATTAAACAGGAGTACAGAGAAAAAATCAGAAAACAGAAGATCACAGACACCTAGAAAGAAAAGAATTGGAAAGAAGTGGACAGAAGAAATGAAGAGAGAACACAGTGAATACATGAGAGGTTTTTGGGAAGAAAGGAGGAAGATAAAGAAAAAGGGACCATGATAGTTGATTGTATTTTTACACTCTCCTAAAGGGGAATTATCGAAAATAATAATAATAATATATATATTAAAAGTAAAGAGAATGGAAGATGTAAGAATCCCAAAGAGAATGAGCGAGCTGCAAATGAATGGAAGAAGACTTAGAGGAAGACCCAGAAGAAGGTGGATCGACGAGGTGAAACGGGATGTAGAAGCAAGAGGAGTACAATGGCAGTATGTGGAGGAAGAAGAATTGTGGAAGGACAGAAGAAGATGGAGAGGCCTAGTAAACACCCAGACCCGAAGATAATCGGAACGGGACAGGATATGTATGTAGTAATAATAATATATATGTGTGTGTGTGTGTGTGTGTGTGTGTGTGTATTTCAACTCTGATGAATATTTTCATTGCTAACACTACTATCGTATACATTTAAAGAAAAATGACTGAATCGTTTATTGTTACTGACTTTAAAAATTCCAATTTGTACTAAGTCAACCACATGGTGCGGTGTTTTAATTTATGTATTGTATGCACTTCACGGCTGCACGTCGGTGTCACGTCAATATTGTTTTAACTGAAAAGCTTTTAGAGCATTTTCAAACAAAACAGATAGAAAATTGAAAATAAATATTCCATAGTGAGGAATGCTTGATTGCGAATTCCCTCAAATAGCCGCAGGGATTTATATTTCAGAGTACAACAAAGACAAATGTGTAAATGAGACCAGCAGACTGTTCATTACATAGTTTAACAAAACAAAACATTAGTTAAAATAATTGTAGTTTTGTATCAATAGTATTTTAGTATCCCAAGTTTAGTAACCTAATTTGAGCTTATCAATATTTATGTTTATTTGGTTTATTATTTAATATATAATGTAAAGACTTCTAATGACAGCTATAACATTAAGCAAATACCAAATTTTTTGCGGTTTGTTTATAAATAATGAGGTTTTATAAATTTACATATACTATCCATAAGAATAACATAGGAATAATAAGGAAATGGGGAAGTAGGTTTTCGGTCAGGATTAATACTAAACCTAGGGTTGTTATATACAAGTTTTACAAAATATTACAAATAATAAGGAAGTTATATAAATTTTCTTACTCTCTGTAATATTAAAAAGGGGAATGAGTAAGTAGGGTTGCTACCATGAGGAACAAAAATTTAATTTTTCATCATACATTATAAGATCTTAACTATGTGAATCTGAATACAAACTGGATACAAAATCGTAACACATTATTTCAAATAATAAGTGAGATATCAATTTTTACTTTTTCCTTTAATATTACAATCAGATCTTCATAATATATTGTTCTCACCAGTTTCTACAGTATAGCTAAGTAACCGCTTAGCAAAGAGCGTAGTAACAAAGTATTGTATCTTTTTAGCTGCTTATAATAATTTTTTTAACTACGCAAAAACCTAATTTCTGGATACAGAAACAATCCTAAACCCCATTTGAATATATTTTAAACTGTATAACTAAAACTACTTTTAGTACTTTTACTACTTTTTTTACTTTATTTAAGACTACTTTTAAACTTGTGAATATATTTAGATCCAGTTGACACTAATAATTTTCATTCTTTTTTTAATATTACATAATTTTATTCCTCAACTTATATAATTTGATCTTGTCATGTCCTACTCAACAATTTCTTCTTTTCATATTTCACATCTGAAATTTGGCTACCTTTTGTTCTGGTGCACACTTTTACGCTGGTTGTAATATTTATTTTTCTTTACATTAATAGCAGTAATAGGATTTTATTTATTTTCCCCTTTCTACACAAAAATATTCATGAGAAATGTTTATTTTCATTCAACATGACATCAATGAACTGAGAGACTGTTCGGCTCATCCTCACACTCAGACGTATAATCTTGTGAGGATTTTACACGTTAATAATGTGTGTGTTAAGATGAAATTGTATTGCTTTATTATGGAAATAAACATGTTGAATCTTGAATATCTGGATTTTGAATTATTTTCATTATCATGTACTGTATGTATTAAATGCCATCTTTCTTTATACCTCTTTCTGTTTATTCTTTTTATAAAACATTTTCCTTTTTTCACTTTCTCCCACCTATACGACAGTGTAAGGAGAAGGTTTTATTTTTTTCTAAAATTTCTGGCTTGCGTGTGTGTATACTGTATGTGTACAGAGTCACAGGCTACACCAATGTTGGCATGTACAGTATGCAAATACCCACAATATCTTCTGTTTTTTCATCACATAATTTTTGATTTTTAAGAGTAGTTCACCCCTTAACCTTGAAAACGTACAAATACCAAATTTATCAAAACCTGCTAGAACGATTTTCATTAACATTTTATTGTTTATAGAACTTAGGGTCCCAATGTCTGTAAAAATTATATGGTTCAAAAATTAAAAACTCAGTACAGTTTTGATTATTTTATTTCCACGTGATTGCACTTTTATTAAGGAAATTCCAAGAATTGAAGAACTAACTTCATAATAACTGGTGTTTTCTTAATAGAGTAGAACCTCGATTAACCGTCACCCTCGGGACCAGGACAATGACGGATAACCGAATAGACGGATAACAGAAATAATAATAGCGCCGATACAACTTAGCACCTAGACCGTGTTTGGCGTGGCAACATCGCAATTCACTGCCTTGCATTTTATAACGGCGCCATTGTAAGTCCTAATTAATTTTCATGATTGCTGCGTAGTACTTAATGTGAATTTATTTTAAATGAGAAAAAACAAAACTACGCGAGTTTAAGTAAAAAATACTTTATTAAGAAAATAATGAAATATCAACTGTACATGTACATACTTTTAATCTCAAAACTTCCGTTACCGGTATTTAGTTTTTAAAATAATCCATCATTTTCTTTTGTTACTTTCCCCATCGAGCTTTTCAGGCGGTCGAGTTTCTAATGTTCCCGAGAAGAAGCACCAGCGTTTAATAATTAATTGTTTATTTTCGAGTCCCAAAACTACACGTTTCTGTTTCTCAGCCATAACAGAAGAGCATGCACTACGTATAAACAGCACTGTCAACAATAAAGCACGTAAAACGCTAGTAGACATTGCACTCGAAATCGGCAATAATTCAGTTCACTGAAGTAAGCCACGCACCACACTGAACTGAAATAATACAGTAGCAGTGGAATGCAGAAGACAGTGTAAGGGATTACCAGCTGGTCACTACCCTTGTCGCCAATGATTCACGCACAGTACAGGTGTGCAGTACAGTTGTCTCAACTCATCATAGAGCCTCAACAGACAATCTGGCTCGGCGCTGACGCATAATTTTTTTTGCGCTAGTGGGGTGGCGGTTAATAGAGACTGACGGTTAAAAGGGTGACGGTTAATCAAGGTTCTACTGTATTTCAATGTAACATTGCTATAAAAATCTTAAAATCTAAAATTTTATGGCCATTCATGCTAAGGGTCTTAACAAAATGATGAGACTGGCCTGTAAAAATGTCAAGTTTCAAAAGGATGGGTTATTTTTTAATTCTTTTACAAAACCATTAGATTTTATAAAGTACATTGATTACCATTGTTGGAACATGATGGTACTGCGGGCGGGGGGGAGCTTCACTCTCTCCTGGGTTTGGTTTCGTAGTGGGCAATGGTTGGTGCTGAAATGCACTGGTCAAACCCCTGCACCCTTCCACAGTGAGGTTTGCCAATGGAAAGGTGTTGCTTGTCTCTGGGCTGCCCTCGGGCAGATAGCCAATTCTCGTAACCGGTAAACTGTGGGTGCAGGTGGGAGAATGAGTCGGGGGTGTCCCCGATCGGGGTGGCATCAAAAGCCACCAGGGTTGGTTGCTAAGATAATGATCCGGCGGAAGTCGCTAGAGGCTATCCATGGTGGGTGTAGGAAAACGCTACATCCCTGCCAATGTGGTGCCTTGTCCTAGGGCGTAACAGAATAGGACAACCTGGCCTCTTGCGAAAACCACGATGCAAAGGTGAATTGTTACAATGTAATAGTTTTGATGACTGAGCTATTTCTTCATACAATGGGATTCAGGAGACAAACCTTTTCTTGTACTTATAACATATTGCAAGGTTTTAGGAATATTTTTGTAAAAGTAATGTTTAAAGCAAATATAAACTCTCCCAACTAAATTTTGTCTTAACAACCTCAAATCACAGACATGCTAAGAAAATAATAAACAAGAATTGTAAAACAATATTTATTAAAAAAAAATATTTGATCAACAGTATAAGTGAATATTTGATCTACAGTTTAAGTGATATAATATAACAATCCTTGGTTAAAAATTATACATTTTCAAAAAATACAATTTGGTTGAGGCGATTGATTCAGGTTATTCTAATATCTGGATTTTGTTGACTACTTTCACTGGATTAATAATTGGAGTATCGGTTGGTGGCTCCGGGAAATCTGTAAAAAAGTTATCATTAGTTATCATCTGTAACAAGGCAAAATAAAATTAATTGGGTCAAATAAAAAACTTTATTAACCCTTTTAGAACCGCTAAATTTGTTCAACAATTATTTTTTTGCACACATTTTTTTGTTGCTTACCTTACATAGGTACAGTTCAAAAAGACCACACTAAAAATCGACTTTTAGCAAAGTTTTGTTAATTCACCGATAAAATTATTAATTACAAAGATAAAAATCATAGTTGTTATGTCATTTTATTTGTAATTAAGTGTATTTTGAGAAAAATATAAGTTTTTTAGACAAGCACAAGCAAAAATAATAATAACCACTTTTTAAAATATATAATACAGTAGAATTTGGATAATTCGAACCTCAAGGGACCAGAAAAAAATTCGAATTATCCAAAAATTCGAATTAGAAAAGTTTATGCAAGTGGTTAAAATAAACAATCAAACATCATGTTTTAACATTGTATATTAAAAAAGTTAGGTTAATGCAGATATTATTTATTAAAAATCCTAATTTTTGTTAAATGTCAATAATGTGTTTGGAGGGATCCCGAAACTAACTATTACAAACTTTTTCAAATCCCTTCTCTACCTCCTTGATCGCCAATATTTATTCTTGCAACGTCAGAGATTTGTAGGTTCGCTTTGAGTGTTAACATGAATGCAGACGACGAACATCGGAAACGATGATACACACAGATGTCAATGTTGTGATTTATGAGCAGTGGTGAGTGGGGTGGGCGCGTTGATCTAGCTAAAAATAGTCTGAGGACAGGAAGCCCAAACGTAGAACGTCATTTCCTGGAAAATCGCACACAATGACTTGTTCACTTATACACACACTATAGATTTCCGCTGTAAAAACTTCGAATTATCCAAAATATTATTCGAATTAACCAAGATATTTTAACATTGATTTTATATAAAATTCTAGGGACCAGGACAAAATTTCGAAATAAAGAAGTTTTCGAATTACAGAAGTTCGAATTATCCAAGTTCCACTGTAATATTTTTATTTTCATAATTTTGTTTGATCGATGTACCGTGGCTTAAAAATTAGGAAAGTTTTTACCATAGCAAACTTTCTCAATCTCTTTGATAGATATTTTTCTTATATAGGAGAAAGTTTCATTTACTTACAGTGGAATTCATAAAATATATAAAAAATTCTGTAGTGACACAACAAAGCAGAACATTGCGCAAAGGACAGAGCACTATTCAGTTGTTAAGTGTTTTATTCTGAATTTTCAGACCATCTGATGTTAGTGTAACATCAATAAGGATAACATGAATAAGGATATATGAAAGACAATGTGACAAAACTTCCAGCTGTAAGAAACAAATAAATGTTCAAAACAAAATCATCTGTGCGGGTGATGGATCGCCTGCACCGTGTTTCTTGCATAGGTACGTGCGAGCGATAGATAGCTCGCTCGGTCTTTTTCGCATAGAACGTGCTGGCAATGGATCTCCACAACAAAAGTTATTGGAATTTTGATAATGCATGGTTAATACAAAAAAAAACTTCAAACTTCTTAGTGAAAAATGCCAATAAAAAAACAAACAATCAAAATTGAAATTCCCAAAAAGTCAATGTGTTATTATTTCTAATACATTCAGAACAAAACTGTCGGTGCATGTTTGGAGAGTTGTGTACCTCAGAGGTCTCAGCCTCCACCCCACGCCCTCATTGCCCTTATCAAATGTTTGGTCTTCTTGAGTCCCAGATGCAAATCTTTTTTGTGCACTTCTCTTCCGAAGTAATGATATCCATAAGTTGTTCACAAATCGCTCATACACTTCTGACATATTTTTAAGATAACTTGTTGATTTTAGATTACATAGTGTTTGCTGTGATTATCACATGTAAACTGTATTATTTTAAATAAATTTAAAATAATAAAATTTATTATTTTAAATAAATTAAAAAAGATGTTTCACTATACTGTACAGCATTAATAATTTTTTTATTTACCTTTATTAATCTGGCCTTTTAAAATCCGATACAGGGCCGGATTATCGCAATCCAACTTCACTTTTGTATTTTTATTTATTATTTATTGGTACAAAACAGAATTTACATTCCAATTACATTGCAACATCTTACATACATAAACATTATAGAAAAATAGCTTGTAATTAACTCAATTAATTTACAAAAAATAGGCTAACAGGTTTTAGGAATCACATTTAAATATAACGTGTTTTGGGTGTGATATATTTCAAAACAATGATGCGGGTATAGCGGTAATCACCCATTATTGGCCATTACAAAGGAATCAATAACTAAACGGCAACGAAAATCACTAGGATAACCTTACAGATAGAAGGTCAGTTGAACATTAAGTAGCGCACGCACCATCACATTGGCGCTAAGCCAATTCTCGAGAAACATCGACGATACCAACCTGATAAAACATAATTTACCGTGCCTAGTAAATTATGCATCAGTTCTAAATTATTCGTTTTTAAATAAAATTATTTCACTTAAATGTTTTCAGGTGTGATAAACCATTATAATTTTTTAATTTATTAGTAATATTTTAAGAAATATCAAATATCTGTCATCCCGTCATATGACGTGGATCCTCAGGGGGGAACAAACGTCACATGACGGGCGTACTCAAATGAGCCCACTTGTCGTCAACTCCTCAACAGGTTAATCATTCATTTAAAATGTCTGAGATGGATTGTTTTATCCCAGAGGTGTAAGACATAAAGGTTGAAAAAAATATATCTCTATCATCAGACAGACCATTAAAAAACCACAACATAGTGATAATGAGGCACTGACTGCCCAGGCTTGTACTAAAAAAGTGTGGGCTAAACAGCGTACAGACTCTGGATACGGGCCTTGGCACAATGAAGTCGAGACGCTTCAACAACTTTTCACAGCCCACCGAACCTCTAAACAACCTATACAGAAATATCAGAAGACCCAGATGTCTTTGTTTACACAGACTGTCAATTTAAAAATGAAGAAGTAACTGGGCATATGGAATAAAAAATGGGTAAAAACCAAACTCTTTATAATTTGTATTTTCTCAACCATATGAACTAAAAAGCGCTGATAAGGATTCCACAATGAAAACCAAATTCTAGCTTGGATCTGACAAAAGAACTATATAAAATTTAAGTGTTGATCCATTCAGATCACAACATTTTACTAGACAAATTATACTCACTCGGGATAAGAGGTACACCTTATTCTTGGATGAAATCTTATCTGACGGGAAGAACTCAGGCAGTTCAAATACCATATGTTGATGCCCACAACTTTTCGAGATCGACTTTCTCATCTCCACTTCCAATTACCACAGGGGTCCCCCAGGGCTCAGTACTTGGACCAGTCTTATTCATCTTGTTCATGAATGATCTGCCATGTTGCGTGCCTATTTCTGGGAGTAGGGTGTGCCTGTTTGTGGATGATACCTTGTTGTCGTTGTCTGCGGCAGACACGCGGGCTCTCGAGGCTGATGCTATTCGCGAAGTTAGTTCAATTCTACATTGGTTTAACTCCAATAACTTGTTCGCCAACAATACAAAAACTCAACTGATCCAATTACATATCACTAACAAGGAAAGCTTGCCACCCCTTTCAATTTCCATAAACAATAATACCATACCGCCTTGCTTAGAAACCAAGTTTTTGGGCGTGCAGATTGACAACCAGTTAAAATTCACTTCTCATGTTGATTCCGTCAGCAAAAAGCTTAAGTTCTGGCATTTTTTTATTGCGAAACATAGCCACCTTTTTGGATTCAGAAGTTCTTTTAGTGGCTTACTATAGATTGCTTTTCCCTTATCTTTCATACGCTGTTGCAATCTGGGGTTTTGAATGTGAAAATTTTTAAGTTTTTAAGTTACAAAAGAGAGCGATTCGAATAATTTTTAAGAAGCACCGCACATTTTCTTGTAAACCGCTTTTTGTCAACAATAGAATTCTCACTTTCCTATCTTTATATATCATGAACTGCGTAGTATTTGTCAGGAAACATTTGGACCTTTTTCAAAATTAAACCCGCTCCCTCTGCTACGGTTTGAGAAGACGGCTTGATATAGATATCCCGAAGTACAAAACTTCTTTTTATGAAAACCACCTCTTTTATTATGGCATAAAGCTGTTCAATGCACTGCTAGCCACCTTAAAAGTTGAAACAGACCTGGACAAATTTGGCAAAGGAGTTAAGAATCTTCTTTTGTCACGCTGTTACTACAGCATTAAAGACATTTTAGCCTAATTTAGAATATCTCTGTTGAACAGTTTTTTATGATATAATCTTAATTTTAATAATTATTCCTGTAAGGAACACTTTTGTAATGACGCTATTATGCAGTTTGTAACAGTTTTAAATAAAGATATTTGAGTTTGAGTTTGAGATTCCTGAAAAACTGACCCGATCGGCAAATAAAACCCAATGTACGATACGCAGATTTGCAAAAATCAGTAATTTGAGGACAAAATGAAAACTCCCCATTTCTCATAAAATATTACGCCAAGATCTTTAGCCTGAGTCTTCACTGATAATATTGAATTTCCAATTGAATATTGAAACTGAATAACATATCTCCTCCTAGTGTATGTCACTGTATAGCATTTACTGACATTGAATCTTAGACACACTGACTCCACAGCACTAAGCGATCTAAGTCATCCTGAAGTCTACTATCCTCAATAGACTTAATTTCATGAAAAAGCTTAATGTCATCAGCATAAAGTAAGATTTTACTCGACTCACACAGCCAAAAATGATATTGATAAAGATCAGAAACAATAATGATCCCAGATTCGATTCTTGTGGGCCTCCAGATCGGACATTTAATTCCTAAGAAAACGACCCAGAATACTTGACAAACTGTTTTCTATTATGTAGATAAGAAGAAAAAAACTTGACACCATTAAGGAAAAGACCATAATTATTTAGCTTCTTCAGAAGATTTAAGTGGTCAAAAGCTTTCGAAAAATCTGTATATACAACATCCAATTGTCCGCCATTCTGAAGAAGAAGTGCAAAAATAAAAAAAACAGAGAAGATTGTTATTAGATTTACCAGGAAAAAATCTGGGCTGATAAGGAATAATGTAATTTTTATATGATAAAATAATCTTTTATACACAACCATCTCAAAAATCTTTGCTAGTGTAGCGAGAATAGCAACTGGTCAATAATTATATGTCCGCCCTAGAACCCTTCTTAAAAATTGGCACAATTTGGGTTAACTTCCAGTGATCAGGAAAACAATTATTACTGAGAGATAAATTAAATATATGAAACAGTGGCTTAGTGAAAAAATCAGAACAACCCTTAAAAATAAACGACAGAATATTATTCGGCCCAGAAGATCGCTTCGACTTGAATTCTTTTATCGTCTGTTTTATCTCCTCTTCCGATATGTGGCTGATAGTGAGTCAGCCGACACCCGGGTGGACAGGCGAAAAAATCACGTCACTGATAAGCTGGTCTACCCTTAGAACGGAGGTGTTGTACACTGATTTGAAATATGCAAATGCCTCTGCAACATCGGCCCCCCCTTCAACCTCCACCCCGTCTAGAGTCATAGTATTAACAATGTATCATTCGACCCTAGCTTTTTAATCATTAATCATTAATTATTTTATTTCAAATTCGTTTGTATAATTGAAGTAATCATACCAAAGAAGCTGATACCGTTTATATTCATCCCACATCCTTTATATTCATATTGAGAAGGGAACATCTATTTCAAGCGGACTGATCTATTTCCAAAAGTGTGTTTTATTGTTGTAAGAACTATTTTAAAATCAAATTACAAGTAAACAATAAAAACCAGGGAAAATTAATCTATGGTACCTATTTACAGACTGTAAATAGACTGCAGCGTCAACAGTTTGGTCATTTAACTAGGACTTTACTCAGAAGAAGAAAGAAAATGAAGGAAGAAGAAAATTCTTCAGTTCAATTATCTAAATAAGTGTAAATCATTTGTGAAGAACATTATTAATCAGGTAAAATTTAACACATGCCTGCCAGTTAGATTGACCAATTGGTATATCTGCGAATAGTATATATTTCTGTTTTTATACAGATAAATTAGTTGCAATAATGAACCAGATAACGAAAACTAAACAATCTGATATTGATGTACTTACTATCACATGAAACAGAATTTGGAAAATTTGTGCTTGTGTTGTTGTCACTGTAAATTGGGTTTAAAGAATGTTCTACAAAATGCATGTTAAATTTTCAAAGTGATATAAATTCAAGAATAATTTGCATTCACTAATTATTTTTTTGTTTACATCTGACATTTGGAATATGCTTAGATTTGTTTTCATCCTTTCATTTTGGACAGCTGTCAGGATAACACAGAGTCTAACAGAAATTTTACTTTTGAACATTGTGTATTAGTCAAATCAGATTAGGCCTACTATGTAAATATCCATTTGACCCATTTGGGTCTAAAGACAGACTATATCCATCCTAGATCGCGAGTTGCGTTAAAGACTTAAGACGGTCAGTACTCATTCAGCAGTTCTACGGTTTTCTGTTAGGCGGCACTTGAAGGTGATACTTGAAACTGACTCTTTGGTCCTAGTAGTTAAACTGTTTCCCCACAGATAGCACCACTAATTTCTAACGTGATTCATCACTTGCCTTCGGTTTGTATAAAAATGTTGTTTATGTTTTATGTCGAATGCAAAAGCTGTACAGCTGTGTTGTAATGGCAACGTGAGATGAAGCATTTATTAACCCTAGAAGTGGTAAAGTCGTAATTCACAACACATTTACAAATTCAATAAGAAGTGGCAGGTGGAGGCATCTGTTGTCAAAATCTCTCAATTTAGTAAACTTATCACCTTCGTGACTTTATTGGCCTCTGGGGGCAAGCAACCGGACCTCTTCACGTAATTCACTAAACTGCCAATAGGACATGTCTCATAGCCAAGTAAGCGCTTTCTTATCCTAAGCGCGGTGGCTGTATTGGTTAAAGCGCTACACTGACAGTCCGACTTCCGAATAGCTAAAACATTACTTTAGCCATTCGGAAGTGTTATGGTTCAAATCCATAAGCAATCCCAATTTGGCTCGCAAATGTGTGGTATAACAGAGTGGGGGCCCACCTTAAATAAACAGTTGCCGGCTTGGGTGGAAATTGACGGCATTTGTAAGCTTAATTGGTATTGCAGTTGACACCTGTTTTGCTTTTGTGGTTAGTGGTTACAGGTTAGTGGTTTACAGTTAGTGGTTCATGATTCATGCTTTTTTTTTGTTTACACTTAATACTTATTTATTAACGCTTTTTACTTATATATTTCAAGAAGATATAAGTAATTATTTTTATATTACAGTTAAAAGTAAAAAGGTTCATGAGTGTGGCAACGAAAGTGGCTGTGAAAGTGATGATAATGACGATGAAAATGTAGGGAATGAAGAATTTATTGAAAATGAAATGAGTAATGAGGAAAGTGATGGTGAAACAGGCCCTGAACCAGTTCCTAGGCCTAGGTGACTATAGCAAAAAATTTAACCCCAGGAAGTAGTTTTTGATCTTGAAACTCAGTCACCAATGGGTTAAGATTTAACTATCAAATTAAGATGAATTGAATAATGACTAGTTCGCTGACCTGGTAGGATAGGTGATGATGGCAACAGAGGCGGAGCTTGTGCGTTATCACTTGTATTGCTTAACAATTCTGCTAATTCCTTTTCCAAATCCTCATCCAAATTAGCAGCCACAGGTTCGGATAAGGCACTTTGAACTTCTTCATGTACCTCTAGAACCTGAAAATCAGAAATGTTTAATTTAGAGAAATTATTATTACCACGGTGACCAAGGTAGACACCAGTAAAAATAAGCAGACATCAATACATCATTCATTATTAGTGATATTGCTGACAAAAAAATTCTTTAAATCCATTTGATGTTTCTGAAATGTTGGTTTTGACACTTGATGTGTTATATAGCGTGCTTCCAATATAATTACTTAATATCGAAAGAAAGCCATAAAATATTAACCATGAAATCACTAATGTTTTTAAACTTAACTTAAATTATTTTGTATACTTACTTACTAGTACACTATTTGAGTAAGTAAAAAAAATATGAATTAAAAGAAAGTTTGTATACTATTAGCACCTCAATATTAGTAATTAGAAAACCCATGAAAAATCAAGTACCGGTATGTACAGTAAAGCTTCAATACGTGGCATACTTCAGATATACCTTAATCCTATTTCGACTTTAAGAATGTCAAAATACTATAAAAAAATTGAAATACACAGAGTATATGAGATTAATTTTTTTTATAAGTTTAGCCCTTGTCTCACCATCCACCCGATCACACCACTCATTGGTTTGTTCACACTTTCTCCTGTGTCAATCAACAATTTAACACATCTCAATTCAGTTCTATCATAACATTAAATACCCCCGTCGCAGCAGACCTGCGTACTCACCGAATTCCCAAATCAATAATATAAAATAATATATGACAAGTTTAAAAAAATCTGTCCATAAACATGAGAATTATTTGCCTATTCTCCATAAGATTAACATGGTAAGAGTGTGCAGGTTTGCTGCTGTGAGGAACACTGAAATTAGGCATTTCTACCAAAAAAATTTTTATCTTAACATTTATACTAACTTTCATCAACATGTGTCCATAAATAAAGGAGTTTGCCTATTCCCTATATGATTAATATGGGAAAAGAGTATGCAGGTTTGCTGCGATGATAAACACATAAACTATGATTTTTAAGTATAAATGGATAGATCTCAACCACATGAAGCTAAATATCAAGTTTTATCCAAAAATATTGATTAATATGGAGAATATTAATTTTTCCCTATCTTCCATAAGATTAACATTGGAGCCCCACAATACAACGTACTGTGTTTAGATTTTTTAATATCTTGGTAACCGATAGAGAAAAACTTTAAGGAACTTAATTGTGTAGTTTTTTAAGCTGATTCTAATAGTGAAATATAAAATTAGAAATTTTTAAAAATTACATGTGAAAAACGCAATAAACCACATTTTGGGGTACAAAACCCCCCCAAACTACCCGTTCCCATTGACCGATATGTCTGGTTTACGAACTCGTCCGAGCACTTGTAGGAATACACGTCTCTACCAAATTTGGTCTTGATTGGACCAAATTTGGTAGAGACGTGTATTATCGGAGTTATCGTGTTCACAGGGTGATGCTTAAATTTCAAAATTTAAAATTTCCTTGGGGGACCCTCCCATTTTGTTCTATGATGTAAAAAAACACATCCTGCACAATTTTAGCCAAATCGAATACTTTTTAGAGGTTGCTACCAGACTTTGAAAGTTTAAAAATTTCAGATTTAATATAAGTTTGTTATATTTATAAATAAACTTATATTTTTTATATATCAAAATGTCATAGGACTTGAAAAGCAACAACTCTTCATCTTTACCAATTACTTTACTTGTCTCTTAATTTTCTCCCCTTTCCACTCCACATGTCCCTCCAGTGCAACAGAAATGTTCATGTTACAACTTGTCGCTTTCATGTCTGAGCCTGTGTCCAGCTTAGCCTGGGTGCATTACTGTAGTTGTCATTATAGTTTGAACTGTGGAGCTATGTAGTGTTGTTGAGTGTCTTTTAACGAGTTCTTTCTTATCTTACCTTGGTTTTGGATGGGGACATTTATTGTAAGTTTTACGGTTTATTAATTTACTGTTATTTTACTGTAATCTATTTAGACAAAACTTAGCTTTTTATTCTCTTACGATTTGTTCTTATAATGGCCTCAAGCAGTATTGAAACTAGATTAAAAACTGATATTTGGTTAGTAGGCCAAATTTCTGAACAGCTTAGTCAGACAAAACTACCATCAAAAAGAGAAGTCTTGTCCCTTTTTTTTATTTCAAGGAGAAAGACAAAGACACTGTACGGGAATATGCCCATTTAACAACAAATAACATATTGGAAATATGGAACAAGGCAAGAATTCCCTGTCAGCACAAAAAGGATATTGTAAAAAAGGTTGAATCTCTTTTTAAGCAGTGGCAGAATTTGAAAAAAAATAAAGAAAATAAAGCTAAACGATCGGAAGCCTTAAAGCAAAAAGAGGAAGCCTGGAAAACCAACTTAGATTATCTTTTCGATGTGGCACATTTGAATGCTTTAGATATGATTAAAATATGCGAAGACAGAGAATTCCTAATAGCTCAAAGGCAAAAAGGGAGACCAGGGAAAATGGCTGGAATTGATAAAGCATTAGCAAAAAGGGAATTTAAAGCTGAAATGAAGAAAGTCCGCATGGACGTTATGAAAAGTAGTAAATTGAAAATATGAAGCTTTTGACTGAGAATAAAACTCATCTTATTGAAGACACAAGTGAATCATCTGACAGTGATCACTCAGAAGTTAATTTTCTACAAATACCTTCCACGTCAAAACCCGCTAGTAGGAAACGAGGCAGAAAACCGTTTTTAAATGAAAATCTGGCTATAAGTCTAGATGTAGCAAAAATTAGTGATCGCAATGCAGCTGTTGTTTTAACTTCTACCTTGAAACAAGCTGGCTGTGACCCATCAGAATACAATGTTAATTATTCATCTATTCGCCGAGAGCGAATCAAACACAGACAAAGTGTTGCAGAACATGTAAAAAAAGAATTCTCTACTGATGTTCCCCTAACTGTTCACTGGGATGGCAAACTTTTAGAAGACATAACTGGCCACGAAGTTATTGATCGTTTACCTATACTGGTTTCTGGCAAAGGTGTAGAACAATTACTAGGGGTACCAAAATTGGAATCTGGTACAGGAGAAGCAGCCGCTTCAGCTGTGTATGAGGCTATTTCATCATGGAATATTTCAGAAAAAATTAAGTGCATGTGTTTTGACACAACAGCAGTGAATACTGGTCCACGGAACGGTGCTTGCATTTTGCTGGAACAGAAATTAGATAAAGAATTGCTTTGGCTTCCCTATCGCCACCATATTCTGGAGCTGGCCTTAGAAGTAGTCGTTGTTCAGGCACTAGGGCACTCTTCAGGCCCGGATATACTAATATTCAAGAGGTTCAAAAAAGCATGGATTGAAATAAACTAAGAACAGTTTAAAACCGTTCAACAAGACCCTGTTTCTTCACCCTCAGTCAGCAGTATCATCGACGAAACCATATATTTTGGAACAAAACAGCTTGAAGATTTTCAACCCAGAGATGATTATAAAGAGTTGCTTGAGCTAACCATCATCTTCCTAGGAGGACTTCCGAAGAAAGGGATTTCTTTCAAAGCTCCTGCTGGTCTACATCGTGCAAGATGGATGGCTAAATCAATTTATGCTCTGAAAATCTACTTGTTCAGAGAACAGTTTAAATTATCAAAGTCAGAGGAAACAGGGATACGAGACATTTGCATTTTCACCGCTGTTATATATGTTAAGTACTGGTTTCAAGCAGCTGCAGCGTGTTATGCACCAAGAAATGACCTTGAACTATTGAAAGACCTTATGAAATATGAAAATAGCAACCCTGTTCTAGCTGAAAAGGCATTGAAAAAGATAAAAGGTCATTTGTGGTATCTTTCTGAGGAGCTTGTGGCGTTGGCATTTTTTGATGAAAATGTAACTGAGGAAACAAAAAAGGAATTGGTTGATGCATTGAAGAACGAAGGACCTGATCACCCACTCAAGAGAACAAGTATTGACACAGAGTTTATTGCATCTAAACAACTTCAGGATTTTGTAACAAGCAATACTCTGCGGTTTTTCGAAATCACCCAACTCTCTTCAGAGTTTCTGGAAGAAAATATTGAAACCTGGAACACTAATGAGTCGTACTTACATTCCAAATCAATTGTGAAATGTTTAAAAGTTGTGAACGATATTGCCGAAAGAGGAGTTGCCCTCATGGAAGAATATAATAAACTTTTGACGACTAACGAAGAACAGAAGCAGTACATACTGATGGCGGTGAAAGACTTCCGAAAAAAATACCCAAACAAGAATAAATCAACATTGTTAAATCTTTAATGGATGTAAAACCTCCTTTTATATCAATGAATATTGTCAATTTATTGTTTGGAAATAAACTAACAAGCACCTTTGATTCACTTTCAAATTTTTCTAAAATAAAAGTATTCTTTAATAGAAAAACGTGTTTTCTCTAAAAATCCTTAAACTTTAGACCTTGGTAGCGACCCCTAAATTCAACTTTAAAAATCTGAAAAAATTACAAAAATCATTTTATGTGGTGTATAACAAAATTAAAGGGTCCCCCAAAAAAAATTTGCAAAATAATTTTTTCATGGTTTTTAAGCATCACCTTTATGTAATATACATATATACATATATATATATATATATATATATATATATATATATATATAAAAATTTTAACGACTATTGTTTTTGGACTCTGGGCACCTAAAGAAGAAAAAATAACATGGTCCCGGGCTTAAGTCTCACAATGAGACCTACGGTAATAGCTTCTTCCCTATGGGAAATTCGCTAAAAGTTACCTACATTTTGTGCTTCATACAAAAAAACACAAACAGCATAGCTTAAATAGTTTCACTAAACAAAAGTGCATTTTACTTTCGTGACATATTTGCCGTAAACGCACCGAAATACACACATTCATTTTACACACTGTTAAACGAGTAAAATCCAATACTATAATACGAGCAAGGTTTGTATATATATATATATATTTGCACACGGATCTCGAAAACGGCACCGAGGAATTTCTTTAAATTTTGGAAATAACTAATTTCCGAGTAGAAAATAAGTTCTAGATAGGTCTAATGTCCAGGAAAATTCGTGTTTTACTGTAATATTAAGTTTAAAATCAAAAAATTTAACATTACGCTTATGGAGAATCAAATGTAAACAATGCAAACCAAAACAGCTGTTTATAAACGTTTGACAGTTCTTGATTGAAGACGGCAAAGAACAATATGTGAATAGAGGTTTTTCATAAATATTTATTTTATGTATGTAATAAATGTAAAATTATCAGGTTACTAAACAATTTGTAAAAACTTTAGGGTAACATAACTGTGCGAAATAAAAGCAGGAAAGAGTATTTCCAAAATCTTCCGTGTTTTGATAGAAAACGTATTCGTTGTTGCTGAAGCTACTGTAACAAACCAAATAATTGGTGTAAATTAAATTTATCTTTTGCTTTTCAATCCTCATTCCGTTTCTAACAAAATCAGTTGATCACAGGATAATAATAACAAACAGTATGGACATTTAAATTCAGTATAAGGTTAGCTAAAACAATTAATTGAGGTTGGCCAAAAACTCTTAAACGACGACGCGAAATCGGCTGACGCCGTAGCTTGAGCGCTTAGATCTCACGTATGCAAGGTCGCGTGATCGATCCCCACCCGAGGGCTATATATTTGGTCAGTATTTATGCCATATTAATTAAGGGGTATTAAAACGGGTTTATTTAAACCACATAAATGTTTTCATTGAGCAGTAAATTTGTTTTAATTTTGCCAACTAACTTGTAAAATACATGTCTTATTCTATCCGAGCAAAGCTCGGTCACCAGGTACTGAATAATATAAATTAGCTATTGTATCCTATCAAACGTATTATTTTAGCATAGAAGTGTTTTAAAATCTTCTATTTTATAAAATACTAGCACTAAGCCCGTCCTTTTTACGGGTTGTAGGTTACGGGTTGTAGGATTCAGTTTGATGAAGAAAGATCATCACACCAAAATATAAACCTGAAATCCTAAATAAATCAATACAAAGAAAATAATTCAATACGCAGCTTTATTATTTAGCATTACTTTACAATTAAATAGATTAGAACATTTATACCAATATTATAATTAGTTATACGTTAAAATAACTTTTAATACAGTATGATTTCGAAATGGGTTTAAATCAATAACCAATATAAACTAACTAATATTGATTCAATAGCTGTTTTTTTTATTCCTATTAAATCTTTAAACTACAAATACAGCTGATTATTGCCAGTAGGTCATTAATTTAAAACTGAAGCAAAATGCAACCAATAACGTGTAAACAGTGAGTTTTTAAATGCTCATTATCTACTTTTCAAGGGTCGGCGGACACTTTTAAGCCTTTAAAAACCTTCTCTAATGTAGAGAATGTATGAAATAAGTTTCATTGTTCTCAGTTCTCCCGTTTTTTTGGAGAAGACGGCATAAAATGCCTCCTGGAGCGTCACAGACAAAAATTGAGATAAGGCCGGTTTCGGCTTCTCTAACGCACGAAAAGTAAAAATAACTAAAAAATGAATAATTCTGACCAATGTACAGACAAAACTCTAATTTTATTTAAATAGATATAGTATTGCGTCCAGCAGACTTAGCGAATTTTCAAACCAAAATGATAGTTGTTTATTGGACAATTAACGTAAACATTTCTATAAAATATAAAATAATAATTATGATAATTTCATAAAATACATATGTATGCAAAACCTCTATTCACACCTTTCAAAGAGCATATTGTTAGCCATCTTCACTCAACAACTGACATATGGTTATAAACAGATGTTTTGATTTGTAGTCTTTACATTTGATTCTCCAAAAGCGTAATGTTAATTTATTAGATTTTAAACTTAATATTACAAGAAAACCGGAATTTTCCTGGACATTAAGAGCTTATTTTCTACTCGAAAATTAGTTATTTCTAAAATTTAAAGAAATTTGTTAGAGCGGTTTTCTAGAACCTTGAGCAAATATACAAACCTTGTTCGTATTATAGTATTGGATTGGAGCCTCAAAATACAATGTACTGTTTTTAGATTTTAGCTAATTTCCCATAGGGAAGAAGCTATTGGCGAAAACTGTTGCTGGCACAACAATTAATTCTTAGCCACGGCCAGGCCGCGGTGGCGCATAGGCCCTGTAAGCTAACATTAAAAGTGCATTTTCTTGCTTATCCGCAGACGGATTCATTTCACTAAAAAGCCGTTCGGTTTGAAATTAAAATTGCAATCTGTTTTATTTTTTTGTCAAAATTTAATAAAGTTAACGGTTCTTTTGTTATTTAAATTAAAAGGTTTGTAACTGCCGCCATTTTGAAAATATATTAGCAGCAAACTAAATGATACCTTAAGAATATTTTCCTCTTTGGCCTACAAATATTTGTGCAAAGTTTGGTTTCTGTACCTTAAATAGTTCTTGATATATAACTTTTTTTGTATAAAATACAAAATGGCGAAAAAATAACATAGGCCCAGGCTTAACCCTAGGAGTGGCAAGATTTTTACTCTTAACTGTAACATAAAAATAATTAATAATATTTTCTTGAAATATCAAAGTTTAAACAAAAAAAGCATAAAACATGCCCGCTTCTTATAACCACTAACCACAAAAGCAAAACAGGTGTCCACTGCAATCCCAATTAAGCCTACAAATGCTGTCAACTTCCACCCAAGCTGGCCACCGTTTAGTTAAGGTGGGCCCTCCTCTCCGCTATACCACACATTTGCAAGCCAAATTGGGATTTCTTTTGGTTGGAATTCAAACCCTAGCACTTCCGAATGGTTAGAATGTTACGCTCGTCAGCGTAGTGTGTTAGACGATTCAGCCACTCAGTGCATAGGAGTAGAAGCGCTTACTTGGTTAAAGACATGCCCGGTGGCAGGCTAGTGCACTACGAGAGCAGGTTCGGTTGCTTGCCTCCAGAAGGCAACACGGTCACATAGGCGGTAGTGTCTAACAAGTACACTAAACTGACGACAGATGCCTCCACCTACCACTTCTTATTGAATATGCAAATGCATAGTGAATTACGACTTTGCCAGTTCTAGGGTTGTCTTGCCATGAGACCTATGGTAATTGCTTCTTCCCTATGGGAAATTCGCTTAAAACACAAAAAAATGCCGAACTTAATTTTGCTAAAGTGTTCCAAAGACTGCTACAAACCTAGTAGAAATCTTAAAATAAACACATTATTCTTGTAGAGATGTTGTGAATGCACACCAAGGTTGCTAGTCTAGGAATAAGAGTTACCTCTCTGACTTGATCCATAGTTTCACCAACACTGTCCTCTGAGAGACCAGCGCCCTTGAAGGTTGCTTTTAAAGCTGACAAACCCATTTTGTAAGATTCTAAAATCTGCAAAAGATATTCCTTTAATAAATAAATCAAATGATCCTCCATTGGAGTATTTTTTTAAATTCAAATATTAACCACAGAAACAATTGGTCAACAATTTTAATCCGCTCATGCGCTTCTGTTGTATTTTAAAGATTACATCTTTGTAAGGGTTTCCGCATTGCAACTTATTTTAACATTTTACTAAAATGTTTGTAGTAATTAATAATTATAACCCATATTATGTTTCAAAAAATTAATTTTTACCACAACATAATAATGAATTAACTGAATGCTTTGGGTGTTAAACCTTTGAATAAGTTCCAGTTACAATTCAAAAATTGTTTTGAACACTACGTTGGTAGACTGTATTCATTCATGTCTTCAAATATCCATTCTGTAACTTAAGCGTTTTTAAATTTTGATATTAAGAATTCAGACCAAGCCTATCAGGACCAATTGATGAAGATGAACTTAGACATGAAATATTAATTATTACTTTTGTGTTATTGAAGTGTGTCCATATGGTAACTTATGTGGGATGACGATGTTAATTGCAAATTCAGTATACTTGTTTAGCTACGAATAAATATGTATTTTTCTATATAAGATAGAACTCCTCTGATCCGGCCTTGGATGGTCACTCTAGTTAGTCCGATCATGTTCAGGCTCGTGACCCTTGTCGACTTGTCACTAACGCGACATCTGTCGAGCCGCAGGTTTCAGTTTGTTATTGCTTTCTTGCAACATCCGCTTCAGACTTATATATTGCTTTGAGCGATAACAAACAATAACATGTACGTTATTGTACATGCAGAACAGGTATCCGGTAAAGTCCGATAAATATCCAATCTTTCGGATAGATTGATAGAAAGTGTGAAATGGAACACTAAAACTGTTAGAGATAATCTCTAACAAAAAACTTTTTGTTAGAGATTATCTCGGTGACACGGAACATTATCTTTGATCAAATGAAAGTGTTGAAGCAACACTTTTGACAAAATTATGCAATTCAAAACTTATTAGAGTGATCCCAATAACCAATAAAGTTCAACAAGATATTGCAATACAAAGCATATCGCCATTGACAGTTACACTGAGTATCAGATTGCGGTTTGTCATTATTCACTGTTAAATAAGATTTCGGCAACAAAAAATCACCAACACATCTTAGATAATCTTATTAAGATTTCTTAGACAAACATAAGAGCTTATAATTAGCTCTTATAAAGCTCAATTAATCATAATAACTCAGTTTGCAGCAAGATTTGCAGGAAAAATAATAAACTACTTCATTTTGGTTGTCTACCCTTGGTTTGACTATTTTGATATAATGGACTATTTTTGTTATCATATTCACAACTTCGCTGCATACGCATAAATTTGAGCAATACGATAAGGCATGGCTGAATTTACAACCTTTTGCCTATTTTGTCATTCTAGTGTTCTCTTAACCAACAAAAAGCAAAAAAGTATTTTTTTATTTGTTTTGCAATAAATATAAGATTTTTCAGATAATCCGACCTTTATACTGTTACTACCATGGTTTCTGTCCCGAAGGTGACATATTAGAGAGGTTTTACTGTACATCTATAAGTTTTTACAGTTTTTATCTTATTTAGTATCAAATAGTTATTATATTTTAGAACTTTAATTTGAATTTTCTGTTTTTTAACCGATCCCAAGAGATTCGAATTACCCAAGTTTCACTGTAGGAAGTTTTATAATGAAGTTATAAAATGAAACTATTTCAATTCCTTACCTTGCCATCAGATTCTGCTTCCTTGACCCTTGTCAATAACACTTGAACATTTTCTAAAGCCGAGGCTCTCTTTTCAATGCACTTCTCAAGCTCCTTCCTTTTTCGAAGACAGGTTTTGGCCTGTTAAAACATGCCCTTTAAATAATATTTACTAACATGTTTATATCATATTAAATAGATGTAATTAGCTTACAAAAGTTAAAACAAGTACGAAAGCTACAAACATGGATGATGCAAGGTAAAATTAATCTATATATTTTGTTTAGATTAGATTTGCTAATTTTTTACAAAATACCGGATCCGTTTAAGAAGAAGCTTATCTCAGATTTTTGTTTTTGGGCCCATCCATGACACTAATGATTAGATTTGGCACCCCTATCTCTTGTTTGGATATATTAAAACACACAAGGTTTCCTGAAAGTAAATACGTGTTTCTATGTCTGAGCAACAGCAAATGTGCCAATGTAGAAAACCGTGGCTCACATTGGAGCCTGTTATTTTTTAATAAATCTACTACCACTACAACTGGGTACTGGGTATTTTGACTCTCTTCATTCAATCAACAGACAATCTGCAGAAATTGTGGGATTTAACCTTGGAGTGCAGCCTGAAGGTGTCATTGATATGCCATGCATTCAGCAAAAAGAAACTTTTGAATGTGGAATCCTTGTTTTGGCAAATGCGAAATATATTGCTCAGCATTACTGTGTGAATAACGGAAATGATATTTCTTTCAAAGACTGGTTCTCAGGACATACCGGTTGCTGCAGAAAAAGCCTATTTTATTGGGTCTCCTGCCTTGCAACAAAATGAGCAAAACAAAGCTACTTAGTCACTAAATCACAAAAAGTCGATATCAAAATGTGTGAAGGTCCCTAAAAAGATTAGGCCCTCCAATAAACTTGCTTCAGCAAAAGAATTCTCAATTCTAAGCTGAAATAAATTTGAAAACTTGGAACAAGTTCAAACTACAGTTGGCACTTGATAATCCGACACTTATGGGACCGGGAGTGTGTCGGATTACCGGAAACGTCGGATTACTAAAAACTTATATTTCTTGCACAACCCTAACTGTAGATTTAAGAAAAGTATTAAGTACCTTAATTCTATTAATGGTTCAATTTACAATTAATCCAATATCAATTACAATTTACTATTAATAAACAATTTACAAAGTCTTTTTTTACAGAAAACTACTTAATGAATACAAAATACTCTATGACATTTATCTATAAACATAACTAATACACAACGCACACATAACTACTGTATAAAACAGTTATAACGTATAGGCATAACGCGAAACATAACCTACATTCTAAATTCAATAAGGCCTACCTGCAATACAGTACTGAACACAAGTTTAAACATTAAAAAAGTCTGTGATTGTCTTATGTTTTTTCTTATATAGACTGTCTGTCATGGCTTTTTCTTGTATTGCTTTCAATATCAAAATATTGTTACAATCAAGCTCTTGTTCTTCATACCAGCGTATTAAAATATTTGCAGCCAACACGGCTTCGTCACTTGAGGATATTCGCTCGTCTTAAGGGTTTTCCTCTTAGATTCATCTTCAACAGATTTCACAAAACTTTCAATTTTTTCTCTACTTTTCAAAATGTCATAGACTGTAGGTCGTCCAATGCAATAAAGCTGAGAAATAACTGTAGGGGTTTCACCACGGTCATATCTTTTAATAATTTCCCATTTTTCTGAAAGAGTTAACGTTTTATGCTTACATGTCTTGGTTCCACTTGTACTCGCCATCGCACAACACTTAATAGAACAAAACTCTTGTAACTAGCACTGAACTAACACTTTGTACTTAAATTCTGAATTGAATTCTGTCAGTAACAAAGTAAGCAACGTTCTTTACTACACACTAATTGATACTGAACAAGGTAAGGAACTAACCGACCGGAAGACGCAAGCCTCCTGTCACAACACGAATAAAATTTCTGTACTGTACAGACGCCCGTCGCGGCGATGACTCATTTGGCGCGGCGTCGGACTACCGAGTGTGTCGGACTGTCAAGGGTCGGATTATCAAGTGCCAACTGTATTGAGGAAACCATCACTGCTTCTAATATTCCTCCTCTAATTGTCAAACAAACAGGAAATAAGCCTATATTTAAGTCAGTTAAACAGGGATACAGTAACCTACCAGTACCAGTAACACAAAAACACAATTTTGTATCGGTCAAGGCACAAAAAGAGCAAAAAAAACTAACGGTTGTAAGTGATAGTCAAGACAGGGACTTGTCCAACTACCTTGAACAGGTTATTAATGGTAGATGTGACATTTTCAATAGCTACCTACCAGGTGCATCTCTACAGCCTATTATAAACAGTGTGAAAAATAATTCAGACATTAAAGAACACTCCAAAAAGGATTGTATTGTGATTACAGGCGGAACGAGTGATGTAGCAGACCTTATAATTGGCAGTCAAGATCACAAAACATCGTACATAAACTATCTTGAAAATGAATTAAAGCTATTTGATCACACAAACTTGATTTTAGCTAAATTCCATATAGGTACAACCAACATGCTGACAGAATAAATTAATAAAAAAACTAAACCATATGATTATAAAACTGTGCTACACGAATGCTCATGTGCATCTCCTAGACCTCTATCTTTTGCAGAGTTGGTACCACACAAAACACGGTCTTCACATAAATACGAGGGGGTACCCAAAAGTAACCGGAATTTTTCTGCCGAGATCGGAGCTTTGGTGGTACGGGTGAGCGCCACTAGGGCGTGTCTAGCACAACTCTTTGCCAGTTCAGTCCCATGTGGGTCGTTAAGCTAGCACATTCTGTTTGTCTGTAGCATCATTTTTTGCTGTAGCTGTTTCACTGTTGCTTCGTTTTTTATGATGGCAAGTTTAAATGAACAACGTGCCGCTGTGAAATTTTGTTTTTCCATGATTCATCACCAGTAACCTTTGAAAGATAATCTGGATCGATTCTGAGCTGTTCTTTCAGTTCATGACATGTTTCGACTCGACGTGATTTTTGATTGTCAGTTAGAGCCCGAGGGACAAATTTGGCAGCAACGCGTCTCATTCCTTAATCTTGAGTTAAAATTTGCTGAACCGAGCTCCAAGTTATTGCACTAATTTCTGACAATTGATCAATTGTCTGTCGACGATCTGAGAGCACAAGCTCTCGCATTTTTCGATATTTTCATCGATTCGGGCAGTTCATGGACGTCCAGAACGAGGTTTGTCATCAATCGAAAGGTCGCCATTTTAAAATCGAGAAAACCAGTCATGCACTTGAGTTTTCCCCAAAGCATCATCTTTGTAAGCAGTTTTTAACATTAAAACAGTTTCAGCAGCGGTTTTACCAAGTAAAAAACAAAATTTCACAGCGGCACGTTGTTCACTTAAACTTGCCATCATAAAAAACGAGGGTAATCGAGGTAATCGTTACGAACGAGCGAGCATCAAGAATGATACGTAATGGTATGGGACATGATGAGTTTGTGGAGTTGCTACAGAGTAGTATTACCAGCACTCTGAATCACAGTGGCCCTAGTGCTCATCAAGCCTCACTCTCAGTGGCCAACATACATCCCGCACAGCAAGATCTACACAAAACAGCTTAACTACCAACAGCCCCATTGATACTTCACGGGCTACTTACAATCAACGGACAGACACACACTTCTCCAAAAAAAGCAGAGACTATGCATCAGGCTTCCGAAACTTCACCACAGCAGGGAGCATCTGCTGAACCATCCTCACCTGCTTCCCAGCCGCAGCTAGTGTCTCTGAGTGTGTCAAGTGAAAGAGAGAGTTTAATTAATTTTGGTGAGTGTAGTGAAAAGAATAGGAAGCTACCTTTTTTATAAAGAATACAAGAGGAGCATCTTCCTCTGCACATGCCTCTTAAGTAATGAAAGTTCCCAATTTGATTGCTAGTGATGTTAAAACTAGTAGGGGTTACTCATAGTGGCAGTCATAGCTGAGTGGGTAGAGTACTGGCCTACCACCCAAAAAAAAAACCCGGGTTCAATTCCCGGTCATGACACATGAAATTTAATTTCTCAGACTGCCACCGTACTTCGGAAGGCACGTTTCTGTAACCTTCTAGGTTTTATAACTGGTTCTATTTATGGTAGACATCATAGAATACGTGGAGACACTGTACTTTTTATCAGGGATCGAATTACCTCCAGAGAAATTAGTTGTGTTAGTGACATGTCAATTGAAATGGTATGCTAAACGGTAACTGTTGAACTACCTAAAGAAAAAAATCATAATTTTGAATGTATATAGATAGACTTTATAATAATGACATTGTGTTCTTTAATAATTTTTTATCTTGTCTATATAACATACTATGTAAAATTTTCAAACCTAATCAGAGTCTAAATCTTACAGGAGATTTCAACGTCAAATTTGAAACCAATGAACTTTGTCAAGGATTTGTTAAACTTATTTGAATTTTTTAATTTGAAAATAAGTGTAACATATATAACAAGACCTGGTTTATAAACACAGGGATTATGCTTGGACAATATTGTTACTGATATTCATTCAGCAAATGGTCCTCTTGTGTCATACATACACTGTTGTCTAATCATTTTGCCCTTTTATTCACACTTAATCTAGAAAACGGGTTAGGGTTCTTACAACGAAAACCTCTTCCTAGAAATTTAATTTGAGTTATTGATAATGACAATGTTGAGCTGTTTGACAAACTGAGCATAAATTGGTTAGAAGTATACTCGCAGAGTGTAAATTTAAGTATTTTTTATCTCTACATGTGGGCTGTTAATGGAGCTTTTCCTTTGATAAATGTTAAGGCTAAGAAAAGAACACCAAACAATAAATGGTATACAAATGAATTACAGTAGAACCTCGATTAACCGTCACCCTCGGGACCGAGACCATGACGGATAACCGAATAGACGGATAACAGAAATAATAATAGCGCCGATACAACTTAGAACCTAGACAGTGTTTGGTGTGGCAACATCGCAATTCACTGCCTTGCATGTTATAACGGCGCCATTGTAAGTCCTAATTAATTTTCATGATTGCTGTGCAGTACTTAATGTGAATTTATTTTAAATGAAAGATAACAAAACTACTCCAGTTCAAGTGAAAAATACTTTATTAAAATATTTCATTAGGAAAACAATGAAATATGAACTGTATATGTACATATTTTAACTCTCAAAACGTACGTTCCGGTATTTAGTTTTTAAAATAAACCGTCATTTTCTTTTGTTTCTTTCATCGGCGAGCTTTTCAGTCAGTCATGTTTCTAATTTTTCTGAGAAGAAGCACCAGTGTTTAATAATTTATTGTTTATTTTCGAGTCCCAAAACTACACGTTTCCGTTTCTCAGCCATAACAGAAGAGCATTACACACTACGTACAAGCAACAGCACTATCAATAATAAACGGTAAAGCACGTAAACACTAGTAGGCATTGCACTCGAAATCGGCTATAACTTCAGTTCACTGTAGCCACGTACCATACTGAACTGAAATAAAACGGTAGCAGTGGAATGCAGAAGACAGTATAAGGGACTTTAATTTTTAACCAGCTGGGTTACCACCCTTACCGCCAATGATTCGCACATTGCAGGTGTGCAGTACAGTTGTCACTACTCATCATAGAGCCTCAACAGACGATCCGGCTCGGCTCTGACGCGGAAACATAATTATTTTTGCACTAGCGGGGTGGCGGTTAATAGAGACTGACGGTTAAAAGGGTGACGGTTAATCGAGGTTCTACTGTATATGAGTTGAAACTGTATTGTGTAAAAACTTATAACTTAACAAAAATATTTACTAGTGGTTCTATTTATATTAAATTAAAAGAAGAATATTGTTTGAAAAAAAAAATATATATATAGAAACTCTGTAAAAAGTGAAAAAATTAGTTATTATATAGGACGTGTTAGAAATCAAATAATAAGGGGAAGGAAATTTGGAAGGTTGTTAATAGTCTTGCAAACACAAATAGTAAACAAACTTTGGACCCAGTTGTAATAAGCTCAAAAATGTTTAATGACTTTTTTGTGGAAAATGTAAATCAAATTAGTAACGACATTCCAGTTAGTGCTTAATCTAGTCACCACTATCGAAATAACTTAATTAAAGTAAATATGCCTAAGTACAATTTCTCTTTCAATTCTGTTAATACTGAACATATGTATAGTAAAATATTTAATTTAATAATAGTTAGTGTTTAGATATATATGGGCTCAATTGAGAGATTGTTGAACTATCTGCTAGTCATATAAGTGAAGTGCTATCCTATTAGTACAATGAATGTTTAGTTCTTAATTGCATATTTCCTAATCAGTTAAAAAATATGAAGTTTTCGTTAGTACTCAAAAAGGGAAGTAGGAGTGAGGTAAATAACTATAGGCCGATTTCAATAGTTCTTGTGTTGTCTAAGTTATTTGAATCTTTGTTGCATGATGATTTATCAAAACATTTTGAGTCTAATAAGATATTTTCTAGTAAACAGTTTGGGTTTAGGCCTAATAGGAGCACATGTCACGCTATCACTAAACTTATAAATGATATAATAAATGACCTTGAAAATAATACTTGTATGGGATTTAGATCATATGACATGTCAAAAGCATTTGACACAGTCAAGCATAGCTTATTAAAGCTAAAATTGACTCATTATGGGCTTAATAGTTACTCTGTTAATCTCATAATGTCTTACCTGTGTAGTAGAAGACAGTATGTTTATATAAATGGGTGTTATTCACAAGGGATGTAACCCAGGGCTCAATATTGGGGCCAATTCTATTTAACATTTATACAAATGACTTGCCACCTAATATAGACAATGCACAGAGAGATGGATTTTTATTTGCAGACGACTTTGGTTTTAGAATAAAAGGTAACTCTAGGCTTGCCATTGTAAAAATAGCTTCAGTGATTCCTCAATTATAGTTAGGGACTGGTGTGCAGCAAACAACTTATCTCTAAATGCAGTTAAATTAATGACATTTATTTTACTTTTGATAGGAAAAATGCTGAAAATTATACATTAAACATAAATTATTCTTGGACAACTCATATTAACTATGTAGCCTCAAAAATGTCAAAAGGAATTTATCTTATGAGACGAATTAAGTCATGTGTTACACAGGATGTACTTTTAAAGGTTTATTATGCACATATACATAGCATTATGAGCTATAGAATCTTAATTTGGGGAAATGGAGCTCATTACAAAAATATTCTATTATTACAAAAAAGAGCGATAAGGTTGATTTTTAATGTTTCTCAGCGAACCAATTGTAAACCATTATTTATTCGTCTTGGTGTTTTAAGTTTCCCCTCACTGAATGTACTTACTTCCCTGTATCATGATCATAGTAATTTAAGTAATTTTGACACAAGAGTCAATATCATAGATATAATACAAGGCATAAAGATAATCTTAGAGTACAAAAATATAACTACAGTAGAACCTCGATAGTCCGACCTCCGATGGTCCGACTCCTCGGTTGGTCCGACCGTGCCCGTCGGCACAACAGACTTCCGCTAATTCGTCCTCGACGGCATTCTCCTCGCTTAGTCCGACCACGCTAGCGGAAATTTACAGCATTTGTTTACTTCGTAACTCCGTTCAAGTTGAAACCTGTCGATGACGCATCGACAGGTGATATTGTGAGTGTGTATATGTGTGTATTTATTTAATGTTTTTAGGCTTTCTGTAGCGTTCATCAGTACAGTAGCTTTTTATAAAATCTTGATGCAATATTCTTTGTTCGAAATACAGTTTAAGTTTGTTTTTATGTTAATATACGAGTTCCTCTGATAATCCGACCTTTTTGTTGTTCCGACCATACCCCCGGTCCTGCAGGTGACGGATTAGCGAGGTTCTACTGTATATTACTTCACAAAAAAACACAATTACATGTCACTAAAACTTTACAACAGCTTACCTAGTATAATCAAATCAACGGCTCTGAAAAAATTTAAAGCTACATTGAAAGACATATAAAACCCTTGAGTGTATTTACAATTTAAATGAATATTTAATATTAACAGGACCCTGTATTTATAGTATATTTAAATTTGTAAATACCTGTAGCCATAGTCTTGGACAATGTTAATTAGGGGTCTGCGGTACAGGAAATTATGAGGTCGGTACGGTACAGTACGGTACAAGTTGTTGTACCTCGGTTCTCGGGACAAATTCGGTACGGTACGGTACACGAGAATAATGCCGCTAGTAACGTTGACTGATCTCATCTTTTTATTCATAAGTATTTTCCAGAACTTAATTAGTGAAAACATAGAGAAAGGAGTTTAAAAAATATATACAATGTCAGAAGAAATATTTTACTGTACTAATTTTCAAACTGTAATATGATTTTTTAAATCCATTCTTTAAAAAACATGTCACATTAAACATATTAATAATTATTTAAACATTATAATTTATGTTGTAACTAATTAATCTCAAGTCTATATGAAACTAAGGATAAACAAACAAAATAAAAAACTATGATGTATTTTATTGCAGAACGTCGCAGCAGACCTGCGTACTCAGCGAATTTCCAAACCAATAACATAATAATATATGACAAGTTTTATCATTATGTGTCGATGTGCCTATTCTCCATAAGATTATCATGGGAGAGAGTATGCAGGTTTGCTGCTGTGAGGAATGCTGAAAGTTGGTGTTTCTAACGTAAACAATTTATATTTTGACCATTTGTATCAAGCTTCATCAACATCTGTCCACAAATAAAGGAGTTTACCTAATCTATATATGATTAACATGGGAAAAGAGTATGCAGGTTAGCTGCCATGATAAACACATAAACTATAATTTTTAAGAATAAATGTATGGATCTCAACCACATGAAGCTAAATACAAAGTTCCATCCAAAATTGTTGATTAGTAAGGGAAATATTAGTTTTTCCTTATCCTCCATAAGATTAACATTGGAGCCCCTAAATACAATGTACTTAAAATACTTTGAGAAACTAAATTGTGTAGGTTTTTGAACTGATTCTAATGGTAAAAAATAAAATTTGTAAAATTACATGGAAAAACGTAAAAAAAACATTTTTGGGGTACAAACCCCTTCCCCAAACTACCCGTTCCAATTGACCGATATGTCTGGTTTACAAACTCGTCCAAGCAAATGCAGGAACACACGTCTCTACTAAATTTGGTCTTGATCGGACCATTTTTACGAGAGTTATCGTGTTCACAGACACATATATGTATACCACCATCGCAGCAGACCTGCGTACTCAGCGAATTTCCAAATCAATAATATAATATGTCAAGTTTTATCAATATCTGACGATAAATATATGAGTTAGTTATATGCTTATTCTCCATAAGATTAACCCTAGAAATGGCAAAGTCGTAATTTACAACGTATTTACATATTCAATAAGAATTGGCAGGTGGAGGCATCTGTCGTCAGTTTAGTGTATTTGTTAGACACTATCGCCGTTTCCCTCTGGGGGAAAACAACCGAAACTGCTCTCGTAGTACACGAGCCTGCCACCGGGCAGGTCTATAACCAAGTAAGCGCTTTCTTCTCTTAGGCACTGAGTGGCCGAGCCGGCTAACGCGCTATGCTGACGAGCGTAACGTTCTAGCCATTCGGAAGTGCTAGGGTTCGAATCCTGACCATGAGCAATCCCAATTTGGCTTGCAAATGTGTGGTGTAGCGCAGTGGAGGGCCCACCTTAAATAAACAGTGACCGGCTTGGGTGGAAGTTGACGGCATTTGTAGGCTTAATTGGGATTGCAGTGGACACCTGTTTTGCTTTTGTGGTTAGTGGTTATAAGGGGGGGGGGGCATGTTTTAAGCTTTTTTTGTTTAAACTTTGATATTTCATGAAGATATTAGTAATTATATTTATGTTACAGTTAAGAGTAAAAAGCTTGCCACTTCTAGGGTTAAATACTACGTTAATATGCAAAGACCAGCCTCATAATTAAACCAGTTCATAATTCAGTTCGAACTCCACGTTGAACTATATGTCCTTTAGATTATGCCATTGACTGTTGGCTATTAACAGTTCTGAACATGTCAGTCTTAGTAACAAGACTACAAGATCGCGCCCCAATTATCCTACACTCATTTCTCATTCATACTTGGCTTAAAATACCTACCTGGGTAGGTCGACATTTTATTTAAAAGTATAAAGTGTATAAGTAAGTATAAGTAAGTATAAGTGTGTATAAAGTATAAAGTGTTAAACAGCTATTAATAAATAACTCATTCAAATGTTTAATGTTTCCAACCAGCTATTATTATAGTCATGTAGTGAGTAGACCAGTGTAGAGTAAAAAATAAATGAAGAATTCAAACTTTCTTTGATCTATCAGTAAGGTAAGTGTAACATATTATTATTCCCATTTATTTTATCCTAGTTATTATTATAGCATAATTTATTTTTTCCCTAAAAAGTTGTTTAAAGAATGACTATATTCATGTTGAAGAAAATATTTTGTTGTTCTCGACATCTTCTTATTACAGTTTGAAAAAACTGTTTCTTATCTCCACTATTATTTCAATTACACAATACTTATTCAAGTTTATTTATTCAAAAGGTATTATAGATGGATTTAAAATTTGACGAGTGAACGAAAAGTAATTTGAAGTAATTTTTAACCTTTTTAAAACCACCTCAGTAAACAAATCTGTGTACTTTGAAATTCTCTAATTAAAATCAAGTAAAATATATAATTTGAAATTGAAAGAAATAAGTCTGATTTAAAATGATCATATTATACGTGCATTTACAGAGGAACAAAGTAAATTTATTTATACATTAAAGGATTTGTTTGGACTAAAAACTATTTTAAATAAGGTAAAAGAAATATACTAAATTTGTGATTTTTATTTTTTATTTTCTTCTTTACAGGGGTGTCTTATGGACGAAGATTATAGTATAAGTAGATTTAATTAGCTCCTTTGGACTTTTGGCTGCGTACCCCCGAGGCGGGTGCAAGACTTTAAGAGCCTAGGGTAGGAATTTTAATTTCAGAGAAGAGGACGCATTGCTATGAGGCCCTATACTCCGGCCCCTTGTCCTCATTGCACATGGGTGTATTTCACCTGGGAGGCATAGGGGCCGTGATTAACATTCAGAAGAACCCCCAGCCCCTCCAAAGGATGAAGTAGGCGAAGAGAGAATAGAGAAGAGGACCCAGCTCCTGCTGCAGAACTTCTGTCAACATCGCCATAGCACCAAACCAGCCTCACAGGCAAGACCACTGGACGCCCACAGCGAGGTGGCGTCCTGGAGGACCCACCTCCTGGCCATTTCCTACACCGTAAATAGAATGAGACGGAACTCCTGAAGAAACTCAGTGCTAGCCAGTTTCTACACGTCCATGGAGAGCTGTGTCCATGACGAGGTGGCTTCCTGGTGGCTTCGCCCTGCTGTTTTGTCGCTGATTACCAATGACCTCGAGAGGACGGATGGACGTCTTCACCTGGGAGAGCCACTGATCCTATTTGGAGGTGAGCACAAATAATTTTTGGTCATCTATTTGTAAGCGCTCACACAACTCATGCAAAGAACAAGGTAAGGTCAATTTACTATAAACTTTAGCTGGTTGGAAGCATTAACCCTAATTTTCAATAATATTTACTGGGGTCGTGGTTTCACTTTATTAGTAGTTTTAACTAAATTGCAGTATATGGATACTAAATTCAGGTGGGTTTAGCGCTTAAGTTTAAGTATAAACAATTTTGTGTTATTAAAAAGCAAAGAGTATTATTGAAACTGTGTCAGAGTTTATTGTAATGTACTTTATTAATACAGTGGAACGTGGATAATTCGAACTTCTGTAATTCGAAAACTTCTTTAATTCGAAGTTTTGACTTGGTCCCTAGAATGTTATATAAAAACAATGTTAAAATATCCTGGTTAATTCGAATATTTTTTTGGATAATCCGAATTTTTGCAGCGTAAATTTATAAAGAGAACAAGTCATTGTGTGCGATTTTCCCGGAAACGACGTTCGGGCTTCCTGTCCGTAGACTATTTTTAGCTACATCCCCCGCCAACCCTCACAGCACGTACACCTGCTGTTGTTTGGTCACATGATACCCCTCCCCCTCACCAGTCCACTACTGATCATAAATCACAACATTGACATCTCTAATATGTCACTACACGGCGCCGGCGCAGTTCAGTAACGTGCGTATCATTGATGGTGGTTTCCTATATTCGTCGTCTTTGTTTCGTGTTGGCATTTGTGACTTCGTCTGCGTTCATGTTAACACGTCGTGTGTATGAACTAGTTCGATTCGTCAAAGCGAACCTACAAATCTTTGACGTCGCAAGATTAAATAGCGACAATCAAGGAGGTAGAGATGGGATTTAAGAAAAAATTTGAAATAGCTAAATTTTCGGGATCCCTCCAAACACAGTATTGACATTTAACAAAAATTAGAATTTTAATCAATAATATATCTTCATTAATAACCTAACTTTTTTAATATACAATGTTAAAACATGATGTTTTACTGTTTATTTCAACCACTTTCAAAAACTTTTCTAATTCGAATTTTTGGATAATTCGAATTTTTTTCTGGTCCCTTGAGGTTCGAATTATCCAAGTTCTACTGTATCTGCAATTCAAGAGAAGGCAAGTTTAATTTAGTGATAACTTTAATTTAATTTATTTTAATTTAATTTTGGTTCATCTATTTATAAGCGCTCATAAAAATGGTAACTGAAGAAGGTAAAAATGTAGATTGAGTAGCTATCAATTTTAACTGGTTGGAAACATTTCACGTAATTTTTATAAATGATATTTCTAGTCTGTCCATGAATAAAAGAGTGTACCTATTCCACACATGATTAACATTGGAAAAGAGTATGCAGGTTAGCTGCCATGATAAATACATAAACTATGATTTTTAACTATAAATGGATGGATCTCTGAAGCACCTGAAGCTTAATATAAAGTTTTATCCAAAAATATTGATTGATAATTGAAATATTAATTTTTTTAATCCTCCATAAGATTAACATTGGAGCCCCAAAATACAACATACTGTGTTTATATTTTTTAATATCTCGGTAGAAGGTGTTCACTGTGATTGAAAAATCACACGTATTCATTCCCATCACTATTTGAAACACGACTAATACGAGCTGGTACGACTATTTTGTTGCGTCAAAAGGAGGAACGGTTCCCTGATCGCGTAAGCTGCTTCACTTGGATACGATAATAAGCTGCGAATGCACAATAAATTTGAGCCGGCAGTTTCTCTTAGCGTTTTAAAAATTATGTTTCATTATAAGTGCTAACTTGCAGTCCGAACTACTGTCTCTGAATTACAAACTGGTCTAATTATGAATATGGCATTTGCGGATGGACTCAGTGTTCTATAGTGTGAACATTAATCCACAACAGAGAATATCCCATCCACTGAGAATCGCTCATAACTATCCACAATTTGTGACCTGCAAGTAGCCTGGATTACAGGTCACGCCACCATGGTAGAGTATCCTATCTAATGCCCACACAGCACATCAATGACTACTACTAATGCTAATAATAATAATTGTCGTCTCACCACTTGTCTCATTCCTTTCTTCAAGTAGTTGCGAGCCTCTTGGTCTACTGCTTGTCGTTCTGTCTCAAGCTGTTCAAGCATTTCCACCAATGCTCGTTCATTCTGCTGTAATCTATATAGTCCAACATCTGCTTCACTCAGTTCACTTACTCGTTCATTGCTTTGTGCTAGCTTCACTATCATTTTGTTATTCACCTGTTAAACATTTAAAAAGTTAAAATTGAAAGAATTACACTAATTGTAGGATTATTTATGGTATACAAAAATATTTATGTAGTAGTTAATCAATTATTGTTGGAAACACTGAAATGAGAGGGCATTGTTTTGCAATAAAATTTTGTTATTTTTTCCCTAGATTTAACTATACTTTTACATCTTTTATTGTTTATCAAAAAAATATTTTATAAATCATTTATTATTTTAATAGTTTTCAATGGAACATTAAACTGGAACAGTGATTTTGCCCTCAAATACCAGTGCTTCAACCCATTGGACATTATGTTTCCAATGTTGTTTAGTGAATTTATGTTAAAGTTACTTTAGGCATATTATACATTATTACAACTTTTTTTATAAAAGATCCATTTGGTGTTATTTTATTTACCGTCATGACCACAGCCTGGCCCTGAAGCCGCAGCCAATGCAGAATAGCCTTAAAACTCTGATCATCTTTTATATCACCTATCTCCTTCACTTCCTCCAAGCTGACAACTGTTTTTATAAACTTTTCTCTGCACTTGGTTTTCAAACACTCTGACTGTTCCTATAAATTAAAAAAGCTCATCAGCAATCTAAAAAATCTAAAATAGTGCACATTAAGCAATTACTTATACAGTAGGACCCCTCATATCCAGCCACCTCTGGACCTAGCCCTTTGCCGGTTAAAAATTTGGCCGGATAATTATTACTGAATTACAGAAAGGGGCGGAACATTGTTTCTATAGCACGTCAGCCATGTGGCTTTTTGCGCACCCCTATTTTTGTATGTATCATGGACTTCCCAGGCTTAAAAGCCTGATGAACTGTCGTAGTCTCCCGACCGGCTCCTCCGGGGAAGGTGGCAACCTCTCTCCATAATGCCGAGAGTGGCAGCTCTCACCTCAGCAAGCCCGGTGCAGTCATACAGCAGATGATCGACAGTCTCCTAGGACAGCCCACACCGGATTAACCGGATTTGGCTGGATAAACCAACCTTCATTTTTAAAACGATAATTCATACCTAATATCATTATGTAGTTCATAATGATATTATTATCATTATATAGTCATAATGAGGGTTTAAATCTCTTCTGTGATTCTTATTGGAAAAAATACACATGTTTATAAAATAAATACAAAGTGTCATCTCATAGGAAGGTTTTCTCAAGTATTGTCGCTCGGAGAAAACCTTTTCAATCTCTATACAAGAGTCAATCAAGGATTTTCGATTTCGATGCCAGTCATTAACAATGCTTTTTCCCACATTTAGTTCATTACATATTTTAGCCGTAGATTTGCCTTTATCGATATGTTCAATCGGGTTAAGCTTTTGTTGGACTGTCACCACATTACGTTTTTGTTCTGAGACACTAGCTTTTTTGTACACTACTGTCTTACCTTCAGTAAGTAAAATGACACTGCAACACTAAACAAAATTCTTGAAAAAAAAATTGAGATGGCAATGAATTGTTTTTAAATTTAAGAGAGATTTAAAGACATTTTTAGTTAAGGGATATTATGACCTAGACCAATTCTTCAATTTATTTTGGACATCAAATATATTTAATACTATAGGCCTATTTTTGTGATAATTGTTTTGGAGCAGTGGTGCTACCAATCACCATGGCCAAGGTGTCATTATAAAGGTCTTAGCATATAGTTTTGCCATCAATTAAAAAAAATTTGAAAATTCACCGTGGACATGGAAAATAATGGGATCAAAGTCGCGATTTTCCTCATAAACTTATGGAGGTAAATACAGACGATCGAGAAATCAGCTGTTTATTTAAGGAAGTGGTTAAATAAACAAATCAAATCTGACGGTTAAACATGGTTCTTTCTTTTTTCGTTTAATGAAGACATCATCGTACAGCTGGCAATAAAACACCAGTTTTTATTTTTCACAAAACCAAAACATAACCAAAATGAAAATCTGTTGGGAAAATCTAAACTTAGTTTCTAAACGTAGTTATTGGTGGACAGATTGTCTCCTTGACAGCGCACGATTTCGTGCGCCAGGTACACTAGTATATAATTATATCACAGAAGTTGCACATTCATGTATATTTTGTATGTATATTTGAATAAAGATTGATTTGATTTGGCTCATTTGGCTGACATGAACAAGTAAACACTACTTAAAAAGTAGTTCAGTTTTTATGAGGAACTTTTACAATTTAAAAAAGGTGTTTGAATATTTTGGTGGAAAAAATATTCGTCCTAGTTGAATGCAAAAAAATACAAACGCTCTTTCCAGCAGAACTTAAAAGAATGCATAGCTCTCGATTACCAACAGTATAATGCAATCACTGATCACTTAACTAGAGATAGGCTATTACTAAAAATCTTATAGATATCCTCTTTAGGTTGTCTTTTAAGGTTAGGTTGACAGTTTTAGTTTTTACTGAATTCCATCCTTTAGAACTAGTACATTAGCCCAACTGAGTTGTAATCACTGAAAAACCGTGAGAGCGGTCGAGAAGTGGAAGTTAGTGCATTCGCAGGCCGTGGAAAACACATTTTCATATCTCTTCTAGGAAGCGGCGCAATATTCTGAGGTCCAGGAAAACCGAGGACGAATATTCCGAGGACCGGGAAAACCGAGGCCGATTATTCCGAGGACCGAATATTCCGAGGACCGGGAAAACCAAGGCCGGTTATGAGGGGTTCTACTGAACTGTGGAAATCTTCAAATATTTTTGTAAATAAAAGTAATGAATAGCAGTTTACAGGATTGCAGTACTATATAGTTAAAATTGTTAAAAAAATGAATGTTCAAATTCCTTTGTATTTTAATTAATCAATTAGGAAATTTATAAAAAATGAAGGAAGTTAAAAGTCAGCTTGATAAACCTCATTCATTACTTACATGTTGAATTTTAGGTCAAAAAAAAATAATAAAAATACCCCCGTCGCAGCAGACCTGCGTACTCAGCGAATTTCCAAATCAATAATATAAAAATAATATATGACAAGTTTTAAAAAAATCTGTCCATAAACATAAGAATTATTTTCCTATTCTCCATAAGATTAGAGAGATGGCAAAAAGTGTGCAGGTTTGCTGCTGTGAGGAACACTGAAATTAGGCATTTCTACCATAAATAATTTATATCTTAACATTTATGCACACTCTTTCCCATGTTAATCTTATGGAGAATAGGCAAATTATTCTCATGTTTATGGACAGATTTTTATAAAACTTGTCATATATTATTATTATTATTATTCATAATTGATTTGGAAATTCGCTGAGTACTCAGGTCTGCTGCGACGGGGATATTTGAAAATGCTGTCTGTAAATTGTCTATATAATTTTCTAAATTCTTCTTTTCACTGTTGAATTCCATACCTCTGACTGCCAAGTTTCTTGGAACAGCTTTCTTTACATGTGGAGGATGACAACTTTCATAGTGAAGGTAGTGGAAAGTGTTTGTTGTTTTAATGTTAATTTTGTTTTTTAAAAACCCATCTTCGTTATTAACATCTAAGAAAGTCACTAATTTTGTCGATATGGTCCATGTAAATTTTAAATTATTTAATGCGTCTAAGAAATAATTAAGATTTTCACGGCTTTTAGTCCATATCATGAAAATATCATCGATATATCTTTTCCAAAGTACAGGTTTAATTTTTTGAGAATCAAGAAAATCTGTTTCTAATTTAGCCATAAATAAGTTTTATATATATATATATATATATATATATATATATATATATATATATATATATATATATATATATAAGAGATCCATCCATTTATGTTTAAAAATCATAGTTTAAGTATTAATCATGGCAGCTAACCTGCATACTCTTTTCCCATGTCAATCATACGGAAATTAGGAAAATTCTTTTATTTATGGACAGATGTTGATGAAACTTTGTATAATTGGTCAAAATAAAAATTGTTTATGCTATAAATGCCTACTTTCAGTGTTCCTCTCAGCGGCAAACCTACATACTCTTTCCCATGTTAATCTTATGAAGAATAGGCAAATAACTAGCTCATATATTTTTTGACGGATATTGTTAAAACTTGATATATAATATTATTCTTACATTATTGATTTGGAAATTCGCTGAGTACTCAGGTCTGCTGCAACAGGGGTATTTTTATTTCAAATCTAACAAACCTCCCCTTTAAGCAATAACCATAAAAGGAAAAGAGGTGTCCACTGCAATCCAATTACAAAGTCAATTACAAAGTGACTGGGACAGTGGCGACGTCCTGTAATCCAGCTACTTGGAGGTCACGAATTGTGGATAGTTACGAGCGATGGTCGATGGGTGTAGTGTTCTCTTGTGTGGATTAACATCCGCACTATTGAATACTACGTTAATCCGCATATACCATCCTCATAATTAGACCAATTCGTAATTCAGAGGCAGTGGTTCGGATTCCACGTTAAACTGTAGGTCCCTTAGTTGCCATCGGCTGTTGGGCTATTAATTAACATCCTGAAGACATCACTTGTGCATTTCACAAGAAAGAGGAGACTTGAGCATCTGAAGACCATCAGGCTTGGGGGGGAGGAGCTTGAGTGGAAATCAGAAGTGAAATTTCTAGGGTTAATACTAGATAAGAAACTTATGTGGAATAGACACATAGAGGAGGTGACCAACAGGGCTAGTAATAACCTGATGACATGCAGGAGGTATGCGGGGAAGATGTGGGGTTGTAACCCATATATACTAAGAAGTATGTATACCCTGTTAGTGAGGCCTATCATTACATATGGGTGCGTGGTCTGGGCTGGTAGAACCAAAGTTGAAGCAACAAAGAAAGCCCTGGAGAAAGTACAGAGGCTGGCATGCGTTATTATTACAGGAGTCATGAGATCCTGTCCTACTGCTGCCCTGGAGGTGATCTTGAATCTGACACCCCTACACTTTGTGGTAGAGAGAACAGCAAGGGAGACCTTGCTTAGAATGGAGAAGAGTGGCTTTGACACTTCCTCCACAATTTGCGGGGAGCTACTTCCGCCAGGCCTAAGGGACCTGATGAAACGACCAAGGGATTCCATGGTAAGAAAGTATAACTTTGAAAGGAAATTCCATGTGGAGCTAGGAAATAAACTTAGCTGGGACGGGAAAACCCTAAATTCCCTCGGGAATCAGGTCATCAGGTGGTATACTGATGGCTCCAAGACCGAGGAGGGGACTGGTGTAGGGGTATTTGGTCCCAGGATCAAATACAACGAATCACTGGGGCATTCCCCCAGCATATTCCAAGCAGAGGTCAAGGCCATAGAAAGGTGTGCACACTTCAACCTAAGCAGAGGATACATGAAAAGGGAGATTGTGATCCTCTCAGATAGCCAGGCTGCCATTGGAGCCTTGAGCTCAGCAGCCTTCAGATCCAAGATGGTCTGGGACTGTCGGAGCAGTCTAGATCAATTGGGGAAGAACAACAAGTTGTCACTACTTTGGGTACCTGGGCACCAAGGTGTCCAGGGGAATGAAGTAGCAGACAAACTGGCTAGGGTAGGGGCAGCCACCCCCTTTGTTGGACCGGAGCCAGGTTGTGCACTGGAGGACTCCTTTTTCAAAAAGAAATTAAAGGAGGAAGAGAAGGAAGCCAGAGGGAAAGCCTGGACTGTTCATCCGGGATGCCGACAGGCTAAGGAAATGCTTGGAGTGCATAATATAAGAAGGTCTGAGACCATGATCAGGCTTAAGAAAAACGATCTAAGGATACTGACGGGATTTCTAACCGGACACTGTAGGCTCAGGGGTCATCTGAGCAAGATGGGCATTGTCCAAGAGGGTGAATGCCGCTTCTGCCAATCTGGGGAGGAAACACCTAGACACCTATTGGCTGAGTGTGACGCGATAGGTCAGAAGAGAGCCAGAAGCTTGGGAACACACCAGGTGGCGGTGGAGGATTTTCCAAAGGTAGAACCCCTCGTTATACTAAACTTTATTAAGGCATTAGGACTAGAGGGGGTTCTCTAGGCAAGAACTAGAGACTAGTCTGGGGGGCACAATAGATCTCAGGTCGCAGTGCAATCTTTCCCCTAGATTTTATCAAGTATCAAGTATCAAGTAATTAACATCCTGTCTAAGGAACATGTCAGCCTTAGTCAGTAACAAGACTACAAGATTGCGCCACAATCATTTCTCATTCATACTTGGCTTAAAATACCTACCTGGGTAGGTCGCCATTTCCAATGGTAATCTAATCCCAACTGAGCCTACAAATGCTGTCAACTTCCACACAAGCCAGTCACTGCTTATTTAATGTGAGCCCTCCCGCCTCTGTACCACACATTTGCAAGCCAAACTGGAATTGCTCAAGGTCAGGATTCGAACCCTAGCACTTCTAAATGGCTTCCGATGTTTCTTTCGTCAGTGATATGCCGTATCCTTCTCAGCACCATGCATAGCGCTCAGACATAGCGCTTAGTTGGCTATAAAGCATAATCTAGCGGCAAGAAGGCGAACTTCACGGATTCTGCCCATTCATTCCTTTCAATCTAAGACATTAAGGGCTATTTTGATTCATCAGTGTAAAATTTCCAATATTTAATACAAAAATATTGTTAAAAAATATTAGACCTAAGTTATGTAAATGTTTGTCATTTAAGATTTAATTTATTTTCTAGACCCATACAAAAAAACTCCATATTTATATTTTAAAGGAGACATTATTGTTTGTTAGTGTTAAACCTATTTATTTATCAACTTTTGTGTTCTTATTTAACTTTGTCAATTTTATCTTATAGATACTATTAGAAAGAAAAAACTTTTCTAAGCGTCATACAGGAATTCAGGAAACGAATTAAAGATTTCTAATTCAGCAGTTCTCACTTAAAAGTGTTTGACGAAAGCCTATCGTCTAAATAAGTGAATGGGTTAAGATAGAAAACTAAAAAAACACACAAAAGAATCAAATATATAGAGTTTCAATTAAATGTATAGGCTTAATAAAAGTAAGAAAGTATTGGAAGTAGTTTGACGATGAAATTTCCAAACTAAATGTTACCTTCAAAGCAGTTAAATGGACATATTCTTCATCTAAACAGCTACTAGATTTAGAAAGAAGAGATTCTTTCATTTTAGAAAATGACCAGGCAAGAGGAGCTTTAACAAAGGAGTTCACTGCCCATGTGGACCAAGACTGTACATCTGGGTCTCTGCTGAGAAGGTCTTGTAACCTCATTATTTCATTGTTTCTGAAACAATCAAAAATACTCAAGTGTGAATAAATGTTGGTTTGAATTGGGAAAAATGTATGTTCGTTTACTGAAAGAACTAGACTTAATTAAAGATCTAAAAAGATCTTAATAAGGGTTTTATGCCTTTACGGAAAGTATTTTTAAAGAAAAGAAGTAGATGAATCCTAAGTAATAGCACATCAAATGTAAGAGTGATAGCAATCCTATAGTAGGCCACTTTAATATCTGAGATACTAAAATAAGTTAGTATATTTTTGACTTTAAACTTATCAATACCTTTTTTGTATAAATAGTGTTCTTGCAATTCAGTGCAGAGCAACACTACATTATTAACTGCCAAGCTAATCCAATCACGTTGCCAGATTTAGTGGTGACCCTAGAGGTCTGACAGTAAGGCCTATGCAGTGTTTTACCTATTTGCTACTTGCTATTAGAGGCAACCGCTACACTCTTGGTGGCATTGTGAAGAACTTAATTGGCAAAGTGCATCCCATGCTACATAAATAATGTTGTGGTAGCTTTCTAATACTCTGTCCCTAGATTACTGATTAGTAGGCCTATGAACGCAAAACGCTGACCTGCATGAGCAGAAGGGGTGTGGAATGATGAGAAAAACGTGGAGTAGCCAGTTGACGCACAAATGATGCTACTACCAACCACCCATGAAGAAAAAGAGGTTCTTAGAAATATTGCTAACCCGATTGTATTGGCACTACTATTTTTCACAGCAATATTTTCCTAAACATTTTCACTTTTGACCTGAAACTTGGTGCCAAACTGAACATCTAAAAAAAGTATCGGACTGGATTTTATTAAAAAGTTATTGCTCAGATGCCTGTATTTTTCAGAATATGACTTTAACCGCTGCTACAAGTTTAAAAGGCGTACAAATTTATGCCTTGATTTTAGTGACAATGAATCTGTGATGTTATGATTTAAACCAATAACCTATGACCATTATTATAACCTTTTGAAATGAAAACCTACCCAGGTAGATATTTTAAGCCAAGTATAAATGAGAAATGAGTGTAAGATGATTGTGACATGATCTTGTAGTCTTGTTACTGACTAATACTGACATGTTCCTTAGACAGGACTGTGAATTAAAAGCACAATAGACAATGGCATGTAAGGGGACCAATAACTTAATGTGGGATCCAAACCTGTTTTTGTCTTTGTATTAAAAATTGGTCTAATTAAGAGGATGGTCTTTACAGATAAATTTAGTATGTTATTCAATAGTACAGAGGTTAATCAACACCGGAGAATATTATGGTACACCGACCATCACTCATACTTATCCCCAATTCATAACCTGACTGGATTACAGGACACGCCAACCCCCAGTTTGTATTGGTAGGGCCTATTGATGTTTGTACGAAGGTTGTCCGTGAAGTAAGGTTCCCAGTGATTTTACTCAGCGAAAAACATGTTTATTTGCATAAACTCGTACATATTTGGAAAGTTCAGACTTTTTCCTATTTTTCTATGTAGTTGCCACCGAGGTCAATGCATTTTTTCATGCAGTGTACCGGCTTTTGAATTTCCAAGTCAAAGAAGTCTGCCGCCAAGTCGCACAAATAGCTAGGAACCGCTTTTTCCAGCTCTTCTTGGCCGCAGAAATCCGTTCCACCCAGGTGTTTATTCATATCACGGAAGAGGTGGTAGTCGCTAGGGACTAAGTCCACCCCATCCAAAGTTAGCAATGAGTTCGTTGGTAACGTTAGCAGTGTGCGGTAGAGCGTTATACTGATCCTAACGCACCCCCTTGAACAGCATACCCCTACTCTTGTTTTGAATGGCACGGCGAAGTTTTTGCAGTGTCTCGCAGTAGCGGGCAGCGTTGATTGTTTCACCGTTGGGCAAGAATTAGCACAACAATACGCCTTTCCTTGCCGTCACTTTGCGCTTGCTTGAATTTTCGCTGAACGGTCCTCTTCATGGACGTTGGTACGCCCGTTCTTGAACTCCCTGTACCATTTGCGCACATGTTGTACGTTCATACACTTTTTTCCTAATTTTTCGCACAGCTGGGAATGAATTTCCCCGGACGGAAGGTTTTTGGCAGTCAAAAAACAAATCATTGAGCGCAGCTCACACCTGGCGGGCCAAGCAATGGGAAGCTCCATCTTGTTCGGCTGCCAGGCTAAGACTGAGCGCTGCAGACACTTCGCTGTGGTGGGAATTTGGAGTGGGGAGACCCAGGTACACAACAAAACCGCGTGAACCCCCGTCGCAGCACTATTGTCGACTGCAGTGCTGTGGGAACCTTACTTTACGGACAACCCTCGTAATTATCATCAATCTTATCATCTTTTATGTTACATTTAGAGTGTTCCAGTTGTATAAACTTGTATATAGGCCTAAGTTGACCAGTTCATTCCTGAGCTTATGATGGTTTGATCATGAATTCAACTGTCTTTGCTCTTTGGACTACTAATAAATCAGTTGTTCTTCGTCAGTAGGCTACATGTACTAAATCCTTTACACTGGTTCTTTCAAATGCCTATAGCTGATCACAGCTAAGATGGCACTTGGGCCTGGCGCAGCAGTGTAGTCAGGGGGTGGGTGGAAGCCAAGCAAAGACCTTTCACAGTTAATTCCCAATCTGCAACCCCAATCGGTATTGGTAATAGATAATGCAGTAATATAAGTTTTTTAATACTGCAATTAAATTAGAAACATAGCTATTTTTTAAAAATATTAAAAAGCTAAAAGACCGCTATAAATATTGTTTGATTGGTCTTTAATATTAATTAGACAATTAATTCAATATAATTGTAAAGAGAACCACTCATCTTAGTTTTAACAATAAGAAATGCAATCTTCGTAGATTCAGTCAAGCTACTCATTTTGGAACATAAAGGCGGGCTAACCATTAATATAAAGGGTGAAGTCGGGAACAACCTTCAAGGGATCATAATAAACAAAAAATATTCAATAAAATTGTATCGAAAAATCCTTTGTTTAGCCGCTAGCCGCCATTTTGTATTTCTTTCAAAAATCATTACATCTCAAGAACTATTTAAGCTACAGAAACCAAACTTTGTACACATGTTTATTGGACAAAGAGAAAAATATTTTCAAAGTATCATATTTTTTGCTTTTATATTTTTATAATGGCGGCAGTTAAAAATCTTATAATTTAGATAACAAAATAACATTGTCTTTATAAAACTATTTCAAGATGTAAAAAGGTTCCACCGACGCGCATAAAAAATGCATTAAAAGTGCATTTTCTCTGTTTGTTTATTTTGATGAGTAGGCCTACTATCAACCCTTGAAGTTGTTCCCGACCAGTATAATTTGTTTTAATAACAGAGATGAAATGTTCAAAAAACTAACTTGTATTGATACAGACATCACTAGTTAGCATTTAGCGTATTTAAAATATTCCAGCGCCTTCACGTGGACCGCACGGTCAATTGATGCAACCAGCATGACTGCAGTTAATGTTTTAACCATGGCTAGTAGAGAGTTTCTATCGATTGGTCAGGAGCCAACTTAGCTGTGGTCAGCTATACCAAGAGTACGTATATAGGCCGTACCCAGTAAGCGTTATAACTTATAAGTATGTTTACAAGTACTCTAATATGAGTATGAATATAAAATACGCCAAATTCATTGATGCAGAGGTGGTCAAGGGTAATGCAATGCCTAGTAAACCAAACGTGCCAGGTTCAAAACTAGGGGCGGATGAGACCTCTAGCAAGCATTTATATGTGACTAATGAATTTAAATGTTAAACCCAACTGCAGTGTACTTGCTGTTCGCGGCAAGTATCATGGACAATGATTGCGTTACATAAATGCAAAGTCCAAATAGGTTTTATTTTATAATTGCAGTGTCCTTTTCTTACTAACACAACTAATAAAAAGTAGTGTACTGCTTTGTTTTCTCCAAACTTAATTATAATTTTTTATTTTTTAATAATATAAAAACTTTTGACACAGTAAACACCTGTGATATTTTGCGGCTATTCGCTATACATTAGCCTATATGTAGTTTGTAGACTTAATATTGCAGCCGCTATTCACGATCGTTGTCTATGAAACGTGGATGTCTAGCCTATATCCTGAAATATTTTCAGATTATTCTCCATATTCAGACTCTGCCTCATTTAACTTCAATGTAATTATTGTAGTAAACATATTTCTTTCATTTAAATCATCCTATGTCTTACCACTTTAATATTTTGCATTAAACTTCAATATTGTTCATAATTTATGAATCACTATCACTAGTTATCACCATAGGCCCCCAATGTATTGTGTGTTTAGAAAGTGACAATGCGACAAATCAATGTTAAATAAAACATTGAAGAAATTTAGCCTTTACCTGATCATATCTTCTAATACAGTAGGTAGGCACGAAGCAGGCCTTCCGTTCCTGACAAACACCGACTGCAGTTTGGACTGTGACAATACACAAAGTCTTGCATCCATACACCATTTGGTTATGC
>CM041791.1:57350952-57378689 GCA_023375725.1 Nephotettix cincticeps
CAATTGAAGAATGCACCACTTTTGAGGAAGCCCTTTCCTCACTAGACAAACTGTATTCGCCTAAGAAGAGTGACGTATTTGCAAGACACCAACTGGCCATCCGAAAGGAACAAAGTGGTGAGACAATAACTCAGTAAATAAATGATCTACAGCAACTGAGTTAAGACTGCAGTTATGTCCGTGTAACTTCTGCTCAGTATCGGGACTTATGTATCAGGGATGCCTTCATAACTGGCCTTCAGTACTCCCTAATTAGACAGAGACTAGTAGAAAATCAAACCCTAGAACTGAGTGATGCTGTGAAACAAGTTCTATCTTTGGAATCGGCTCAAAAACAGGTAGATCAATATATTTAGTGCAGTCAAACTTTACTACTCTTACTGTGGTCGTTGTGGAAAGGTTAGTCACTATGCTAAGGTGTATAAATCGATGTCATTTTTAAAGAAACACACTACTGCTGCCCCAATCGTTCTATCATCTGTCGGAACTTGTCCTCCTATTTCTCTAAGTAAAGCGTTAACAGAGATATTTAATAAATAGTTTTACGACAACCTGATTGATTGATACAGGTAATTTCCATAGCTGTATAAGCTTACATTTTGCTCAACAAAAAGGGCTTAAGATTCATCCAGAATATGGCTGCAGGCCTATGTCAATGGCGTCGACTGGTTTAAATCTGAACTGAAAGCGCCTTTGTTATTGCCGACATTAAATTGTCCGGGTTTTACTATCATAAATTAAAATTACTCTGTTATGAAGGATTTGTTTACGGATGTTCTAGTGTAGGTACCTAAACCTCTCTAACCTCTCTCCTGATTGTAAGCCAATCACAAAAGGGTCTAGGCGTTTCTCACAAGAAGACGTTGAGTTCATAAGTGGTGAAATTTCAGGTGAAATAAGTGGTGAAAAGCTACTAAGTGAAGGAATCATAGTAGAAAGCAATTCTCCTTGGCGCGCCCAGGTATTAGTCTCCAAAAGTGAAAAACATAAAAAAATAATGGTAGTCGATTATTCGCAAACTGCGAACAAATTCGCATTATTATTTCGAAAGCCTAGACACCTAGATAGTTATATAATCACTTACCAAATGAATGGCATCTGCCCTTCAGGTGTCAATTTTGTTAAAATTCCTTACAGGAACCGGTTTCAGTCTTTTAACAGACCATCATCAGCCGACGAAACAGGTATCACATAACACAATAATTAACAGATTCTCCATCGTCGGTGTTTGTCAAGATTAAACATGTAAAAAAATCTTTTTTTGCACAATCACGACATATATTTACAAATTATGAAAAAACAAGGAACTATTTACATGATGAATCATTTGATGAATCTGCTGTTGTTGTCCTGCAATACATCTAAATATATAAAACAAAGTCGTGTTAGTTACACGCATTATAACTCGAGAACGGCTGGGCCGATTTTAATGATTCGTCTCTGCTCCGGTCATGCTTTAGGCATATTCCGTTTCCATTTTATAGCGTTTTAAATTTCTAATGTAAACCTTATGGAAAATAAGTTTTGTTTACAAATTATCTACAATCAAAACATTTGATTTCTAAAGCTACAGCTGTTGTTTTACTTTCCATTAGCAATATGCTTTACTGTCCAATGCCACCTGAATCATTAATTAATGTAAAACTATGAAGTAAATGTGCACTGTATAAAATGAACAGATTTATTAACCACGTTAATAGTTTACGCTTTTTGGGGTTTATGTATTTATATTCTTTATTTTTTAGTCTGATTAAAAGTCACGTGTTTATAATTATGTCGGCCAAATAAAAAATAGGGATCAATTTTTGCACATCTCATTTTGATCCGGGATCAATTTTTGCACATCTCATTTTGATCCGTAAAAATCCCACCTTTATTCATTACCAATGTACTGTATGATGCTATACAACATAATTTTCATTAAAAATAAACATATATTTCACAAAGAACACATCTTACAAGCCCGAAAATCGATGCGGTACATAACACTGACACACACTACAAGAGCAAACATTTTTGAAAAAATCCCTAAACCGTTATTCATATCAAATATATTTGCTTGATACTATACAATAACATAAACAATTAAACACATTACATACCTTCCATAATTTAAAAATTCCAAGTCGCGCGCACCACGCACCGGACCGCGTATGTCATAGTGTCGCGCTCGCCCGGGGCATGTCCTGCGCACCGCACCGCGTCGCTTACCGGCTCATGGTACTGCCGCAAGACTCACACCTGCACTTAGCATGACCATCTCACTACATCACTAGCATTAATTCATAACCACACTACTCTCGTATCTCTACTAAAAAATAATTCTTCCTTATAAAATCCACCTCTACGTCCTGTATTCTTTATTTCTGCATCTGTTCAATTGGATGTATACACCTACTAAACCCATGTTTATATACTTACAACATCCCTCACTTTAAATTTTTGTTTACGTTCAATTGAGTTAACTTCCTGTGTATAGCGTTAGAATTGTTTTCATTCATGGTATTTGGTTTCGTACCTATTGTGTTCTATGTACCCTTCAATTAACTTTAGAAGCATGTTTTGACACCAGCGGGAAGAAATAATTCATATTAACGCCCAGTTTATTCTTAACAGGTACTGCACAAGCTTTCTTAGAAAAAAGTACATATTAAAATTAAAATATAATTGTATCCAGTAAGACATATATATCTGTACAGTTGCATTATGTAAATATTTAACATTATGACTGTGATATAAATATTCAAAAGTAAAGTTTGTGCCAGTCCAACTTTTTGAACCCTATCTTAAGAAGAACAAGAGGCAAGATGGCGTTTTAAGAGCTTAGTTGACGAATTATAAGTCCAAACTAATAATAATATTTTATACTGCTGTCCATATATATTAAATTTTCGATGTCCATCACCAGCTTAGCTATAATAAATAGAGATCTAATCTTATTGGAATTTTCAAACTATATGCTCTCTACTGGTAACTTGATATGAAGTCAAAATCACACTTTTTTATTTGAAAACCAATTTTGATGATTTCTTCATTATTTTGTTCCTTACAATGTATAGAAACTTTTTGGGTATAGACAACTTGGTGGCTTGGCTGGGAAAAAAGTTATAAAACAATATATAACACAAAAATAAAAAAATGTTTTTTATTATTTTTTTGTATCATTTATTTTAGTTATTTTTTTAGCTAGAGTATTTTCTATACCCAAAAAACATGGTTATATAATAAAGAATAACTGGTAAAAATTTCAAAAGCCTATGTCTAATACTTTAGTTTTTATTCAAACATACGTTGCAATAAACATGTAAAATCCAAACTTGCGGAAAACTGAGTTCAAAGTAATGGCTTGTAACACTTACTGTCAAAACTCCCCTACACCATACATTGCAAGAGTATATAATATGTATTATTCAAAGGGAAACCTACTCTATTATTTACCAAATAGTTTACAAATACTTGAAAATAATAAAATTAGTTTTGTTATTGAAAAAATCAGATTTTGCCAAAAAAGCTCTTTATTTGTAAATTGTAATAACTTTGTATTTTATTTATTTATGAATGAAAAAATGCTCAGAACATGTAAATTAAATATTTAACATTATAGATGTGATATAAATGTACAAAAGTAAAGTTTGTGTCAGTCCAACTTTTTGAACCCTATCTTAAGAAGAACAAGAGGCAAGATGGCGTTTTAAGAGCTTAGTTGCACGAATAAAAGCCAAACTAATAATAATGTTTTTATACTGCTGTCCATATTAAATTTTTATACGTCTATGTCCATCACCAGCTTAGCTATAATAAATAGAGATCTATCTTATTGGATTCTTTCAAACTATATGCTCTCTACTGGTAACTTTGTATGAAGTCAAAATCACACTTCAGTAACGTGCACATGCACCCAAGGATAGTCGTCTACACTCACTCGAGTTCCTCACTTGTACTCGTATAAGTTTTCGGGTGTTATGACTTAACTCAAACATACAACAAGAAAATGAATGAAATGGTTCATGTTGTAGTCTTCTTGTTGAAGTTTTTCATTTTGTGTTTGAGACAATGCACACCAAACATGTTTTAATTGTTGAAATTTTAACTGCTAGAAATATTTCGTTTAGCTACTTATTACGAAAACCAATGTCACTATTTAACCTTTTACTGCCATTATCTCAATTATAACATAAAATATTTTATATGTTAAATCCAACAGATGCTAGATCAAGTTCATTTTAGTTCACTTGACAACGTGCCGACTTGGTGGAACAAGAGGCAAGATATGTTTAATTTCAACTGAATCATCCGACCTGTAGTGTTTTAGACCACTTACAATAAGTATTTTGTATTTTAGAAATATTGAATGCAACAGATCCTAGATCAAATTCATGGCAGTGTTGAATCCTAACAAGTGTGTGTATTGATGGTGTTTGTTTCTAACTTACCTTATAATAATATGTACCTCTCTCAGTGTGTCTAAACATAGTGTCGAACTTACAAATAAAAACAGGAGAACAATTAAAATTTGGTTATTTGTCATACAAAGTGTTCAGACTAAGTGTATTAAGAAATAACTATCTCATATGATATTTAAATGTATGTCACAAATACAACCAAAAGAGTGATCACCACAGTTTGCTTCTCCCTAACATCCTCTCATCTACAGTTACAATCCTATGTGGTAGTTCTTGTAAACTTTACATGCTTACCTACTACACAATATCTTTGATAAATGAGAAATCAAGGTATGATCTTATCGCTATCTCCTATTAAACATGATGCGGTACTCTGTGACGACGTCTCGCTGAAATATTATTAATTAAATATTATGAAACAATTTTATACATTTTTGTTGCTTAAAAATTATCCATCAGAGACAAACTAAACATTCACCCTTTCATAAAGCTTCACTAGGCCTTTCATTGATGAATATCATGATTTGAACAGGGACAGGATGTGAAGTTCTAGTGGGTTGTTATAGGACTCCTGTATGTCCTCTTTAGCCAAGGATAGGTCTGAGTATAGTTTTGGCTGCGGGTATTTTGGGTTTATGGTTGGTGCATGGAGGGTTTCGGAGAGCAGGTTGTTCCCAACCGAACGAGTGTCTGGCTTGCTTTGTGTTAGAAGGGTTAGGGTTAAGGATGGATTAATTTATTTGTCTATTTTCTACAGGTCTGAGTAGAGGGGGATGGAGTCAAAGACCAGAATAAAGCAGGTTCAAACGAATATATGGCTTTGTTTGACCACAGTCGTGAACCAGGTGTATTTGCCCTGATTCGAACAAACGTCTAGATTATGGTCAGGCGAAGGATTAAGTGAGTTGGGTTATGGGTTTTATTGGTATTAACAGTAAACCTGACATGAAATACAAAAACAGTGGCATTTCATAAGACAATTAACTGTGTTGGGAAGTGGGGAAGTCATAGTGCCCTGACCCGAACAAACGTAGTCCATACCATGGTCGGGTGGTGAGTAATGTAAGGATGGTTGTATTAAGGTGCTGGGGACTAGGCTATGGGGGCGTAAAATCTGTTATTGGTGTCATATCTGATATGATTTTAAGAAATTTTTCAAACCAACATCTCACTTGACGATCACATAGACAAATCGTATATGCATACAATTTGAACCTTTTATGTAAGATGCTGTACTATTTTACAAGACAAAATTGAATTTATATAATTGGGGGTTTAATTAAACATATTTTTCCACAGTATAAATTGATTGTACACTAACGTATATTTTGTGTGCTTTGTGATTATGATAGTTTTTTTTTTGTTATCAAACTTGCATTAGCCTAGTGTAGATTGACTTTGAACATAGTGGACTCTTATCAAGTCCCAGGGTTATTATAAGACACTATATAGATCGGTGAAATCCATCCTACAACACGATTGATTAAATATCATCATTTAATTCACTGGTGTCTTTTGTTTCATGTTTCCTTGTAACTGTGTCTTCTCTAGTAACCAAAGTCCAAAGTTGAAATTTAGTTATTTTTAAGTGTTTTATCATATACATTCAATACACTAGTGTCATTTTTTATTCTTACTTGTACCATGTGTATTTTCTAGTAACCATGTTGAATGTCATTTATAGGAGAACTGTAGAATACTATATTTACATTTATTTCACTGGTGTCATGTACTTTATGTTTATGTTTTAAGATGTGAAATGTTACACACTAAATTACTATGTTTCAGGAGTAATAAGTGAAATGTTTATAGGTGAACTGTAAATAATATATCTACATTTCAATTAACTAGTGTTTTTCATTTTATGCTTACATGTACCATATATCTTCTCTAGTAATCATGACATACCCAATGTGGAACGTGAGCTATAGGAGAACTGTCAAGTACCATATTTACATTAAATTAACTGTTGTCATATTTGTTTAATGTACCTGTACTGTGTGTCTTCTCTAGTAACCATATCGAATGTGAGTTAAAGAAGCTGTAAGATACTGTACTATTATACAAGACAAATGGGGTGTAATTAAAAAGATTTTTACACATTATTAATTGATTGTACACTAACGTAATTCTTTGTGTGCTTTATAGTTTTTGTTATCAAACTTACAATAGCCTAGTCTTAAGATGTGGACTCTCATCAAGTCCCAGGGTTATTAGAAGACTGAAATCAAACATAAATAATCCATCTTACAAGTGTCTCAATTACATATAATTCACTGGTGTTTTTGTTCCATGTTTACTTATACCCCTGTCTTCTCTACTGAATGTTGTAAGTGAATTATAAGAGAACTGTAAAAATACTATATTCACTGATGTCATTAGTTTAATGTGTACCTGTACTGTGTGACCTCTCCAGTAACCATATCAAATGTGAGTTAAAGAAGAACTGCTGTACTATTCTACAAGACAAAGTGTGGGGTCTAATTAAAAAGATTTTTACACATTATTATGATTGTACACTGACTTATTTCTTTGTGTGCTTTATAGTTTTTGTTATCAAACTTACAATAGCCTAGTGTTAAGGTTGACTTTGAAACACAGTGGACTCTCATCAAGTCCCAGGGTTATTAGAAGACTGATATCAAATGTAAATTAATCCATCCTACAACTGCCTCAATTAACTGTAAATACGATATCTACGTTCAACTAGCCAGTGTCTTTCGTTTTTGTCAGTTAAAGTATCATATTTACATTAAATTCACTGTTGTCATTTGTTTAATGTGTCCATGTCGAATGTGAGTTGAAGGAGTAGACACAGTTAATATTTCTGTGTCCATCCATTTAAAAAGAAAATTTTAACTGGACACAATATTTAAACAATTTATATAATCAAAAACTAATAGTCGAGTGTCTTCAGATATAACTTTGTGGTATACTTTCAAATTCAGAATAAGTATGTAGTTTCACTCAAATATGTGAAAACGTTTATGTCACGTTTCACACGAGCTTTACATCTTTACATGTTCATTTCACATATTTCTGTAAAATTACACAATTCCACAAACCATTTTACAGAAATATGTGAAATGAACATGTAAAGATGTAAAGCTCGTGTGAAACGTGACATAAACGTTTTCACATATTTGAGTGAAACTACATACTTATTCTGAATTTGAAAGTATACCACAAAGTTATATCTGAAGACACTCGACTATTAGTTTTTGATTATATAAATTGTTTAAATATTGTGTCCAGTTAAAATTTTCTTTTTAAATGGATGGACACAGAAATATTAACTGTGTCTACTCCTTCAACTCACATTCGACATGGACACATTAAACAAATGACAACAGTGAATTTAATGTAAATATGATACTTTAACTGACAAAAACGAAAGACACTGGCTAGTTGAACGTAGATATCGTATTTACAGTTAATTGAGGCAGTTGTAGGATGGATTAATTTACATTTGATATCAGTCTTCTAATAACCCTGGGACTTGATGAGAGTCCACTGTGTTTCAAAGTCAACCTTAACACTAGGCTATTGTAAGTTTGATAACAAAAACTATAAAGCACACAAAGAAATAAGTCAGTGTACAATCATAATAATGTGTAAAAATCTTTTTAATTAGACCCCACACTTTGTCTTGTAGAATAGTACAGCAGTTCTTCTTTAACTCACATTTGATATGGTTACTGGAGAGGTCACACAGTACAGGTACACATTAAACTAATGACATCAGTGAATATAGTATTTTTACAGTTCTCTTATAATTCACTTACAACATTCAGTAGAGAAGACAGGGGTATAAGTAAACATGGAACAAAAACACCAGTGAATTATATGTAATTGAGACACTTGTAAGATGGATTATTTATGTTTGATTTCAGTCTTCTAATAACCCTGGGACTTGATGAGAGTCCACATCTTAAGACTAGGCTATTGTAAGTTTGATAACAAAAACTATAAAGCACACAAAGAATTACGTTAGTGTACAATCAATTAATAATGTGTAAAAATCTTTTTAATTACACCCCATTTGTCTTGTATAATAGTACAGTATCTTACAGCTTCTTTAACTCACATTCGATATGGTTACTAGAGAAGACACACAGTACAGGTACATTAAACAAATATGACAACAGTTAATTTAATGTAAATATGGTACTTGACAGTTCTCCTATAGCTCACGTTCCACATTGGGTATGTCATGATTACTAGAGAAGATATATGGTACATGTAAGCATAAAATGAAAAACACTAGTTAATTGAAATGTAGATATATTATTTACAGTTCACCTATAAACATTTCACTTATTACTCCTGAAACATAGTAATTTAGTGTGTAACATTTCACATCTTAAAACATAAACATAAAGTACATGACACCAGTGAAATAAATGTAAATATAGTATTCTACAGTTCTCCTATAAATGACATTCAACATGGTTACTAGAAAATACACATGGTACAAGTAAGAATAAAAAATGACACTAGTGTATTGAATGTATATGATAAAACACTTAAAAATAACTAAATTTCAACTTTGGACTTTGGTTACTAGAGAAGACACAGTTACAAGGAAACATGAAACAAAAGACACCAGTGAATTAAATGATGATATTTAATCAATCGTGTTGTAGGATGGATTTCACCGATCTATATAGTGTCTTATAATAACCCTGGGACTTGATAAGAGTCCACTATGTTCAAAGTCAATCTACACTAGGCTAATGCAAGTTTGATAACAAAAAAAAAAACTATCATAATCACAAAGCACACAAAATATACGTTAGTGTACAATCAATTTATACTGTGGAAAAATATGTTTAATTAAACCCCCAATTATATAAATTCAATTTTGTCTTGTAAAATAGTACAGCATCTTACATAAAAGGTTCAAATTGTATGCATATACGATTTGTCTATGTGATCGTCAAGTGAGATGTTGGTTTGAAAAATTTCTTAAAATCATATCAGATATGACACCAATAACAGATTTTACGCCCCCATAGCCTAGTCCCCAGCACCTTAATACAACCATCCTTACATTACTCACCACCCGACCATGGTATGGACTACGTTTGTTCGGGTCAGGGCACTATGACTTCCCCACTTCCCAACACAGTTAATTGTCTTATGAAATGCCACTGTTTTTGTATTTCATGTCAGGTTTACTGTTAATACCAATAAAACCCATAACCCAACTCACTTAATCCTTCGCCTGACCATAATCTAGACGTTTGTTCGAATCAGGGCAAATACACCTGGTTCACGACTGTGGTCAAACAAAGCCATATATTCGTTTGAACCTGCTTTATTCTGGTCTTTGACTCCATCCCCCTCTACTCAGACCTGTAGAAAATAGACAAATAAATTAATCCATCCTTAACCCTAACCCTTCTAACACAAAGCAAGCCAGACACTCGTTCGGTTGGGAACAACCTGCTCTCCGAAACCCTCCATGCACCAACCATAAACCCAAAATACCCGCAGCCAAAACTATACTCAGACCTATCCTTGGCTAAAGAGGACATACAGGAGTCCTATAACAACCCACTAGAACTTCACATCCTGTCCCTGTTCAAATCATGATATTCATCAATGAAAGGCCTAGTGAAGCTTTATGAAAGGGTGAATGTTTAGTTTGTCTCTGATGGATAATTTTTAAGCAACAAAAATGTATAAAATTGTTTCATAATATTTAATTAATAATATTTCAGCGAGACGTCGTCACAGAGTACCGCATCATGTTTAATAGGAGATAGCGATAAGATCATACCTTGATTTCTCATTTATCAAAGATATTGTGTAGTAGGTAAGCATGTAAAGTTTACAAGAACTACCACATAGGATTGTAACTGTAGATGAGAGGATGTTAGGGAGAAGCAAACTGTGGTGATCACTCTTTTGGTTGTATTTGTGACATACATTTAAATATCATATGAGATAGTTATTTCTTAATACACTTAGTCTGAACACTTTGTATGACAAATAACCAAATTTTAATTGTTCTCCTGTTTTTATTTGTAAGTTCGACACTATGTTTAGACACACTGAGAGAGGTACATATTATTATAAGGTAAGTTAGAAACAAACACCATCAATACACACACTTGTTAGGATTCAACACTGCCATGAATTTGATCTAGGATCTGTTGCATTCAATATTTCTAAAATACAAAATACTTATTGTAAGTGGTCTAAAACACTACAGGTCGGATGATTCAGTTGAAATTAAACATATCTTGCCTCTTGTTCCACCAAGTCGGCACGTTGTCAAGTGAACTAAAATGAACTTGATCTAGCATCTGTTGGATTTAAACATATAAAATATTTTATGTTATAATTGAGATAATGGCAGTAAAAGGTTAAATAGTGACATTGGTTTTCGTAATAAGTAGCTAAACGAAATATTTCTAGCAGTTAAAATTTCAACAATTAAAACATGTTTGGTGTGCATTGTCTCAAACACAAAAACATCCTGTCCCTGTTCAAATCATGATATTCATCAATGAAAGGCCTAGTGAAGCTTTATGAAAGGGTGAATGTTTAGTTTGTCTCTGATGGATAATTTTTAAGCAACAAAAATGTATAAAATTGTTTCATAATATTTAATTAATAATATTTCAGCGAGACGTCGTCACAGAGTGCCGCATCATGTTTAATAGGAGATAGCGATAAGATCATACCTTGATTTCTCATTTATCAAAGATATTGTGTAGTAGGTAAGCATGTAAAGTTTACAAGAACTACCACATAGGATTGTAACTGTAGATGAGAGGATGTTAGGGAGAAGCAAACTGTGGTGATCACTCTTTTGGTTGTATTTGTGACATACATTTAAATATCATATGAGATAGTTATTTCTTAATACACTTAGTCTGAACACTTTGTATGACAAATAACCAAATTTTAATTGTTCTCCTGTTGTATTTGTAAGTTCGACACTATGTTTAGACACACTGAGAGAGGTACATATTATTATAAGGTAAGTTAGAAACAAACACCATCAATACACACACTTGTTAGGATTCAACACTGCCATGAATTTGATCTAGGATCTGTTGCATTCAATATTTCTAAAATACAAAATACTTATTGTAAGTGGTCTAAAACACTACAGGTCGGATGATTCAGTTGAAATTAAACATATCTTGCCTCTTGTTCCACCAAGTCGGCACGTTGTCAAGTGAACTAAAATGAACTTGATCTAGCATCTGTTGGATTTAACATATAAAATATTTTATGTTATAATTGAGATAATGGCAGTAAAAGGTTAAATAGTGACATTGGTTTTCGTAATAAGTAGCTAAACGAAATATTTCTAGCAGTTAAAATTTCAACAATTAAAACATGTTTGGTGTGCATTGTCTCAAACACAAAATGAAAAACTTCAACAAGAAGACTACAACATGAACCATTTCATTCATTTTCTTGTTGTATGTTTGAGTTAAGTCATAACACCCGAAAACTTATACGAGTACAAGTGAGGAACTCGAGTGAGTGTAGACGACTATCCTTGGGTGCATGTGCACGTTACTGAAGTGTGATTTTGACTTCATACAAAGTTACCAGTAGAGAGCATATAGTTTGAAAGAATCCAATAAGATAGATCTCTATTTATTATAGCTAAGCTGGTGATGGACATAGACGTATAAAAATTTAATATGGACAGCAGTATAAAAACATTATTATTAGTTTGGCTTTTATTCGTGCAACTAAGCTCTTAAAACGCCATCTTGCCTCTTGTTCTTCTTAAGATAGGGTTCAAAAAGTTGGACTGGCACAAACTTTACTTTTGAATATTTATATCACAGTCATAATGTTAAATATTTACATAATGCAACTGTACAGATATGCAGTCTTACTGGATACAATTATATTTTAATTTTAATATGTACTTTTTTCTAAGAAAGCTTGTGCAGTACCTGTTAAGAATAAACTGGGCGTTAATATGAATTATTTCTTCCCGCTGGTGTCAAAACATGCTTCTAAAGTTAATTGAAGGGTACATAGAACACAATAGGTACGAAACCAAATACCATGAATGAAAACAATTCTAACGCTATACACAGGAAGTTAACTCAATTGAACGTAAACAAAAATTTAAAGTGAGGGATGTTGTAAGTATATAAACATGGGTTTAGTAGGTGTATACATCCAATTGAACAGATGCAGAAATAAAGAATACAGGACGTAGAGGTGGATTTTATAAGGAAGAATTATTTTTTAGTAGAGATACGAGAGTAGTGTGGTTATGAATTAATGCTAGTGATGTAGTGAGATGGTCATGCTAAGTGCAGGTGTGAGTCTTGCGGCAGTACCATGAGCCGGTAAGCGACGCGGTGCGGTGCGCAGGACATGCCCCGGGCGAGCGCGACACTATGACATACGCGGTCCGGTGCGTGGTGCGCGCGACTTGAAATTTTTAAATTCTGGAAGGTATGTGATGTGTTTAATTGTTTATGTTATTGTATAGTATCAAGCAAATATATTTGATATGAATAACGGTTTAGGGATTTTTTTCAAAAATGTTTGCTCTTGTAGTGTGTGTCAGTGTTATGTACCGCATCGATTTTCGGGCTTGTAAGATGTGTTCTTTGTGAAATATATGTTTATTTTTAATGAAAATTATGTTGTATAGCATCATACAGTACATTGGTAATGAATAAAGGTGGGATTTTTACGGATCAAAATGAGATGTGCAAAAATTGATCCCGGATCAAAATGAGATGTGCAAAAATTGATCCCAAAGATTTTGAGCTAAAAACGGGGTTTTTTCTATTAAAATGGGAAAAACGTGCTAATTTTGGGTTAAAAATGATGGATTATGCCCTATAATGTGCGAAAAATGTGACAATTTTGGGCTTAAAATGGTATTTTTCAATAATTAAAAATGGTGAAAATGTCGATTATGATGGCTCTTTCTTAGTTCCCATCTACTGTTTGTTACTGTCCGTTAGCAATATGCTTTACTATTTAATGCCAATGCCATCTGAATCATTCATTAATGTAAAACTATGAAGTAAATATGTGCTGTAAAAATGAACAGCATTATTCACCACGTTAATAGTTTACGGTTTTTGGAAATTATGTACTGTATTTATATTTCTTTTTTCTGTATGGTTAAATGTCACGTGTTTATATGTTTGCCAAATAAGAAATAATTACAATGTTTATACATATTGAGTTTATTATAATAATCAGCTGTTGTATATTTAAAGCTTTCACAATGAAGCCGCAATGCTAATTGACTTCAGGACATGGCTAATCTTAAAGTTAGTTAACATGTATTACTGTTATAGGCGTTACAAAATTCGCCAGGTCAGCTAGTTATTTAATAGTTGAAATGTTATTTTTTGGAGAACTCATATTTTTATTTAGCATTACGTCCTTGTTTTCTTTAAAATATTTATATATAAAAAATTCCTCCCAACCCTGAGCTTTATATTTATTATATATATATATATATATATATATATATATATATATATATCACACATTACAAATGATCCCAAGATTTAGTAATATAAAATGTGGAATAAGTTTAGTTTTAAACTACAAATAATAAAGATTGCTGGTATATTGGGCAACACCATTGTTTATAAATAGTTTCTTCTATCATCTATGGTAACACATTTCAAGTATAAGTTTTTTTTCCTATCGGCGTGGTTAACCTATGCTTGTTTTTCCCACAGGACAGGTGACAGAACTGGTAGAAGAGAGAAGACAGACACTCAATACAATAATACTCTTCTGTCATCTGTCAGTCAATTTTTGCAAGGAAGGTGGAGGCCAGGTTAACCTAACACGTCATTGAAAATTGTAATTTTGTGCTCTTCTATTATTTTGATTTCACATAAAGTTGAAACTGAAACATGGTTTCCTGATTTTTAAAATACTGTCTGACAGAATTTAACTTAACCTTTACCGTGATCATTTATTTATTACTTTATTACTCGTCATGTATCCAAGTCAAACAGGTGATATAGTGCATCTAAATGTTGGTGGAACAAGGTAGGGGCACCTAATCATGAAAGATATTTTTTAATCTCCAACAAACTGCACATAATTTTACTAAAATCTGGTCTAGATTCAACAATTATTACGTACTCCCAATTGGGTTACTTTTAAGTTATGCTATAGTGTGTTTAAAATGATCTTTAACCCTTTTTCTTAAATTATTTGTTAACAATTTTCATCAGAATATGTCTTTCAGAGTATATTAATTATTACATATAGCTAAGTTTCCCATTGTATCCAGTTTCTGAATTTCAACTTGAAGGCTCATGCTTACTTATGATGCATATTTGTTTAGGCCTACCCAATTTATGTTAAATTAAAAAGACATTAGATTACTCTAGTCATTAAAAATACCCATTTTCAAACATTTTCTTGTGGTTTAAACTTTGATATAGACCTCCTGGAGTGCCTCATGGAAGTAAATCGCAATCTCATGTCACATTAGTTTTTTATGGCTCACAGGATGTAAATTACTGGTAATGTAGAGACATTGGATTATGCTTCTCATTAATAATAATTATTAACAATGATTGCTCATAGCAAACAATGTACTGTAAGCTATGAATATTGATTTAATATTATGACTTAATGAATTGACTTAACACTTAAGTGATATGTTGGCCAACAAATCTAAGATATTTGACTAAATAAAGGGCAACTGAGATTATTTTACAGAAAAGGCTCAGGAAGTATATTTTAAATTATTAAAAATACTTTAACAGAGCTGGAAAAACAAACACTCTGCTTGGTGTATTCTTTGTGAGATGTACAACTGACAAGAATTTGGCTAGATTTGTATATATCCTTAGGACTGTCTATCTGATAAGTATTGTCCTTGAATTATTGTGTCCACCATTCAATACAGTTAAAAGTAGGTAATTAATTCTTATTTTCAGATTTTCTACTTCACGCCAAACTCTGATGTGGATACCAGATTCGTTCTTTACTGCCTTACTGAGTGGCCGAATATCTAGTCTGAAGGATGAAACTGGAGCTATTTTCATAGACAGAGACCCACAACTATTTGCAACAATATTAAATTATCTACGCACTAGAGACATTGATCTAAGACATAGTGATATCAAGACATTAAGGCATGAAGCTGAATATTATGGAATTACACCATTGGTAAAGCGTCTAGTGTTATGTGAGGATTTGAATCAATCTTCGTGCGGGGATGTTCTTTTTTATGGTTACCTTCCCCCACCTAGTAAGTTTATTTAGATGAGTAAAATATGCTACCGTACTTAATTTAGTCTGTATTAACTAAAAAACTCAAAACTAACTGTCTTAAAAATAAATAATGATATCTTTGAACTGGATACCCGTGAACATTCTTATTAGGTCTTTGCATTTTTAACAGGGAAAGAATATTTATTAAATTGAGTATAGTAAGGTAGAAAGTTGATATCTACACTGGCTGATATAGACTATGATAGCAGCTTAAAAACTAGTTTAATCATTTGTTACTTTTTTTACTCTGTGGGTGTATTGAGACCCATACTATTTACATTCTCATATTATATATAACATATTATTACTTAACCGTTACAGTTTATAATCATTCTTCCAGGTATTCCCATTCAAGAGCCAGTATTGGGAGGCACTGGGAGTGCTGATGACAACACCACACGCCCAGCACCTCGTGAGAGCCCAGCCTACTTACCCGGCGCGCACACACATGCTCGCGGCCATGCTCACTCCCGCAACTCCTCACTAGACATGCGTGTCGGTAGTCGCAGCTCGTCGGATGTGCGAAATATTCCTAGTCGTGCATGCCACTCACGTGCTGCATCTCTTGATCTTCGACATACCAGAAACTCTTCTGCTGATCTTAACAAGCTTATTCGTAATGACCTTGGGCTAGTCTTTGGCGGTAATCAAGGTAGACTGTTATTAAGACACTTCATCAGATACAACGATCAGCTTTAATAAAAATACCATTATCAATCTTGTAACATATTTTTTCAAAAACTAAAATAACCATGTTTTAAGTTGTAATAGACTTTAGCAGTTTTGTGGTGAGGATAGTCTACTCTCAATACAGGTATTCTTAGTACATTAAAAAAAAAATATGTATCCTCCAATAAGCCTTTTATTTGAGATTTAACATAGTACCCAAATACTTAGGGGCCTACACTTTTCATATGTGCTAATTAAACAATCTGTAATCTTAGGATACATTCCACATATACAATATATTATTGTCACTTACAAAATACACCGGAGTTCCGGGAATCCGAACGTCCGACTAATCCGAACTACTTGATGGGGAATAGGTTACTGAGTTTAAATTTAAAACGAAGCAATGTAATCTCAACTATAAAAATTTAATCACTAATTATATATTACTACGTACCAAATGTCAATTAAATACAATAATTTACTTTTTGGAACATAATAAGTCAGTTATTGTCTTTTAACATACCAAAGAAATCCTGTTATCCAATGCAAAATTGCGCCATCATAAACCTGAAGCATTCGGATGTAGCTGTATACTGTTGCTCAAGATAGCTTGGGATGTCTAGCTACACTCACAGTACATCACAATAGATTTGATTGTCTTCAGTGGCGAGGCGTCCGGTCATCTCTGGATTTAGCGATGACCAAGAGAAATTCTAAAATTTACTTTTAACATCACAAATATTGTTTAATTCGCATATTTTCTCTAAAATCAGCGTCTGCATTTGAATAGCGCTCCTACAGATTATGAATACGTGAACAGCCACACTGGATTCGCAAGTGGCCTGCGATGTCCTACCTCGTCCCCTCACCTACACACTTGTACCTCCACCCCTCGCACCATCCATTGGCTAAAGCACACAGCTTATAGGGTGTATACGTCACAGGGTAAGCACACACTTCGGCATATCTCGGGGATCTTCGTGCGTTCTCAGATTCTCTCGAGCTTATTCTCGTCCATGAGCGCTTGATTTCAACTGTTACCACTAGATAACTCTTCCATAGACACAGTCAGTAGTCTGCAATGTTTATGTTTACGTTTGCTCCCTGAGGAAGTGTAGCCTACATTGTAAAATTTACAACGTACACTTCCTAATAATAATAATAATATACTAGTTTATTTAATAAACTAGTGGATAACTCTTTTGTAATTTTTTTAATATTGCGCCACGATGAAGAATTGGGGAAAAGAATGAAAACATATTAAAGCTGAAATGGAAGCCCTTCAGTAAATTAAAGTTTGAAGACAAATTAAATTATTGTGAGAAATGGAGGCTGTGTCCTACACTACGAAGTCTTTAAGTAAACCTAACCGATATAAATTAATCTTAAACCCGACACTTTACTATTTCTAGCCATGAACAATCTGATTGGCTCTGTGGTGGTAAACCTTTATCAAAATTGTTTTGTTGACCTTGCCTTTTATTTTTTTGGTATCGGCCAGACGTAAAAGTATAGATTGCTCTAACAAAGTATAGAAAGTTATGTTTATTATCCTTGACCTTTGGAAGACAGGGTAGATGAAGGAATAAATGACATGTAACAATTATGTTTAGGCATATTATGTTAGCTTTAAAAATATTAAGTTCATGATTTTGCTCTTGAATTATTTTAATAAACTCTGTTAGTGACTAAATATTGCTGTTCTATAATACTAAACCCAATCTTTAAGCAATTTATAACTCGTCAAGTTCAGTTCAGTATTTTATGACATTTGCAAAATTAGTTGGCAGTTGCAAAACCATGTGAATAGGAAACGGTACCATTTTGAACACAGATACGCAGGGCGCCGGCGCCGAGCATGCTGCAAGGAATGGTGAAAGGCAGATGAGGTGGTATTCTTTTCAACGTTGTCATAAGAGGCTAAGAGGTCAGGAAATATTCTTTCATGCATATATATTTCTCAAAAATTTAAGAAAAAGTTTGAAATAGCTTAAGTTTTGGGATAACATTGTTTTTTTTATATAAAATTCCACATATATATATATATATATATATATGTGGAATGTGGATAATTCGAACTTCTGTAATTCAAAAACTACTTTTTTTCCAAATTTAGACTTGGACCCTAGAATTGTATATAAAAAAACAATGTTGAAATATCCTGGTTAATTCAAATAATTATTTGGATAATTCGAAGTTTTTACAGCCTAAATCTATTAAGTGAACAAGTCATTGTGTGCGATTTTCCAGGAAACGACCTTTGGGCTTTCTATCCTCAGACTATTTTTAGTTAGATCAATGTGCCCACCCCTCGCCAACCCTTTTCACAGCACGTACACCTGCTGTTGACTGTTCACATGATACCCCTCCCCCTCACCAGTCCACTACTGCTCATAAATCACAACATTGAAATCTCTAGTCTCACTAGACGGTGCCGGCGCAGTTCAGTAGCGTGTCTATCATTGATGATGGTTTGTCCATCATCAATATTTGCCGTCTTTGTTTCGTGTTGGTATTTGTGACTTCGTCTGCATTCATGTTAACACGTCGTGTGTATGATGGCTTCGCTAAAGCAAACCTACAAATCTCTGACGTTGCAAGAATAAATAGCGGCGATCAAGGAGGTAAAGAAGGAATTTAAGAAAAAGTTTGAAATAGCTTAAGTTTTGGGATCCCTCCAAACACATTATCGACATATAACAAAAATTAGGATTTTTAATCACTTTTTACTTTCTCCCCTTATACATAGTATATGGAGAAAGTATTGTTTTCGTCAAAGTTTTCGAATTTGAGTTGAGGATGGATATATCCGTTTTGGGGTCCCCTGAATCCAAAAAAGTGGGTTTTGACTTGATGTCTGTCCGTCCGTGTGTCTGTGTGTGTGTGTGTGTGTGTGTGTGTGTGTGTGTGTGTGTGTCTGGATGTGTACAGTGCCACAGCCTACCCCGTTTGTCCGATTTAGATGCAATTTATATATATAGTCACCGTATCTCCAGAAGTTTTTTCATTTTTTTGAATTTTTGATTCTTAAGGGTAGTTCACCCCTAAAAACGTGAAAAATCTAAAAATCCCCTCAAAAATCCTAATCCCCTTAAAAATCTAAAAATCCCCTTAAAAACGTGAAAAATCCAATTTTCTCAAAAACGGCACTAACGATTTAAATTAAAATTTGATTGTTTATAGTGTACAGAGTACTAAATAATTTGACACCACCCGCATGTCTGTAAAAATGACGGTTTAAAAGTTATGGGCTTTTATATGTCAAACAATCAAATTTTTATATTTTCAGCGAAAACGATAAACGTAAAGTATAACTTGACTGGCACCATTGAAACCAGCTTAAAAAACTAAACAAATTAGTATTTTAAATTATTTGTCTACGATTAATGGTTTTAGAGAAAAGTTAAATTTACTGTTTACGATAAACGCAGTACGTTGTCTGAGCGCCCAATGTTATTCTTATGGAGAATATAAAAAAAATCAATTTCTTCCTTACTTTCCAACCGTTTTCCATGAAACTTGGTATGAAGCGTAAGGTAAAATCACCGAACAAAACCAGCTCAAAAAAGCTTGGTATTACTGGGGGAGGGAGGGGGGGGTGTCCCCCCATACAATTTGAACAATTAATTTAACTTTGTCTCTTTTGTTTTTATTTTTAGAAATTGGATGATTATTTTTGAAACAATAAATTATTAAATGATATTTAGATTAACTTTGTAGAACATGATAGTTTTATTACAGATTGTCTTTTTTAAATTTACTTAAGGGAGAAAGTATGTGTCCCTCCACTGGTACCGTTTATTTTAATATACAATGTTAAAACATGATATTTTATTGTTTATTTCAACCACTCGCAGAAACTTTTCTAATTAAAATTTTTGGATAGTTCGAATTTTTTTCTGGTCCCTTGAGGTTCGAATTATCCAAGTTCTACTGTATTTATATTAGTATCAATTGCAAATGATTTAACTGTTGTAAATGTAATAAATTTTATTATCATATATAATTTAGGTACTTTCTATACAATTGTTATAGTACTGTAATGTTATGTTTGATTGACTGAAAGTTGATTGGTTATAATGTCTTACGATGATCTAATCTATATATAATGTCTTACGATACTGATTGTCATGGTCCGACTTTGTCTCATCGCTTTTTGGTGAACATTTTTCGAACATCGAACAAATTCTTGAACATTTGAGTTCATTTCCAGCAATGACCGCAATCGCGTAGAAAGTAGGCCTACAGACATCACTGTTTTATCATTGTTTAATTTATGTGTCAATGTGTGTGACATATATTCATATTTCTAATGTCGAGTCCATAATGGATAGAACATCCATGCATGAACACTTGATGCTGTTTAGGCAAAACATGTTGTGGACAAAGCTATAATCTATCGCTATAATTAACTAAAGCAGTAACTTTGATAAGATGTAAGTTAATTGGTCTAAATACCGTACACAGTTCGCGTCTAAAGTAATTGAATTTATTAGTACTTTTAATGCAACTTTACACTGCATTTCCGGATAATCCAAACAACTTAGTTATCCGAACAGGGTTCAGTTCCAATTAATTCGGATTACCGGGACTCTGGTGTATGTTTTCAGTCCATAAACAATTATAATTCACTATAAATAAAACAATATGTTTTAGGCCTATATATTCTACTACAAATGATAGCATTTTAGTATAGTCTAATCTTATTCAACATATTTTAAACTTTACTATATTTCTAGGCTCCAACTGGGCTGACCCTTTAAGAGTTCAGATAATCAAAGCTCATCACCATTGGATCGCAGTTGCTTATGCCCACTTTGTTGTCTGTTACAGGTATGCTCATTCTCTTTTGAATCATCTCCTCCATTTTAATAATAGATCAGATCATATATGTTTTAGCGAATTTCCCATAGGGAAGAAGCTATTACCGTAGGTCTCATGGTAAGCCTTAAGCCCGGGACCATGTTATTTTTTCTTCTTTAGGTGCCTAGAGACCAAAAACAATAGTCGTTAAAATTTTTATGTATATACAGGGTGATTCACGAGGATATGCGGTAACTTTGAGAGCTCATTCTATATGTAAAAATAATGAAAAAAACTTATATAAACATAGGTCCGGAAATGTTTCGTTAGCGAGTTATACAGGGTTAAAGATTTCGCCTGGATTTCAGTTCCGCTGAGTAAATGAAGACTCTCTGAAATTCTGGGAAGTTAAATTTAGGGGCAAATGCCATTGTTTCTTATGGTTTTTTACCTGAAAAATTGATTAAAACAGGTCCCAGAACTGTAAAATGAGTAGTTTTTGAGTAATCCAGTGTAAAATGCAAAAACATTGAGTAAAAAAACACAATTTTTACATTTGGCCAGCAATCGCTTTGTTATTTTACCAATAAACTGATCAAATTTCAGAACAAAACTTGTAGAAAATTTAATTCTAAACAAAACGGTATGATTAAAGTATACAGAAAGTGAACAGATAATCGATTAAAGGAAGTTTTATTGAAAACAGAACAACACACGTTTTTCATTTGGCCGACAATAACTCTGTTGATTTCTTATTAAAGATCTGTAAAAAGTTAATGATTTTTACTTAAATTTAACACCTTAATTTTTTTACTAAAATTTCAAAATAAAATAATATTAAAACACAGTTTTAAAATAAAGAAATAAACATAAACAACAAACATAAATAATAAAAAAAAAATACACATGTTGAGCGGATAATTTGTTTTTTATAAGTTGGCACTACAATAACAGCTGATCAACAATGATGTGATTTGAATTGTAGAATTTTAATTCCTTGAGAGGTAACAACTGAGTTTTAGTCCACGTGTGTATTGTTCTGTTCGTCGTATTGAATTTTAGTCCGTGTTAGCATTGTTTTGTCCATAGTAATTATTAAATTGTTGGAGTAGTAATGCCATACTTATTTTCAACTGAAGAATACGCCGATATGGTGTTTATTTACGGTGTATGTGAAGGCAATGCTACAATCGCTGTGGAAGAATACAGACAACGTTACCCTTATCGTAGAATTCCAAATGCTAGAACCATTATTTCTACATTTCGTACGTTACGGGAAACAGGATCACTTCCAAGCGTAAAGATCCAGTCTGACCGCCCTCGCCAACATGATGTTAATGTAGAAGAAAACATTATTGCTGCTGTTGAACGTAGTCCAGGTATTAGTACAAGACGTATTTCAAAGCGGTTTAGGGTTTCGCAAAGTAAAGTTTGGAGAACACTTAATAAGAACAACCTTTATCCCTACCATAAACAAAAAGTACAGCATTTACAACCAGGAGACAATGAACATCGCTTGGAGTACTGCAATTGGTTAGTCAATCATCGTCAACTCTTCAAGTACATTTTATTTACCGATGAGTCACAGTTCACTCGTGATGGTATCAACAATTTACGAAACCAACATTCATGGGCAGAAGAGAACCCTCATGCAACAATTGAACGTAACTTTCAATACCGTTTTAACATTAATGTATGGTGTGGTGTTATTGATGATAAGCTAATTGGACCGTTTATTTTTCAAGAGCGCTTAACAGGTCAGGCGTACTTACAGTTTCTTCAAGAAGAATTACCGACATTGCTGGAAGATGTTCCTCTTGCAACGCGACGCAAGATGTACTTCCAGCATGATGGCGCACCGCCACATTTTTCAAATGATGTTTCCACCTATCTAAATCATCAGTTCCCAAATAAATGGATCGGTCGTGGTGGTCCTATACACTGGCCACCAAGGTCACCAGATCATACGCCATTGGACTTCTGCATATGGGGATGGATGAAAGATCATGTTTACGAGGTCAAAGTAAATTCCCGTGAGGCGTTACTTGATCGAATTAATGAAGCCTTTGTGCAGTTAAAGGAGAGCCCCATAGAACTACGAAAAGCAACAAGAGCAATTCTTAAACGAGCAGAAAGATGCATTGAAGTTAATGGCAACATTTTTGAGCATTTACTGTAATTTTATTGCATAACTTTACATTACAGTTTTCAATAAAACTTCCTTTAATCGATTATCTGTTCACTTTCTGTATACTTTAATCATACCGTTTTGTTTAGAATTAAATTTTCTACAAGTTTTGTTCTGAAATTTGATCAGTTTATTGGTAAAATAACAAAGCGATTGCTGGCCAAATGTAAAAATTGTGTTTTTTTACTCAATGTTTTTGCATTTTACACTGGATTACTCAAAAACTACTCATTTTACAGTTCTGGGACCTGTTTTAATCAATTTTTCAGGTAAAAAACCATAAGAAACAATGGCATTTGCCCCTAAATTTAACTTCCCAGAATTTCAGAGAGTCTTCATTTACTCAGCGGAACTGAAATCCAGGCGAAATCTTTAACCCTGTATAACTCGCTAACGAAACATTTCCGGACCTATGTTTATATAAGTTTTTTTCATTATTTTTACATATAGAATGAGCTCTCAAAGTTACCGCATATCCTCGTGAATCACCCTGTATATATATATATATATATATATATATATATATTTATTTATTTATTTATTTACAATCATCTGTTTTCGCCCTTACATGCAAATAAAATTGCTTGGGCATTAGATTTGTCAATTGATACAATAATACATTTCCTTAAGCTAAGAGATACATAACTGCTCTAACTGAAGATGAAAAAAGGCAGTTCAAGTCTGTTACCGTCTATTTGTGTACTTGGAGCCATTCAATCTGTATTCAAGTACTGATTGAGGCTGTAACAACACTTCCGAAGAAGGTACTCCGCAGCTAGCTTTTTGAACCTGCTGAGACAGGGCCGATCCTTAATGTGAGTGGGGCAATTATTGTAAATTTTTAAACAGAAATATGATGGTGAGTTTTCGAAGAAAGTTGTTTTGTGGATAGGGTATTGCAAAACTGCTGCATTTATAGTGGAATATTGATGATGATGGTTATTAGAAAAAAATCTGTGAAGGTTTGATTTAACAAATAGTAGACACTGAAGAATAAAGAGAGATGGAAGTGGAAGAATATGAATATGAATACATGTGTCTGTGAACATGATAACTCTCGTAAAAATGGTCCGATCGAGACCAAATTTGGGAAAGACGTGTATTCCTACAAATGCTCGGACGAGTTTGTAAACGAGACATATCGGTCAATGGGAACGGGTAGTTTGGTGGGGTTTTGTACCCCAAAATGGGGTTTTTTGTGTTTTTTATATGTAATTTAAAAATTTTTCAGATTTAATCTTTCACTATTAAAATAAGCTTAAATACCCCCGTCGCAGCAGACCTGCGTACTCAGCGAATTTCCAAATCAACAATATAATAATAATAATATTTGACAAGTTTTATAAAAATCTGTCCATAAACATGAGAATTATTTGCCTATTCTCCATAAGATTAACATGGGAAAGAGTGTGCAGGTTTGCTGCTGTGAGGAACACTGAGAGTAGGCATTTATACCATCAAAAATTTTTATTTTTAACATTTATACAAACTTTCATCAACATCTGTTCATAAATAAAGGGGTTTGCCTATTCTCCATATGATTAACATGGGAAAAGAGTATGCAGGTTTGCTGCCATGATAAATACATAAACTATGATTTTTAAGCATAAATGGATGAACCTTAACCACATGAAGCTAAATATAAAGTTTTATCCAAAAGTATTGGTTGATAAGTGAAATATTAATTTTTCCTTATCCTCCATAAGATTAACATTGGAGCCCCAAAATACAACGTACTGTGTTTAGATTTTTTAATATCTCGGTAACCGTTGGAGATAGAGAAAAACTTTAAGGAACTTAATTGTGCAGCTTTTTAAGCTGATTCTAATGGTGAAAGATAAAATTTGAAATTTTAAAAAATTACATGTGAAAAAAGCAAAAAACCCCATTTTGGGGTACAAAACCCCCCCAAACTACCCGTTCCCATTGACCGATATGTCTGGATTACGAACTCGTCCGAGCATTTGTAGGAATACACGTCTCTACCAAATTTGGTCTTGATCGGACCATTTTTACGAGAGTTATCGTGTTCACAGACACATATATATATATACATATATATATATATATATATATATATAAAAATTTTAACGACTATTGTTTTTGGTCTCTGGGCACCTAAAGAAGAAAAAATAACATGGTCCCGGGCTTAAGTCTCGCCATGAGACCTACGGTAATAGCTTCTTCCCTATGGGAAATTCGCTAAAAACTACACGATTAAGTTTCTTAAAGTTTTTCTCTATCTCCAACGGTTACCGAGATATTAAAAAATCTAAACACAGTACGTTGTATTTTGAGGCTCCAATGTTAATCTTATGGAGGATAAGAAAAAATTAATATTTCACTTATTAACGAATATTTTTGGATAAAAATTTATATTTAGCTTTATGTGGTTGAGGTTCATCCATTTATGCTTAAAAATCATAGATTATGTGTTTAACATGGCAGCAAACCTGCATACTCTTTTCCCATGTTAATCAGATGGAGAATAGGCAAACTCCTTTATTTATGGACATATGTTGATGAAAGTTGGTATAAATGTTTTTGAAGATATAAATGCCTACTCTCAGCGTTCCTCACAGCAGCAAACCTGCACACTCTTTCCCATGTTAATCTTATGGAGAATAGGCAAATAATTCTCATGTTCATCGACAGACTTTGACCACTTGACTTGTCGTATATTATTATTATTATATTATTGATTTGGAAATTCGCTGAGTACGCAGGTCTGCTGCAACGGGGGTATTTGTCATTTATCTTTCATTTCTTAGTTACTTTTAACCCTCTTCTACAAACGCTAGGGCATGAGTGTGACTCTCAATCACACTTTGACATTATTTTGTTTTTTAGCGAATTTCCCATAGGGAAGAAGCTATTACCGTAGGTCTCATGGTAAGACTTAAAAACAATACCAAAACCAAAAACAATAGTCGTTAAAATTTATATATATATATATATATATATGTGTGTGTGTGTATATATAAATGTATATATATATATATATATGTGTCTGTGAACACGATAACTCTCGTAAAAATGGTCCGATCGAGACCAAATTTAGTAGAGACGTATATTCCTAAAAATGCTCGGACGAGTTCGTTAACCAGACATATCGGTCAATGGGAACGGGTAATTTGGGGGGATTTTGTACCCCAGAATGGTGTTTATTAAGTTTTTCACATGTACTTTTTAAAAATGTCTAATTTTATATTTCACTATTGAAATCAGCTTAAAAAGCTACACAATTAAGTTCCTTAAAGTTTTTCTCTATCTCCAACGGTTACCGAGATATGAAAAAATCTAAACACAGTACGTTGTATTGTGGGGCTCCAATGTTAATCTTATGGAGGATAGGGAAAAATTAATATTTCCCATATTAATCAATATTTTTGGATAAAACTTGATATTTAGCTTCATGTGGTTGAGATCTATCCATATATGCTTAATAATCATAGTTTATGTGTTTATCATGGCAGCAAACCTGCATACTCTTTTCCCATAATAATCATATAGGGAATAGGCAAACTCCTTTATTTATGGACAGATGTTGATGAAAGTTGGTATGAATGTTAAGATAAAAATTATTTATGGTAGAAATGACTACTTTCAGTGTTCCTCACAGCAGCTAACCTGCACACTCTTTCCCATGTTAATCTTATGGAGAATAGGCAAATAATTCTCATTTTTATGGACAGATTTTAATAAAACTTGTCATAATATATTATTATTATTATATTATTGATTTGAAAATTCACTGAGTACGCAGGTCTGCTGCGATGGGGGTATTTGGCTCTTCACACTGTGCAGGGAGTCTAATGGTGCTCTTCCCTCCCCATTCCTATTCAACCTGGCACCCTAAGCACCATGGTTGGTTTGGGATCATTTAGTCAATAAATTCTGTGTGTTTATAAAATCAAATCAAAACCAAATTTATTCATCTATTTGTACAATTACAATTTCTCATAATAATACAAATGTGGAATGGTGTCAACATTTTCATTTTTACTTTTTTTTAAAGTATTTTATAGTTCCTCAAATCTATATAACGTTTTTTTAATGAGATAAAGTTTTATTTTTTTCTAAATGAGGTGTCATTTGTTACTTTTAATATATCTATTGGAATTTTGTTTAAATATTGAATACCGGCTATGTGTGGTCTCTTTTTATAGAATTTTTTTTATTTTTATTTTGTGTATTTCTACGCCAGTGGCATTTTTAACGTTTTGATGGGGAACGGTCCAAACCCCAGTCTTGTTACTACCTAACGTCGACCTGTTGTTAGGAAGCATCATTAATTAGTAGTCCAATGACAAATGGCGACTGGGTCCAGATTCCACCCTTGCGGGATTCGATCCAGCGACCTTCAGTTTTGAAGGCGGGTATTATAACTACTACACCACGCAGCCAGT
>CM041791.1:57378789-57442336 GCA_023375725.1 Nephotettix cincticeps
CATATCTTATTTATAATCTCTTCTTTTTTCTTCTGCACAAGACTTATAACTTCTCGATTTGAGTTATTGTTTACGTCTCCGATTTCTTCACTTCCTGAGTCATTTTCATTTTCATTATACATCCTAGATAAGGCATCTGCGATTACATTTTCACTCCCAGGTTTATGTTCTACTGAATAATCCAAGTCTTAACAGCCTCTTCGTCCATCTTGATAATCGCCCAAGCTTTCGCTTTGAGTTAAGAACAAAGCTCAATGCTTGATTATCTGTAATAAGTTTGAATGGACGAACTTCAAGAAATTCTCGCCATTTCTCCATACACAGTATTGCTGCATAAGCTTCCTTCTCATAGGTACTATATTTCAATTCAGCAGGTGTAAATTTGTTTAAATTTTTTTGAGTAGTAAGCTATAGGCAGCAAATCTCCTTCCTCATTATGTTGTAAATTGTAATAGTACTCCTGCGGCTGAATTTGAGCTTGCATCAGTTTGGAGAGTGAAAGGTTTGTCAAAATTAGCAATCTGCAGTAATGGGGGGTTCGAAATTTTGTTCTTCAATATCTCAAATGCAGTTTGACATTCTTGTGTCCATTTAAATTTTACAAATTTCTTCTTTAGACCATTTAGGGGACGAGATATTTCAGCATAGTTAGGAATGTTCTTGAGCCAATAAGAACACATTCCTGTGAACTGTTTAACTTGCTTTAAGTTTTTTGGAATAGGAAAATTTTTTCCACTAGCTTTACATTCAGGATCTATCGTAACTGTGTTGTACTTAATCAGATTACCTAAAAAACTTATTTCTTCACAGAAAAATTTTGCATTCTCTTCATTTACAATAAGCTTATGTTTATCAAGTCGACTTATTACTTCTTTGAGGTGTTGAAGAACAAAATTTCTTAGATCTTAAATTCTTAAACAATTCTAATGAATGTTGTGAGATTAACAGTTGATTTTAGCGAATTTCCCATAGGGAAGAAGCTATTACCGTAGGTCTCATGGTGAGACTTAAGCCCGGGACCATGTTATTTTTTCTTCTTTAGGTGCCCAGAGTCCAAAAACAATAGTCGTTAAAATTTTTATATATATATTTATCTGTGAACACGATAACTCTCATAAAAATGGTCCAATCAAGACCAAATTTGGTAAGAGACGTGTATTCCATGTTAATCATATAGGGAATAGGCAAACTCCTTTATTTATGGACAGATGTTGATGAAAGTTGGTATAAATGTTAAAATAAAAATTATTTATGGTAGAAATGCCTAATTTCAGTGTTCCTCACAGCAGCAAACTTGCACACTCTTTCCCATGTTAATCTTATGGAGAATAGGCAAATAATTATCATGTTTATGGACAGATTTTTTTAAAACTTGTCATATATTATTATTGATTTGGAAATTCGCTGAGTACGCAGGACTGCTGCAACGGGGGTATTATTACTTGTGTTGTAGTTGTGGTGAAAGCTTACTGTTTGTAACCTGCCACCATTCTGTCTAGCCAAAATAATTGTTTCAAAAACAGACAAACCATAAATTGTCAAAATACCTAGCTCCGAAAAATGGCTTTGCCGATTGTTCGCTATCAAGATTCATTATTGTCCTGATAGCTTTTTTTGAAGCTGAAGGATACTATTAAGGTTGAAATTGCTGGTCGCCCCGTAAATTGCAGCACCAAAAGATATATGGGAGTGAATTTGGGCAAAATAAATTGATTTTAACATCTCAATCGAACAAATTTATGTTATTGTTAGGTACTTTTATTTTGGAGTCTCATCAGAGTACAGTTTTTAAATTTTATCTTATTTTTTTGCAAAATAGACTACATCTAATTTTTATTTCCCACTATTAAATAGTTTTGTTTTGATAAATCATGACTGACTGGGCTAGTTATATTAGCGATAAAGATATGGTTGAATGAATATAGTGAACAGGACAGTCAAGGTGAAATTTTAGAAATTGAAAATAATGACAATGAGTAGGATACCCAATAGCTTCCAGATACTTCCCTCCAGATATGGAAAAAGATGCCAATCTGGATCTTGTGCAAGTTCTTAATCCCCAAAGTAACCATGAATAATAATACTAATGGTAGTAAAAAATTATCTTTTTGTGTGAATAACAAAATTAAAGTTGTCTCAAGTGCCTCAAGTTGTGGTAAAGACCTTTATGATGTTTACCCATTGTTGGTATCGAAAGTGGAAAGTACCATTTAGGATCCTACTAGGCACAGAGTTGATCAATTCAATTTTTAAGAAATCTCTTTGTTGCACACAATGTTATTAAATATGGCCAATTTTAAAATTGCATAAGAAGTGAATGGCGAATCCTTAGTGAATAGTGAGCTATAGGAAATATTTAATGATAGTACTACTTGTCCCTGTGTTGTACAGGCTGAAGGACTCGACAGGTTGGCAGCTAGTGTTCACGTCCCCGCACATCGAGAGCTGTATAGAACGAGTTGCAGTCAACGCCAAGCTGGGTGGAGGAGCAGCGCAGGGGGAGGCTGTATCGAAGATGGTGGCCATCTCCTATGCCAATCACATCAGACTGTGGGGCATATCAGAACATGGCAACCGGACTAACATCGGTAATGTTGCCAATGTTACTGATACATTTGATTTATTAGTTTTGTCAAAGTTCAGTATCAAAGTATATGTTCTGTTTACTATGTTTTCTGTCAAATTATTTGTTAGTACAGCAGCTGTATTATTAGTTTATAGAGGTGTGCGGATAGTGAGTTTTTTTTTGGATCGGAGAGCTCAAGTTCGGATTGGATAATTTTCGGATTCGGATACTCGCAATAACACAGTGGAATTACACTTATCTAACATAAATGAGAAAAAATTGATACAATGTTATCAAAGTTATTAGATTGGACATAAAAATCATAAATTCGTCATAGGCTGAACAACAAAACTAAAAGTTTTACTTCACTGCATTGAAAAGTAACAAATTTTAATGTACGCCATATTATTCACGGAATGAAATGAACCAAAACCTTATGATTTGCCAATTAATTACATAAACAGTTCTTAAAAGTTAGTTATATAAAACCATGGATAGATTGATAAAGAATAATTCTCAATTTTATTTCATGATTCAACTATTTTATTTATTAAATGACAAAAATGAATCGCCATAAACAAAGAACCAAGATTTGACAGACAATGTCGGCTCGTTGCCATCGGCTATCTGCATATCGGTAAGGATATGCGATATTTTTGTACCGGTTACAAAGTCACCGTTATGGTTCTGTCACTAATATATCTGTGACAAGGAACTAAAAAAAGCAGTTACAGCGCTGCCGCTGACTATTGGATAACGGACTCTGCGCAGGAGCAGAGTTGGAGTATCGGGCAGAACAATATGTAAACCCGTGAAATTGTGGTACCTTGATGTAATCTAGTTAATTATGCATCTTAAAATTATCTAAAATGTTCCATTTGAATACTAATGACGCGTAAAATCATTAAACAAAGTGAAAATGTAGAATGAAAACGAGTGGAGAATTTGTTGGTTATGTAAACACTGAAAGACGAAATAGGTCAAATGTAAATTTGACCACACTTTATCGTATTGCTCAAACCCGGGGAACTCGAGAATGCGATAACAAAAAATAGTCCATTATGTCAAAATATTTAAAGTTTAATTCGATCAGACGATCGAATTACGTAGGCGATCAAAATTAAATAGTATATATTTTTGCAGCAAATACCAGAGCTATTATGTTGGTTGAGCTTTGTTACGATATATTAAATCAAATCGACAATTCACGGTGTTTAGTAGCCGAAATCAAATTTTATGCGAAATAATATCAAACCGCAATCTGATATTCGGTGCAACTATTGATGACGCTATGCTTTGTATTTCAAAATGCAATATCGTGTTGTACTTAGTGGGTAATTTAAATACGTAGTTGAAGAATCGAATCATCATACCACATACTCGGACTGCCCAAAGAAGTTCTTACATTCCAATAGGTTATGAATTGCGTAATTTCGTCATCTGCTTAAACATTTCTGTTGATCCGTATCGCTGATGTATCTCAAATGGAAAGTTTAGCATTTATCTTTCGGTTTTAACCTCTGTATTTTATACAGTCTATCCAAAAGTTTGGATATTTATAGGACTTTTTCGGATACTTGTTTAGCATTCGAATCAGAGCTGGATATCCGATCCGATCCGAAACCAATCTGACTTTTGGGATATCTGCACACCTCTATTAGTTTAGTAACATATCAGTTACATATCTGATTTTGGAAAATTAAATTTGACCTAATTTTTGCTATTTTAGTAAACTGATGGGTTCATTTCCATTTATGAATTAAAACACTGGAATACTTTTAAATATCTGTATAAGGACTTTTTTATTCTCGGGTTTAAATCGTTGTCATTAGATCACAGGGGCAGTAGTCATGAGAAGAGAATTTTCATATAGCCTATTTGTTTAGTATCAAATAGTTAACATACTGCATATTCTAAAACAATGGGACTCAGAAGTCTCATTGGTTAATTTTGGTATGGTGTTGATTAAGAAAGTTAAATTTATTTCAAAGACAAGTAGAGTGTGAATTTTTTTTTCTTTGAACTCCTTGAAGAAGTATGAAAAACTTTTGTTTTTAATGTTGCAATTATTATATTCAGATGAGTTATTCATATTTGTTACCTATTGGTTTTGTATCTTTGTCAGGTACCTTCAATCTGAATGTGAGAGTGGAGTATTTGTTCTTCATCGGAAGTCAGCTTGTTGCTCTGTCTCCAACAGGCAAGATAGGAGTGTGGCATGCCATGACACAACACTGGCAGATACAAGATGTCGTGCCAATATCATCTTTTGATGTAGCGGGGTCCTTCCTGTTGTTGGGCTGCAGCAACGGATCTATTTACTATATAGGTAAAGTTATTCTTAAATAGATTGAAATGATCTCTTTCTTATAGCAAGGTTCCTCCTTTATAAAGTTAACTTATTTGACTCTTTATGATACCGCCTACAAGTACATAAAATGGCAGCTCAAAAGTATGAACTTTTTACATTATTTCGTTGTTAATTGATTATAATCTCATTGAAGTTTTCTGACTAAAAAGATAAACTTGACGTCAATTATACAATATTTACACTTAAAACTTGTCCATGTCTAAGTACATTCTTAGTTCTCAATTCTTTTGGAGCCCAAATAATCATTTTTTTAAATTTTCTGGCAAAAAATTATGTATAAAAATAGTTTATCCATCAACATTAAAAGCAACTCAAAAGACTAAACAAATTAGATTTTTTATAAGTCTACGAATTAGACAAATGTACCGTCTGCGGGAAACACAGTCATTACTCTAAGATGAGCAACCAATGTTATTCTATGATGAAGATTACAAAAATCAATATCTTCCTTATTTAATAACCGATTTTATGACCAGTGACCAATGTAAGGTCACATCACTCAACATAATCCACTTATTTTGTTATTACACCAGAGTCCCGGTAATCCAAACTAATTGGGACCGAAAAAAAAATCAAAAATAGAATCAATAGATAAAGGGGAATGTACAATTGGCATATTTATGGACCTTACAAAAGCTTTTGACAGCGTAAATCATGATCTTTTAATAAATAAATAAAAATCCTTAGACATATCAGAAAATTCAATAAAATGGTTTGAAACATATCTAAAAAATCAGTCCCAATATGTTGAAATCACTCACCTAACACATAACAGAAAAATTACAAAAGTAAACTCTAAAACTGGCTTTATTAAATATGGAGTCCCCAGGTTTCAATATGTTACATAAATGATGCAGCTGATTCACTTTCGTGTATTTCACAGCAAAATGTTTGTTTTCATGCAGATGATACAAATTTAAAAGTGTCAGCAACACAGTACAACAAGTTGAAATTTTAAGCTTTATAGGGCTAGAAAATATTGGATATTATTTACAACAACATAACTTAATGGTAAACCCCCAAAAAACTAATTTTATTAGATTCAGAACTCATCAAAATATTAAATCACATGAACCTGTAATAAATTATGACATGCTAAAAATTGAAATTAAAAACAATACTAAATTTTTAGGGTTAAGAATTGATCAGAATTTTTGCTGGGATAAACACATGGAAAAGATTGTTTCTAAGTTGAGCTTGGGACTTTATTCTCTTTACAGGATTTCATATTTTTGTAATAAAAAACCCCCTAAGGGACATCTATTTCGCTAATATTCATTCACATTAGTCATTTAGTACCTATTTGTTTTTACGGCTCAACCTCAAAAGCTAACATGGATAGAATCCTTAAACAACAAAAAAGCCATTTGAATCATAATGAAATTAGATTACCAAGAAAGTGTAAAAAGCAAATTTAAAGACTTAAATATTTTAACTGTATATGGGCAATATATTTTCGACACCATCCTAATAGCTAAAAGTAATACTAATAATAATAATACTAATAATAATACTAACTGAATTCTTATATTTTAAAAAGTAAGTTATTGTGTTTAATAAACAGTGTGTACGTACTACTATTTAATTAATAATACCATGTTGTAGATTAAAGTGTTATAATTCAGATTGAATTGCTTCCATTTTAATCGAAATTCAGTAACCTATTTCACCATTAGGTTGTTCAGATTACCTGGACGTTTGGATTACCGGGGTTCGGATTACCGGGACTCTGGTGTACAACAGGGAGTGAGTGGGTGGGGAGGGTGAATCCCCCAATATCTTTCAATTTGTAGTTCTAGGGAGTCTGAAAAAAATTTGTTGACTATATTCAAAACATTAGATTTGATTTGATAGGTGTTATTTTAATAATCATTAAATAATGTTATATTTTGCGAATGGATGTATTATTTCAATTACTTTTAAAGAGAGAAGGTATATGTCAGTTCACTGCTTTGCTTTGCTTTAGTTCATGAAAGAGATATTTTCCCTGGTGTGATTCTGGGTCAGTTTTTAGAATGACAACTGAAAACTAAAGCATCAATGTCATTGAATAATTCAATCAGGTATTTTGTCTAGTGGTATGAATCAGTTTCTTGTTGAGTTTCAGCTTCTCTTGACCAAGTTTTTTACATTGTGAATACATGATGAAGAGATATTGTCATATCCGTGGTAAAACTGTCCACTTATACACCAGAGCAGCTTATTTATCATTTGGTCACAAGGTGAATAATATCATTGTGAACTGTTGTTTTGGCTTATTTAAGATAATGGTTTCCTAAAGATGTTACATTCAAAACAGTCAATTAAAACTCATGGAAGAAACAGAACATTTAGGACTAAAAGTAAATGATCAACAAAAAATTTCATCTATAGGCCTATACACCAGAGATCCGGTAATCCAAACTAATTGGGATCGAACCCTGTTTGGATTATCTGGAGATGCAGTGTAAAGTTGCATTGAAATTACAGTAATAATAAAATCCATTATTTAGACCCAAACTGTGTATTCAGACCAATTAACTTAGGCTAGACGTCTTATCACAGTTCTCATATAGGTTTTTCCAATACATGTTTTGCCTGAACTGCATCAAGTGTTCTCGCAGGGACGTATTAGCCGTTATGGACTCGTTATTAGAAATATAAAACACGGCTCACATTGATACATATAAACAAACAATGATAAAATAGTAAGCCTACTTTTTACGTGATTGCTGTCATTGCTGGGGATAATCTCTAATGTTCGAAAAGTAGTTTGCAGGACAGAGTCGACCTGTTGTTAGGAAGCATCATCAACAAATGATCCAATGACTAAATGGCAACTGGGTCCAGATTCGTCTCTTGATCCGGCAACCTTCAATTTTGAAGGCAGGCACTATAACCACTCAGACACCCACCCAGTTGATACTGCTACATCCGCGTACATGATTTTTATGAGACGATGGTGCAACTTTGCATTGGCTATCATGATTTCTTTGTTACTTCAAAAGACGATAACTAAATTCTTATGTTCCAATAAGTAAGTTATTATGTTTAATTAACATTGTGTACGTATTAATGTATAATGAATGATACCGTGCTGTAGGGTAAAGTGTTTCAATTCAGATTACATTGCTTCGTTTTTAATTTAAACTCTAACCTTTTCCCCCATCAAGTAGTTTGGATTAGCTGGATGTTTGGAATACCGGGATTCGGATTACCGGGACTTTGTTGTGTATATATATGCACATTGCAAGAAATGAAGTTAAATTAGACACATATGTTCCCTCCAAGTAGAAGGCCATGAATTTGAAAAAGCATGGGTGAAAAGACTGCCACCGTCATTTATAAAAATCTAAATATGAAGTTTATTCTTTGCCAAGTATAATGAAATAACAAAATAATCCATCAATTTTATTACACAACATAATTACAACTAAGTTTTTTATTGGCACTTTAATATTTACAGATATGCAGAAGTTCCCTCTCCGCATGAAAGACAACGATCTACTAGTGACAGAGCTGTATCGAGATCCCTCCCATGACCCCATCACGGCTATCTCCGTCTACCTTACACCCAAAACAAGTGAGTATCTTGCCATTGGAAGTCCAAACATGGAAAATAAAATACCTTAAAAGAATGGTTGTTTCCTTGGTTGGAATGCTAATTATTTATTTAACTGAAACTCTTGTACCTCATACTCAGCCATTTCAGGGAGTCTACCTCCTGCAGACTTTCTACACAATATATATAGTAATGTGTTGTACAGTGTTATGTGGAGCTATTGTATGTCACATTATTAAATGTAATAAATGATTACTTATTTTGGTTGGCTTATATGACAGCCAGTACTCTGAACAATTTTTGGTTATTAATTAAAACTAACACTAAAACTAACTTAACAGAATGATCTTTGATTCATCCAATACTAAACAAAATTTTGTAAACATGTTTGTTTAAGAAAAAACCCTCAGGAAGAAATGCTGTTCAGTGTCAAGGAGACAATTTTGTCTATGTTGTTTGTATATTACGAAAGAAAGGAAGTAAGATTCAACAGTACGATAATGTTAATCTATTTATGTTTACAGAGTATGTTACAATAAAATGGTACCTTTAAGATTTAAAATTTTTTCATTCAGCCTGCGGATTACTGAACATTTGGTTTTGCTGAATTTTTAATAATCAAAGATTTTCTGTAATCAAATTTAGTTTTCTTCGTATAAGGTGTCATATTTATAATTTCATAAAAATCTAAAAGTCTATAATTTTCTATATAAAAACAAAGACACAAAACAATATATTAACAAGATTGGTTGAGGAACATTTTGAAAAACTGGGCGGAAGTTCAAATCCAGGCTACCAGCTGTAGCTTCACTTGCTACAGTGGAACCTCCATAAATTGAACCTCATTAATTTGAAATCCTCGATGATTCTTATAAGTTTTCTTATTTCCCCTGAACTTCCCTATCTTTGCAATGTTAATTTCACCTCTACTTATGAAACGGTTCTAGAGAAATACCTTGATAATTCTAATTTTAAAGGTATTTTTCACTTTTCTAAACTTTCTATTCTTTCATCTTTATAATTCGAAGTTTTTTCCCCATAAACCTATGTAATTTGAAATTATGCAATCCCTGTACCTCTACAATTCGAGGTAAAGGCAAAAACCCCTTTATTGTTCAAAGTGGAATGAAATTTGTTATGATTGAGAACATCGATATTTTACTGCTCTGCGTTAAGATAGGAAATTCCAATATCTCAGTCGAGAGCGTAGGATAAATTTTAAAGTGCGGACAGCCTGTCTAACAGTAAACACGAAGTAGCTTAGGGCAAAAACTATAAGGAATCATGCCCACCGATGAGCCATTTTGTTCATTTACATATTTCTCACTCTGAAATGTGTCCACTGAAAAATGGATATTAATAGTAAAGTTAGTTCAATAAAGAAGGAACATAAATTAATTATATGCTCAGGTTTTAAGTACATACTTATTCAATAATATTATGTAATTGTGTATTACTGTAATAACCATTACAATATGTAATGAAATATGCAAGGTCGCCATTTCAGTTAAAAGTATAAAAGTAAAGTAAGTAAGTAATTAATATTGATGCAAAATGTACAAAACGCCTTATTTTGGAAGCTACTGAAAGTCCTGACTGTATTCATTGCTTGCACTGAATTGAACCTTTATAAATCAAGCTGAAGGGAAAATCAACCTAGACAAATTTAACCTCTTTTATTCAAATTACTCGATAATTCGAAGTTTTCCATTCCCCTTGCAATTCGATTTATCAAGGTTCCACTGTATCTCCTAATTAATATAGTCTTCATGTTGCCCTTCCTCCCCCTCCCTCCAGTATCTTGATATTTGTATCGTACATGAATTTTGATTGAAAAGATAATTTATCATTTAAAGTATAAGTCATTTTTACAGATATTTTCTGAAATATATGTATTAAATTATTGTGGCAGAGTTCAACTGAGAAATATTGGTATAAATGACAAAACCAAATCAGTAATCTTGGGTTTATTATTCTGACCACCCTACATTTTTGTGCAGGGTGCATTAGTCCTGTAGTTTGGTTCTTCCATGGACAAATTACCAATTGTTTTCTGAGCCCTTCTAGTAAAGGTATCAAAGCTAATTTATGGGGTTTTATTGTATGCTCTAAATAAATGTCATTTCATTTGTCTCTTAACACCACAAATAACTGTAATTCATGTGTGAGATTGAAATTCTTATGATGGGGAAAGTTTTTGTGCATTTTTAAATGTATGTTTGGATTATAATTATTCTTGGAATTTTATACTTCTTTGTAATCGTTTTATGTTTAATACACCTTCTTTGTTTTACTTGTGTAGGCTCTCAATACCATTGGAAAAACCTTTTTTCAGTGAGCTAATTTTTGTGTGTACAGTTTTTATCATTGGTTAAAGTTAAAAGCAACGTTCTCCTGTCTTGCTTAGAAAGGGGATCAAGTCAAGAAAAGTTAGTTAGCACAGCATTGGTTGGATTAAAATATCAACTTCTAGAATTTTTGCCACGTCCCAGCCCCTGCCCTCTGAGTTCTGGAACTGGACATGCCCAAAACACATATCAATTATGTATTTTACTATTGTAGTTTACAATGTCACGAGTCACACTCTCAAATGAGAAATCAGCCCCATGATAATGGTCGGAAAGATACCTGTCTGACTTGTTTTAAAATTACCTGACCGATTGTTAAAAAATTATTGTTCGGAAAAATTTCTTTTTTTTGTTTTTCACTTCACATTTGAATTATTGTTAACCCTTTAAAGAGTACTGTATTTTGTGTCAAAATAGGATTGACATTTTAAAACGTCTTCTTAATGGTTCCGCAAAAAGGAATACGTTTTAAAACGTCATTTGACGAAATTTGTTCGAATACATATATATACATATAACCTGACATAGATTGATTCTTAAGCTATAAATTGATAATTAAAGATACATAGATACCCGGAACATGTACTTATGTGTTTTTGGTAGGTTCTGGGTATTCTGCGGAGGGTTTCTTAGGTGGGGTGGGAGGGTTTCTTAGGTGGGGTGGTCGTGGCAGGAAGTTTCGGCGGAAAAAGTGGCGGCCCGACATGAAGTTTTATTAGACCTGTTATTTATTAGCACTGAATAAAAGTGAAAGTATTCTAAACTCCCCTATTATTGACGCCTGTATCTCTGTAGCTGAGAGTTATTAGTTTGCTAAACATCACTCCGTGCTTTATTTAGTTACTTTGTTCAAGATTTGAAAATTTAAAAATTGCTGAAAAAAGTTCTAAAATGTTTATTTTAGGGCATTTTGAACCTAAAACATGTTTCTAACTATATTTACTCCATGTTGTTATGTATTTTAGTGAAAATTAAAAAAATTACTATAATTATTATAGTAGTAGAATTAATAAAAAAGGGTAATACTTTTAAGAGTACTTTTAAAGAGTAATTTAAGCTTGAAATGAAAACTTGAAAAACCAATGTGTCGCCATGTTGGATTGTAATCATGTCTTATAAAGATGTCTTTAAATTGATTTTTAATCAAGACAAACAATTTTTTATTTGTTTTAAATTCATTGTTGGAGACCTGAAAAATGTCCACTATAAAATCTAAGTAAAATTTGTTTCTTAGAGATTGATTGCCTTCCAGTACAGTATTATAATTCATCAATGGTTCAACCCTAACCTAATATTTAGGAATATGACTCTATTACTGTACATAAATCTTTCAATTACCTAAATTCAATTAGCTAGAAGTTCTATAACATTTTTTTAAGAACAGTTCAATAATTCAGCGAAGGTAAAATTAATACAAACTTAAGCCCAAGATAAATCAGCAATAAAATATTATCTAATTCATATGGTCTTTCCTTTAGTTGACAAGGGATCTGCATGTAAGATCTGTCATTATAAACTCAAAGTAGTTGCTTACATTTACCAAACTTAGTTATGTAAATCATAAACTAATATTCATAAAAATCCCTTTTGCAATTCCTGTATGAACTTAATTTTATCAACCAACACAGGCTGAAGCATTCCTTAAACATTTATATTTTGATAATTTGATACCCTGGTTTGACATACAATTATTTTTTAGAATGAATTATAAAAATAATTTATATATATTTAATACTAAATGATTTATTATTAATTTAATTTTTGCAACATAAATTCAAATCATTGTTTTTTTTAGTTTATTATGAAATATGAGATGATGTTATTCTTGATCCCCCTATTAAACATTATGGTTAATTTTAGTATTTTTTCAGTTTTATTTATGATTGTAATTTTATTGTAAGCGCTCTCCCTCTAAGGTTAGCGAGTGATAATATTATTCTTGACGATGTTCATCATTCACTAACATAACATCATAACTAATTTGTTTTTTAGTCTTTGGTTCATCACAGTGGGCTATGTAAATTAATAAATTTAATTAAACATAGTTTAGTTTAGTAATATATATATATATATAGTTTTTATTATAGTTATTAATAGGGCTACTATTAATATTATTGTATTGTAAATGAAGACCTTAGTACCCTTACATTATTTCATTTTATTTTAACACTAAATGTTTCGGGATTTTCCGATTTTCAAGTGTACACAAAAATGTAACATCTATATCAAATTGCATAATAAATTTAATTTTGGTTTAAATCATGTGTTGAATTTGTCATGTAGTGTAAAAGAAAAGATATGTATATTAATAGTTTCTTGAAGTCTTAATTTTTTTTAAATATGGGGTTGATTTTATCAATATTATGTTCAATATGTTTTCTGGTTTATGTTTGTAGTGTGAATATATTTCAAATTCTTCCATCACTTTCTTTTTTTCTCCCTTTTTGGAGTTTTTTAAAATTTTCATGTTGTCTTTAAATGTTTTGTATTCATGTTGTGTCTTAAGTATGTTTTCTGCAAATGTTGATTTTTGGGTTTTCTGTTGTTTGATTTAACTGCTTGTATGTGTTCCTTGTACTGTGTCTGCATTTAAAATTTCTCCCTGTTTGTCCGATGTAAAAATTTAAACATTCACCACAAGTAATTTTTTTAAATCAGCTCTTTTCAAATTTGTCAATTGTTCTGTCCATGTTTGGGTCTACTAAGATTTTAGATGATATTAAATGCATTGTATTTTATTTTGTTTTGTAGCTGATTTTTATGTTTGTGTCAGTGAAGGTTTTCCTTATGGCATTTTTTAATAATGTATTGTTTGGCAAATAAATATATTCATTTCTTCTGTTTTCATCTGTAGAAGTGTTAATAATTTTCTATTTCATGTTCTTTATAAGTGTAACAATCATATTTACTTTATACCCATTTAATTTAGCCAGACTCCTAATAATGTTCAACTCATGTTCATATGCTTTATGCTTCCTGTTCTAATGGTATACGTAATAGTCTGTAAATCATTGATCAAAATATTGCTGTTTTGTGTTGCCAAGGGTGGTTTGAATCTGCTGGTATAATCAAATCTGTCTGTGTTTGTTTGTGGTATATTTCAAATTTATGTTTATTGCCTTTTCTGAAGATTGTTTGGTCGAGAGAATCAATGTATTTTCTGTTTTCCATTGTGAATTTTACTCTGTTTAAAATTTTATTAAGGTATATGAGGGATATTAAGGTAATGAAAATGGGATAATCACCGAAACATGTAGTGTTGAAATCAAATGAAATAATGCAAGTGTACTATGGTCTTCATTTACAATATAATATATATATGTATATATATATATATATATATATGTGTGTGTGTGTGTGTGTGTGTGTGTGTGTGTGTGTGTGTGTGTGTGTGTGTGTGTGTGTATAATAAATAATAAAACAATTAGTATCCTTTTTTCTTTCTTTATTGGCAACATGTTTCGGCATTTATGCCATTTTAAAGCCATATTTACCTAACCTATTTTTACAAAAAAATCTAATTTAAAATAGGTTAGGAAAAAAGGCTTGAAGATGGCATAAATGCCGAAACATGTTGCCAATAAAGAAAGAAAAAAGGGTACTAATTGTTATTTTATTTATTATATTACTAAAAGTAGTCCTAGATTGTGATTTTTAAATAATATATATATTTATTTATTATTAAATTAAATGAACTTGAGCTCCCTTTAAACATTTTATTTTTTACATAATACACGACACGTGTTTCGAATCTTAGTTCATTTTCACAGTGAACTTTGAACTTAAATTTATGTAAATAAATAAATAAACAAATATCAAATTTATATGTTTACCGTACAGTTCCACAATGAATAAAGCAATAAGAAAAACCTTTAACAACACTAATTATAAAATGAGTTTTAAAACAAGAAACAACACATTCAATATGATAGACAAATTAACACATTCCAAAAAGTATCAAACTGATAACCATGAAAGATCAGGAATATTTAAAATAAATTGCAATGAATAAAGCAATAAGAAAAACCTTTAACAACACTAATTATAATACCCCCGTCGCAGCAGACCTGCGTACTCAGCGAATTTCCAAATCAATAATATAATAATTATAATATATGACAAGTTTGGTCAAAATCTGTCGATAAACATAGGAATTACTTGCCTATTCTCCATAAGATTAACATGGGAAAGAGTGAGTAGGTTTGCTGCTGTGAGGAACACTGAAAGTATACCATCAAAAATTTTATTTTTAACATTTATACCAACTTTTATCAACATCTGTCCGTGAATAAAGGAGTTTGCCTAATCTCCATATGATTAACATGGGAAAAGAGTATGCAGGTTTGCTGCCATGATAAACACATAAACTATGATTTTTTAGCACAAATGTATGGATCTCAACCACATGAAGCTAAATATCAAGTTTCATCAAAAAATATTAGATAATAAGTGAAAAATTAATTTTTCCTAATCCTCCATAAGATTAACATTGGAGCCTTAAAATACAACGTACTGTGTTTAGATTTTTTTATATCTCGGTAACCGTTTAAGATAGAGAAAAACTTTAAGGAACTTAATTGTGTAGTTTTTTAAGCTGATTCCAATGGTGAAATATAAAATTTGAAATTTTTAAAAATTACATGTGAAAAACGCAAAAAACCCCATTTTGGGGTACAAAACCCCCCCAAAGTACCCGTTCCCATTGACCGATATGTCTGGTTTACGAACTCGTCCGAGCAGTTGTAGGAATACACCTCTCTACCAAATTTGGTCTCGATCGGACCATTTTTACGAGAGTTATCGTGCTAACAGACACATATATATATACATATATATATATATATATATATAAAAATTTTAACGACTATTGTTTTTGGTCTCTGGGCACCTAAAGAAGAAAAAATAACATGGTCTCGGGCTTAAGTCTTACCATGAGACCTACGGTAATAGCTTCTTCCCTATGGGAAATTCGCTAAAATCAGTTTTAAAACAAGAAACAAGACATTCAATATGATAGACAAATTAAACACATTCCAAAAAGTATTAAACTGATAACCATGAAAGATCAGGAATATATAAAATAAATTGCAATGAATGTAAAAAATACTATATTGGCCAAACTGGAAGAACATTTAAATCAAGATACAATGAACATATACAAGCTGTGAAATCTAACAATTTAACAAGTCAAAAATCATCTTTTGCAGAACATATTTTCGAAACTGACCAAAAATATAAAGGAATTAAAGAAGATTAAAAAATTTTAGACTTTGAAAAAGAAAGAGAAGAAAGTTTTTTTTTAAAAGAAGTTTTGAAGTTTTTTTGCCTTTTTTTAAGAAAGGACAAAAGATGGACACAAAAGAAGAGTTACATATATACATAAGTAAAAAATTTGATAAAAAATTTGCTAAATATGGCAAACTTAGAAAAATAAAACCCTATTTTTGATATAATACTGAACATTAGGAATAATTAATCTACAGCTTAATCAAAATCACTAGTTCAAATTTTTTTTTAATTTACACATATTTTTAAAAAAATCACATGACTGATATTTGTTTATTTATTTATTTACATATATTTAAGTTAAAAGTACACTGTGAAAATGAACTAAGATTCTAAACACGTGGGCGTGTATTATGTAAAAAATAAAATGTTTAAAGGGAGCTCAAGTTCATTTAATTTAATAACAACTATATTAGCTGCGCTTACTTGTGAACTATGTAATCAAATATATATATATATATAATTACTACCTATTTATATAGTTTCAGTTTCCTTAAACTGAGAACTTAAACTCATTTTGTGCTATTGTGTTTACTTTGAGACAGTGGACCTTTCTCATTTATGTATAGATTTTCCAACTGGCTGTAAAATTAATTATAAAGTTGGATTGTCATTCCTTCCACCTGACAAAGCTTATTTGTTCTATATCTTGGGATCTTATCTACCATTTAGTGTTGCATGAATTACTGAATGTCATCTGTAACAATCAGTTTAGGGGCAGCTAGGGTGGGGTTCAACATTAGCCGCTCTAGCATGAAACAGCTGATCGGATCCTGATCAAGATTAGCTGATTCATTTGCCAGGATGATTAATTAATATACAGAGCTATCCATTACATTTATCACACTCACCCTTCACTCAAATCAACCTTAAAATATCCATGTAGTTTGGGTTAGTGTTTTTAAATACAAGTCTCTAGGAAAGAATCTCTATGACAAATTTTAAACTATTCGGTTTTAAAAGACATTAGTTGTTAGCAAACGGTAGTAATCAGGTTTTGATAGATGATAGAAAGTTGTAATCGTAAATTACCTGTGCAGTGTTTTTTTTTCGCCATTAAACACTGACCTGTTGTGTCGAATCAGATTTTACCATGGAGTAGACCACCTTCCTTAATGTCGTAATAATCCCCTTAGGTCGCTTACACAGAGATATAAAGTAACTGAGCTAGTTGTTACAGATATAATTACAGGTTTAATTATAGCAGTAGGATGATTGAGAAGGTATTTGATGTTTAAAATCCATGTGCACTTCAAATGATGGTGTATATGACTGATCTGTTATATTTTTATAGTTAAAAATTGTATTTCTTACTAAACAATTTTTGTTTTTTTATGTAACATTACTTTTATCCGTAAAAAGTTTTTGTATTTGGTTTCAACTACCTTGGTTTTCAGTTCATATTTATATTGTACTGTATATTGTTTAGTTATATAGTTAGCCATATGAAGTTGAAAATTAGTAATCTATAATATTATAAATAAGAGATGGTTTCTGTATGTTTGTGGATTTGTTTGTTGTGACAAGTAAACACAATAAATACTGAACCGACCGGATTGAAATTTTACACAAAGGTAGATCTTAAACTCATGCAACACAAAGGCATATTCATTTTCTTAAAATTCCCTTGGGCTATGCCCCATGAACGTACCAAGTTTCAATCTTTACATTTTCAAGAATGAAAACATAAAATTACGTGAATGTCAACAGCTGTGAACACTAAAATTTGACAGATTGGGAAGAAGACGAAGAAAAAGCTACCTTAACCGTCCTAGGTTTCAATGTTTACATTTTCTAATGTCAACATCTCTTTACACTAAATTTTAACAGTTCAGGAAGATGAAGAAATAAAATAGATTTTTATATACTTAGATCGTAGATACATTCATCGTACATACTTAGATAGGCTACTTTTTTTACTGCTGGATCGAAATTGATGATCGAATTATTAGTTCGAAATAGTGGAATAGTAGATTTTAAGCTTTCTTCCGATGACTGTTTTTAAAAGATCTTTAAAAATCTTGTAGAACATTAAAACCTTTTATTGAATAAAACATAAAAAATCAGATTGGGTTCTTGGTTTTTACTTTTATACTGGTGCATTAAATTTATTCAGTCTGTTTATTCGTCTGTTATTGAACCATATATTTGCAGGTTTGTGTGGGAACTGGATAGAGATAGCATATGGCACCAGTTCCGGCACTGTGCGGGTGATTGTGCAGCACCCGGAAACTGTAGGACACGGACCTCAGCTGTTCCAGACCTTCACTGTGCATCAGAGTCCTGTCACCAAGGTTAGAAATAGAATAGCACATGTCATAAATACTGTAAAGACATAAGCAATTTCTTGAAAATGGTTCAAGTGGATTACTCAAGCTAAGAAAAGGTGATGGATATAACATTGTTTTACTCATTGTTGTGGTATGCCACTGAACTGTTAAGAAAAATTATAGGAGGTTTTATTTTACCTTTATGTTTATTTATTTATTTATTTATTTACATGTAAAACATACAGGACAAGCCCAATTACAATTTGACAGTTCAGATAAAATATAAAGATACATTTATGTTTATGTGATGCACTGCATTTGCCCACTAAGAAATAAAATTAATAAAAAGAACTAAATAACTGAGCCTTGTTCCTCTGGCCATAAAGAACCATCGTAGTAGTTCAATATAATACAAATAATCTTAACTTAAGTCTACCAAAAAAAAAAAAACAATATATATTCTAACAAAGGTAAATTGGTCATTTTCACTGAATAATTAACATCAAAATAATAGTTTTGAATTCAATTTTACTTGTATTAAAAATATCTAAAACTATATTATTTAAACACACAATCTTACTACACACACAATCTAATTATTCATTATAAAATCGCATCATCCGGTGCAAAGGAGATGTCGCATGGGTCAACGTTCGCGCATAGGGTACCGCAAACAAATACCTAGTTCTGCTATTGAAAGCCGGAACACGAAAAGATGAGCTTAGTAATAATTCAGGGTCGTCCAACATTCCATTGATCAATTTAAAAAGAACCATCACACTAATCAATTTCATTCTTAAACACAGCCGATTGAAATTAAATAATAATAATAAATCATTGTATGGAAATTGATACGGATGTACATAATAACATTTAAAATACACAAATCTGAGGAATTTAGATTGTAGTTTTTCAATTAAATCAGAATCAACTTTGAAAATTGGATTCCACACACAAGCAGCATATTCAAGCCTAGACCTGACAAAGGCATAATACAAACGGTACAGGGTTGAAATTTGAGTAAAGTGAACACTACTACGAAATAAAAACCCAAGCAATCTATTAGCTGATGCAACAATATTAATTATATGCTGCTGGAAAGAAAGAGAACTGTTAAAAGTGACGCCCAAATCGTTAATCTCATCAACTTTCTTTATTTCAACTCTGTTTATACGATAATTAAAAATGATAGGGCTAAGATTTCTCGTAAAAGACAATGTTACACATTTTTTTATGTTAAATGTCATCCCGTTTTCCTCTGCCCACATAACAACCCTCTCCAAATCCAATTGCAGAGCTTCCGCATCTTCAGGGCAACGTATTAGTTTAAAAAATTTTAAGTCATCAGCAAAGAGAAGACTCCTCGAATTCTCAACCTCATAAACAATGTCATTAATCATTATATTAAAGAGACAAGGTCCAAGATTTGATCCTTGTGAGACACCCGACTGAACCGTATAAGTACTTGACAGAAATCCTCCATATGAAACAAACTGAGTTCTATTGACTGTATACGTCTAAAAAAAAATTAATAATCTTTTGGAAAATCCATAACGGTGCAGTTTACTCAAGAGAATCTGATGATCAACTTTATCAAACGCCTTCGCCAGGTCTAAGTACAGGCAATCTGTCTGGACCTTAGAATCAAGACCAGCATGCACAAATTTAGAAAGATTCAAAAGATTAGTTTCGACTGATTTATTTGGCATAAAACCATGTTGACTGTCGGATATATATTTTTGAATATGAGAAAAAGTATACTTATAAATTATTTTCTCAAAAATCTTTGCTGGTGTAGAGAGTACAGCTACTGGTCTAAAATTCGTGACCAAACTATTATCTCCACTCTTAAAAATTGGTATCACTTCACTTTTGTACATTTCCAAAGCTCTGGAAATGTATTATATCTTAAACTTAAATTAAAAATAAAGGTTAATGGCTTAATAAAAGAATCAATGCATCCCTTGAAAATGAAAGGTGGCAACAGATCTGGACCTACAGATTTCTTGGATTTAAGTTGGTTAATTGACCAACGCACGTCATCCTCAGACACACCGCCAATGTCAAAATGTTGGACGCCCAGGAGGGAAGGCCCGGCCTCCGCCGCCGCCGTGGTGGGAGCGGCCCCGACGTACTGAGTGTATACAGAATTAAAATATTCGGCAAATGCATTTGATATGCCGGCGCCATAACATAACTCAATTCCATCCATCATCATGGATGTAGCTCTTTTGTTATTCTGTTTTTTATGTTTGATAAACTTCCAAAATTTCACACTATTCACCCTAATTTCATTCTCGCAAGATAACAAATACGAATCATGTTCATGTTTTAAATCTCTTTTTAATTTTGCCCTAATTTCGGAAAAACGTTCATAATAAACTCGATCTTTTGTCCGGTGATATTTTTTGCGCAATTTCTGTTTTAATTTTATATCCTTAATTATACTGGGAGTGAACCACACAGAGACTTGCGATGTGTTGTTTTGTAACATAATTCATTAAGGATTTTGTATATATTTTCGTAAAAATGAGAAACAGCTTCATTATTATTGTGAGTGGAATAAATTTGATCCCAATTAATGTTCAAAAAACGATTATATAAAAGTAGGAAGTCAGTTTTACTGAAGGAATAGAATGACTCATCGCCATGTGACAGACGATAAGATAACGGCCGCGACAGGTCGACCTTGATCTCCAGCACCGGATGATAAGCGTCCACTGGAACTAGAGGATCAATATTCCCATCTACAATTACACTGTTAATATTTGATAGCACCAAGTCAAGTGTTTTACCTTGAAAATTTTACACATTATTATTTGTTGAAAAATTAAATAGATTAATAAAATTGTTAAGTTCTTTACGGTGTGAATTTCCTTTACTTAAATCATCATTTACGCCAAAAACAGGTAGATTAAAATCCCCCAGCAAAATTATTTTATTGTTCTGTACATTGATAGAATTAATGCTATTGTAGAAATCTAAATATAACTCCACATTACTAGATGGTGGAAAATATACTGCACCAATACAAAATTGCCTTCTATTACTATCTGTAATTTTAACCCATAGGCTTTCATTACCCAATTCAATATTAAGACATCTATGACAAAGAAGTATATTATTTTTTACCGCAATTAAAATACCCCCACCTCTGTCCACATTTGCATTGTAAATCTAATCTTTTCTAAATACATTATAGTCGTCTGTAAAAAGTTCTGAAGTAAAAATATTGACGGTTTGAGCCAGGTTTCGGTAAGAACTATTACATCATAGGAACAAGATACCAGATTACTATAAAATAAATGTGTTTTACTTCTCAAACCTCTAACGTTTTGATAGTAACAAGTCAGGCTACTACCCACTATTGAAAACTAAATGTTTAAAAGCAAAACAATCTAAGGAATAACTAATAACTTTCTTTTAACATACTGTAATTAATACTGTAAAAAAATAATTACTTTAAATCTTTTGTAAGTATGTAGATATAAACTAAACCTAAACAATATTAAATAACTAATAGAATGTCTAGTAAAAACCATAAATAAATATTTACCTGAGGCCATGAGAAATAATAGCTCAACATAAAAAACTGATATTATTAACCTAACATTATAAAAAAGAAAAGAAAACATTGGCTGACTTCTGTTCATATTAGAGCACTGAATTAACGCAGTTGGTCCAAGTCCTCTGGTCTTGAGATCCTGACCGCCACACCTCCATCCTTCTTTCTCATCATTATCTTGCCGTCCTGGGTCCACAAGTACTGGTAGCCAAGTGTCTTCTTTCTGTCTCTGGCCAACGCATACAATTTCCTGGTTTCAACCTGGTTTTTTGGGTTTCAGTTTTCATTATGTAAGGGATTCATTCACATAAATCCTACTTTCACTGGCATAGCCCAAATCGCGAGCAGTGAGATTGCGGGCAACTTTAAGCAACCGTAAAAATTCCTTTTTATCTTCACGCCTTACAAATTTCACTATTATGGCACTATTATGTTCCAGTTCAAATTGACCCCCTCCAGAGTTCTCCCGCCAGCTCGCATGACAACTCGACCTAAAGTCTTAATACAGGCCTATTTTTATGTAAAAAATATTTGTTTAAATGTACAGTATTTGGGAAAAATTTACCAACAACGATGCCATCCTCAAAAAAGCCGTTACCAATAAAGCAATCACTTCCAGTAATAATCACCTGAAACCCAAAAAAAATAACATTTAAAAAATGATGAACCCCTCAGCACCATCTTTTAGAGGGCTACCAAAAATTCATGGGAAAAACAACGGTAAATATATACAAAAGTTGTTAAATTGGCGATCGATTTTCTCCAGTTACACCGATCATCATCAGGCCCTAATGGAGACTGAAAGAAACAAGATGGCGTTCCTGCTTAAATACTACTGGCTACCGGAAGTTCCTGTCATGGCGTAATAATAGATGAAATAGATGAATTAGATGATGTTCGGTGTAACTGAACAAAATCGATCGCCAATTTAACAACTTTTGTATATATTTACCGTTGTTTTTCCCATGTTAATGTTACAGAGAATAGGCAAAATACTCTAATTTATCAGGTATTGATTGATCAATATTGTCTTATACTTGTATTATTGCCATATTATTGAGCTGGAAATTCACTGAGTACGCAGATCTACTGCGACGGGGGTATTTAATATTTCTCATTGTAGCAAACCAACTTACTCATTTACCATGTTATTCTATTAGAGAAGAGGGGAATTGATAAAACTTCATAACAATTATATATTCTTTATTATTTTTAGTATTGTGTTAAAACTCATCATACATATATGGAGTATCCCTTATTATATATGGAGTTACATTGATAAAACTTCAAAGCCATCAAAACAGGAGAGAAGAATAAACTTTGACTTGAACATTTGGTATTTGGCTTAACCTATGATCAAGCCTAGTTAATCATCTCAAATCATAAATGAATTGAAATTTTCTTACGACGCAGGTTGGCTGCTATGGGGATATTTACTCTTAATTATGCGTATGCTAATTTTAAATTAAAATAAAGCTACAAAATATCAAGCAATAATAATCATATATATATACGAGGGTCATTCAATAATTAAAGAGACAAACAGGTCTGTTGGAGAAAACTGTTAGTAGGGTATTTTTGGTGCTTTTACAGCTTTAAGTAGGCAGCACTGGGATAGGTCCTGATCAGCGGATTAATCAACATTGTTGTGTTTATAACATTAAAAATACATTTAATGATGGCAAGTCTACTTGAAAACTCCACATTAGTTGAACAACTTTCTGTTATTCGTTTTTTACTCGCTGAAGGTGAAAAACCTCTGAATATATACTCTAGAATGACTAAAGTTTATGGTGAACATTGTTTGAATCGTGCAAATTTTTGCAAGTGGGTAGAGCAGTTCAAAAATGGTCGAGACTCAGTGACTGATGAACACTGACCTGGCCGACGAGTTGAAGTTTCAACTCCTTCACTTGAAAATCGAATGAATGACTAATTCGTGCTGACCGCCGAGTCACTGTGGAAATGATAGTTGAAAAAGTCCTTGTGAGTGTGGGTACAGTTCACAACATTATAAAAAACAAGATGAAGTACTGCAAAACATGTGCAAGATGGGTCCCAAAGGAGTTGACACGGCTACACAAGAAAACAAGGTTGAGTGTGTGCACAGAGCTGCTGGAACGTTATGAAAGTGAAAGTGAGCAATTCCTCAACAAAATTTTAACTGAGACTTGGGTTTACTATTATGAGCCAGAATTAAAAAAGGCAAAGCACAGAGTGATATCACACCATCTCACCTGTGAGGAAAAAATTCAAAACACAATCATCAGCAGGAAAAGTCATGTTGACGGTGTTTTGGGACGCTGAAGGTCCAGTTTTTTGTGATTATCTTGAAGAGAAGCGCACAATAAACAGCCAGTATTACTAGGATATGCATTTCAACAAACTGAAGCCAGCCATAAGAGAGGAACGTCGTGGATCTCAGAGACGAGGTGTGATTCTCCAACAAGACAATGCACGCCCTCATACTGCTCAACTAACTCGAGAAACCATTGAAAAAATGGGGTGGGAGGTACTGGCTCAACCCCCTTACAGTTCTCATTTAGCCCCCAGTGATTTCCACTTGTTTGGCTCACTAAAGAGGCACTACGTGGAAAGAGGTTCTAGGGCAACGCGGATGTCAAGAAATTTGTGGGAAATTGGCTCAAACGCCAAGATAAAGAGTTCTTTGCAGCTGACGTAAAAAAGCTCGTGGTCCGTCGGAAAAAATGCATAAATGTTCAAGGGGATTATGTTCAAAAGTAGTAAAAGTGTTGTTTCGTTAAAATAAAATTTTTCCCTTCCACGCCTGTTTGTCTCTTAGTATTGAATGACCCTCGTGTATATATATATATATATATACAGTTGGCACTTGATAATCCGACACTTATGGGACCGGGAGTGTGTCGGATTACCGGAAACTAAACCTAAGTCGGATTACTAAAAACTTATATTTCTTGCACAACCCTAACTGTAGAATTAAGAAAAGTATACTGATGTTCATTATTAAGTACCTTAATTAATTATTCTATTAATGGTTCAAATAAACAATTTACAAAATCTTTTTTTACAAAAAACTACTTAATAAATACAAAATACTGTATGACATTTATCTATAAACATAACTAATACACAACACACACACATAACATAACTATAAAACAGTTATAACAAATAGGCATAACGTGAAACATAACCTACATTCTAAATTCAATAAGGCCTACCTGAACTAACACTTTGCACTTAAATTCTGAATTGAATATTGTCAGTAACAAAGTAAGCAACGCTCTCTTTACTAAGCACTAATTTATACTGAACAAGGTAAGAAACTAACGGACCGGAAGAGGCAAGACTCCTGTCATAACACGAATAAAATTTCTATACTGTACAGACACCCGTCGCAACAATGACTCATTTGGCGCGGCGTCGGACTACCGAGTGTGTCGGACTGTCAAGTGTCGGATTATCAAGTGCCAACTGATAATAACTGATATATATATATATATTATATATATAATATATATATTATTTATATATATATAATACAACACAAAAAATATAAATAGCAATTATAGTATGCAATGTGACAGTTTAAAATCAAAATATTAATATCCATTTTTGCATACAAAATCACCTAATATTACTCCATCAATTATAATAAAATATAAAATTGATGAGGTAGAACCTTACGTTAGTTATGCTGCTGGCAATGATTGTGATAAGTTCACATCATGGTTATATACCTCATCCTTATGTATAGTGATATATTTAGTCTGAATATTTTTAGCGAATTTCCCATAAGGAAGAAGCTATTACCGTAGGTCTCATGGCAAGAGTTAAGCCCGGGACCATGTTATTTTTTCTTCTTTAGGTGCCCAGAGACCAAAAACAATAGTCGTTAAAATTTTTATATATATATGTATGTGTCTGTTAGCACGATAACTCTCGTAAAAATGGTCCGATCGAGACAAAATTTGGTAGAGACGTGTATTCCTACACATGCTCGGACGAGTTCGTTAACCAGACATATCGGTCAATGGGAACAGGTAGTTTGGGGGGTTTTGTACCCCAAAATGGGTTTTTTTGCGTTTTTCACATGTAGTTTTTAAAAATTTCTAATTTTATATTTCACCATTAGAATCAGCTTAAAAAACTACACAATTAAGTTCCTTAAAGTTTTTCTCTATCTCCAACGGTTACCGAGATATTAAAAAATCTAAACACAGTACGTTGTATTGTGGGGCTCCAATGTTAATCTTATGGAGGATAGGGAAAAATTAATATTTCCCATATTAATGAATATTTTTAGATAAAACTTGTTATTTAGCTTCTTGTGGTTGAGATCTATCCATTTATGCTCAAAAATTATAGTTTATGTGTTTATCATGGCAGCAAACCTGCATACTCTTTTCCCATAATAATCATAAAGGGAAAAGGCAAACTCCTTTATTTATGGACAGATGTTGATGAAAGTTGGTATAAATGTTAAGATAAAAATTATTTATTGTAGAAATGCCTAATTTCAGTGTTCCTCATAGCAGCAAACCTGCACACTCTTTGCCATGTTAATCTTATGGAGAATAAGCAAATAATTCCCATTTTTATGGACAGATGTTTATAAAACTTGCCATATATTATTATTATTATTATATTATTGATTTGGAAATTCGCTGAGTACGCAGGTCTGCTGCGACGGGGGTATTTAAATATTGTATTTATTGTTTATTCTACATTTTTATTACTTGACAGGTGACTTTGTCGGAGAAGTTCCTGGTGTCAGTATGTTGCGAGTACAACCATGTACGCACTTGGAGCGTCACAAGGTTCCGAGGGATGATCTCTACACAGCCAGGCTCTACCCCTGTAGCCTCCTTCAAGATTTTATCTCTTGAAGAGGTGGAACCTTACGTTAGTTATGCTGCTGGCAATGATTGTGGTAAGTTCACATCATGCTTTTATGCCTCATCCTTATGTTTAGTGATGTATTTAGTCTGAATATTTTTGTTGTTTTTAATTTTGATTTTGTTAGTAATTTTTACGTCTTATCTTTTTAGCGAATATCCCATAGGAAATAAGCTATTACCGTAGGTCTCACGGCAAGACTTCAGCCTGGGACCATGTTATTTTTTTGTATTTAGGTGCCCAGAGACCAAAAACAATAGACATTAAAATTGTTATATATATACATATATGTGTAAGTAAACATGATAACTCTCGTAAAAATGGTCCAATCGAGAACAAATTTGATAGAAACGTGATAGTGACGAGTTCGTCACCTAGACATATCGGTCAATCGGAGTTTGGGGGGGGGGTTTTGTACCCCTAAAATGGGGTTTTTGCGTTTTTTCCATTTAATTTTTAAAATTTTAGGATAAGGATAAATTAACTTTTCCCTTACTAATCAATAGTTTTTAAATGAAATTTTGTATTTAGCTTCATATGGTTGGGATCCATACGGTTATGCTAAAAAATCCTAGTTCATGTGTTTCTCACAGCAGCAAACCTGCATACTCTTTGCCATGTTAATCTTATGAAGAATAGGCAAACACCTTTATTTATGTCCAGATAATGATAAACTTAGTATATGGTTAGAATAAAAATAGTTTATGGTAAAAATGCCTACTTTTACTGTTCCTGAAAACAGCAAACCTGCATACTCTTTCGCATGTTAATGTTACGGAGAATAGGTATTGATTGATCAATCTTGTCACATACTTGTACTATTATTGTCATATTATTTATTTGGAAATTCGCTGAGTACGCAGGTCTGCTGCGACAGGGGTATTTTTAAATATTTTATTTATTGTTTATTCTCTCATTATAAAAACCTTTCACACTGAAGAAAAAAGTCTACATTTTTTGTTACCGGTATATAAAAAATACAATCTTCACTTATTTAAAACAGTTCTCCCACAGAATTTATAACAAATATTAAAATTAACTAACTTCTGAGCTATCTTAAACTTTTTATTTATAGGTCCATTTGGAGAACAAGATGATGAGCAAGTTTTTGTTCAGAAAGTTGTCCCTGAGACACCAGAACTGTTTGTTCGTCTAGCATCTAACGGGAGAAGGTAACAATATTGTAGCTATTAGATTTTTGTTTTAAGTTAATTTTGATAGTTCAATGTATGTGCTATTTTATAATTATTTATAACAAATGACCAGTCATGTTGAGTGTAGATATGTTGTGCAGGGTATGTGTGATAAAGTCTGTGGACGGAACAATGATCACATCGTTCTGTGTGCACGAATGTGAGGGCTCCAGCCGCATGGGTTCACGACCAAGGCGCTTTATCTTCACTGGCCACAGCAATGGAGCTTTGCAGATGTGGGACTTGACCACAGCACTGGACCTTGCCAAGAGGGGAGAACCAGGTCAGATTCCACCAGTAGCGTAGATACAGTTTTTTAATGGGAGGGGATATAAATACCCCCACCCCCATCCCCGAGTGATAACCTATTCTAGAGTATGGACTGTAGGGTACATAAAGGACGTTTCGATGAGTTGAATACTGTATAAAGATCATGCAATACCTCCGCTGCCATCTTGAACTTTGGTCCCGTAAGTACAAAATAATGTTAACTTGTTGACAGCAGTATCGATTAATTGATTGACATATAAAATGGTTGAGGTTTCAAATTAAAGGTAAAGTGGTTTTCTCAGGAATTATATTTTTATCATAAATCAGATTTACAGCTTGTTATTTTACACTCAATATTTTGTTAACTAGATGTGACTTGTCAATTAATTATCGAGTAAAATTGCGAGATAATTAAACATTAAATACTCCTCATTAAATACTCCTCCACCATCTTTTTACGACTATCGTGTAGCTAGTAATGCTCTCACAAAATTAACATTGTTCTTAGGAGCCTAAAAAAAAAACATTTTGCCAGTAAGGTCACTCAAAATGCTATTCGTCCTGCAGCCTAACCGATGGGACATGATATCTTGAATTACCATGTGCATCGCCAGGAGGAAAATTAATTATATTATATTCTTTCATGTTCATTCATAAATATGAATAATGATTGAGTGATTATATTTATATTTTGATTCACAACATATACTATAATGTATTTATGTTGTGCTATTTTCTGCGTATTCTACGTATGTTTTAGGTTGGAGTAGTCTAGTGCAGTTAGTTTCCTACACTGGGACGGAGGGTGTTTTTATTTTCAAAATTGAAATTTCTCAGGTTAAATGGAAAATAATATCACTTACAAAGTTTGTTTGGTAATATACTGTAATCTAATATACTGTAAATGTCATTACATTTCCTGTTAATGTTTTATTTCAATGTTTCTGAATTTCTAAATTGGCAATGCAAAAAATGCAAAAAAATTAATCATGCCAAAGATCCCTAGCTCTATTTTTTCCAAACAGTCTAATTAAGAATGACATGAAGTTAGGTTTATTTATAGAATCGTTAACATTTTCACAATATGAAATATTTTCCTTATATTATTAATAGTTTAATTTATATAGAATGGATAGTTTTCAATGATTTATTACTTCTTGTAACTACAATTTTGACTTAGACTTTGTTATAGACAGTATAAAATGAACATTATAACTGAAAGATAAAAAAAACAAAACATTCTGTTTCAAATTATCTTGGCAACATGGAACATCTTTGTTCAAACAAAAGTGTTGAAGCAGATGATGAAATGACTCAATTCATAACCTATTGGTATGCAAGAACGTCATTAGTCGGTCCAAGGAGTTGGTATGATTATTTGATTCGTCAACTATGTATTCCAGTAACTGATAAAGTCCAGCAAGATATTGAATATTAACACATTCACTGCGGATCACTCCAAGGAGTAATGGTCCAGGCGCGTGGTGCGAACCACTCGGATCCGAGTAGTGACATTTAGGTTAAAATCAAAATGGTGGATCTGGTGATGTAGATTGTGCTGCCACCTGTTGGGATCAGAGAGAGAACTACGACATGCTTTGTTATAACGCAGTATCTATTTCTGTACAGGTTACTTGGAATTTTCCTATTAGTTGATTTTAAGCTACACTAGCCGCTCCGCACGAGGAACAGTGGTTTCGGGCCAACAAATATCATCATTGATATTTACACTAAGTATCAGAATGTGGTTATTATTTTGCATGAAATGTTATTTCGGCAACAACAAATCTTAAAATGTTTTTTTGATACCAAAGCTGTACATTTAACTACATACTAACTAAAACGGTAAGGAACAGTGTATATCAACACACTAGTCCTGACCCATCCAGTGCGATCTTTCGAGATTTCAGAGTTATCAGTGCCTTCCCAGATTTCCGGGAAGAGCCACTGTCCGATCTGTCCTTCCCTGTCACCACTGTCTGATCCCTCTTGAGATAGAAGAGCGCCTGATCCTGATGCCATTTCCTCGGGAATTCTCAAACTCGTCGCAGAGATAAATCCAAGGCTTCTCTTGTGCATGTTCTATTGAACATGCTCATATGAGGGTGTTTTCCATTCTACATGGAAAATGGTTCACCTTGTCTTGATCCCCTAGACTAAAGCTGAACTGTGGACACCCTTTTCCTTTTTGCCTCCTGTGTGTACTTAAAACCGCGACCAAAGGTCGTGAACTCATCCGTGTCTGACTGACCGAGGCATTTGTCTCTGCAGGTGATTTATCCCTGCAACAGCATGGATTCCAATCCGGTTATTCCACCATCGATGTAATCCAGGATGTATTTCAGACAGTGTGGAGGGCGGAGGACCACAATCACCGGTCGTGCTGCATGGTTCTCCTTGCTATGCTTGACGTGAAAAAAAACACTTTTAACTCAGTCAGGTGGAGCAACATGCTGTGGGAGCTTGAGCACACGTTCCATGTACCTCCTCCTTACCTCCTGAAATTCATAGACATGACGTTCATTGATCCCATACTGCTGTATGAAACCACCGAAGGTCAGCAGCGAGTCTGTCTTACAACAGCTTGCTTAGAGTCGAGATGCCAGACGAAAGTTTTCTTGTTGGCTACACCTATGATGTCGCTGCTTTAGTAGCTGCAAGAACCATCGAGCAGGCTAAACTCAAACCTGGCTTAGTTATGGCTAGAGTCAATGGGGGGGATTCATCTCACAGTCTTTCACTGGCTATTACAATCTTTGTCTTGCTTATCAGCAAGACAGAGATTGTGGTCTCAACGAAGAGAAGAATTCCAATCTTGTTTCCTGGGCAGATAGGAGACGAAAATCTCGAAACCAAACCCCTGCTAAATACCTTGGAGTCATGATTGACAACAAGCTGTCTTTCGGCAAGCAGGTGAAGCGAACCGTTGACAAAGCCACCCTGGTGCCCCCGTGATTGTAGTTTTTACCATTGGCAGTGTGAATGGGAGGCCGAGACAAGAGGACGTTGGACCCACAGACTGATGGCAGCATGGCAAGGTGACACAATTCCTATCAGGACACAGGTACTTTCACTCCCACAACTGCACATGATAGGCAAAGTCAGCCAATGTACTAGAGATGTGAATTATCGTTATTTTCCAATAACAGTTAAAACAGCAACGGAGCTATCCAATTAATTACGTGTTATTGTAACCTGTTATTTTGGCAACTGTTATTATATAACTGCTCCATAATTCTGAGGTAAACTTTAGTATACATTATCACTGCTACTAATATTGAAATCTGACCACAGATATCACAATGTACAGATTTGTTTTCAGGATACACTACACTAAAATAAGTATATATATATATATATATATATATATATATATATATATATAACAGGATTTAGTGCCAAACAAATATTACAGCTACACTAAACCCAATCAATAAAAAATAAAATAAATTCACTCCATATTATTTTAATTGATTATCACTATCACTTAAATAATAAATAAAGTATGTTATGAGTTTTCTTTACTAAACTAGCTATGGTAATATTTGTGAGAACAGATAGCTAAATACTGTAGCTAAAACTATTCTTTATTTGATTTATAAATAGGCCTATTCAAAATTGAACGTGAGGTTTCTCCTTTTAAAAACTCTTTCGATTCCCCCTCCACTATCGGCAGCGGAAATCAACAACACCGTCACAACGGCAACGAAAACGCCAAAAACATCAGATAACACCTTCTAGTGTCAGTTATTAAATAACCAGTTGGTAAATAACCAACGTTGCCCAGTGAATTTCAGGCTGGACAAGACCTCTTCGTCATTTTGATAAAGCTTTGTCCAGATGACGTTAATCTAAACTGTTATCCATTATCATTCGTTATGAGTTAGACATTGTTAGAATAACAGGGAGTCTCGGTAACTTTGTTGCCGTTATAACATCACCAACAGGGTTGATAACACTGTTATTCAACCTGTTATGTTAAATAACGCCAATCTCTACAATGTACATGTCTATACTGCCCCGCCATTACAGACATGGCACAGCACAATTTTTTTAGTGTGACAGATGGATTACACAGCAAGTGTCACTCTCTGCGGAGATCGGTGTAGCAATCCATCCTGATAATATCGTCGGAGCTATGCTCCAGGGAGAGGATATCTGGAACTGGGTTAAGCTCTATGTTCAATATATACTTCGGACCATACTAAAAGATTGATCATGATCTTTAGCACGGCAATCACCCCGATTAGGAAAGCCCCAGTGGTGTAGTAAGCAAAAGATCTAGCCCAAAGTAATGTGCAAAACAGTTTCAGAATAGTCCTTGGAGATAAGGGGGAGCGTTTTGTGTGCACCTCCTCTCCCGCACAAAATAAAATTACAATGGAGTAATGATATCAGCCTATATTAACGATTAATAAAATTGTTGAATCCATTACGATGAATAGCCCCCAACTTCTGTGGTCAGTCAAAATAACCTATTCGGGACTGAAAACATCGGCCTACATAATTCATTGACGGGACAATCTCTTCTGTTTAACCCTTTTAGTGCTACTGGTGTTTTCCATATGAAAAGTGTTAGGCGTTTTTGCGAAAAATGTAAACATTCACACAAAAATCATATCTACCATATTTTTTAAGATATCGGCACCCAGTTTGTTTTATTGTTTATACAAATAAATGTCTACAGAATGATACTATATTTATTATGTCAAAAGTACAATATAATAATATTACGAGGGTTGTCCGTAAAGTAAGGTTCCCAGTGATTTTTCACAGTAAAAATGTTTATTTGTATAAACTTGTACATATTCGGAAAGTTTAGACTTTTCCCTATTTTTCTATGTAGTTGCCACCAAGGTCAATGCATTTTTGCATGGGGTGTACCAGCTTTCGAATGCCCGAGTCAAAGAAGTCTTCCGCTAAGCCGCGTAGAAAGCTGATAACCGCTTCTTCAAGCTCTCGGCCGCCGAAATGCGTTCCACCCAGGTGTTTCTTCATATCAGGGAAGAGGTGGTAGTCTCTGAGGGCTACGTCCGGGATGTAGGGTGGGTGTTTAACGATACCCAATCCAAATTTAGTGATGAGTTCATTGGTAACGTTAGTGGTGCGCGGCGTGCGTTATCCTGATGCAAACACACCCCCTTGGACAGCACACCCCTCCTCTTGTTTTGAATGGCACGGCGAAGTTTTTGCAGTATCTCGCAGTAGCGGGCAGCTTTGATTATTTCACAGGTGGGCGAGAATTCGCACAACAATTCACATTTGCTGTCCCATAAGACGGTTGCCATGACTTTGCTGGCACTTGCGTTTGCTTGAATTTTCGCGGAAAGCTCCGTAATGGATGTCGGTACGCCCGTTCTTGAACTCCCTGCACCATTTGCGCATATGTTGTACGCTCATACACTTTTCTCCATATATTTCGCACAGCTGGGAATGAATTTCCCCGGGCGGAAAGTTTTTGGCAGTTAAAAAACAAATAGGCTCACACCTGGGGGCAAAGCCATGGGGAGCTCCATCTTGTACGGCTGCCAGGCCAAGACTGAGCGCAGCAGACACTTCGTTGCGGTGGGGGAACCCAGGTACACAAAAACGTCTGACCCTACATTAGGCGTAACGCAGCTACTGGTAGTATTACAGCACTGCCGGTGATATTTCATGGTTTGACAGTTGCAACAGCCCAAAGTTACAACGGTCGTATGCGGTCTGACCCTACATTAGGCGTAACGCAGCTACTGGTAGTATTACAGCACTGCCGGTGATATTTCATGGTTTGACAGTTGCGACAGCCCAAAGTTACAACGGTCGTATGCGGTCTGACCCTACATTAGGCGTAACGCAGCTACTGGTAGTATTACAGCACTGCCGGTGATATTTCATGGTTTGACAGTTACGACGGCCCAAAGTTACAGCGGTCGTATGCCGTCTGACCCTACATTAGGCGTAACGCAGCTACTGGTAGTATTACAGCACTGCCGGTGATATTTCATGGTTTGACAGTTGCGACAGCCCAAAGTTACAGCGGTCGTATGCGGTCTGACCCTACATTAGGCGTAACGCAGCTACTGGTAGTATTACAGCACTGCCGGTGATATTTCATGGTTTGACAGTTGCGACAGCCCAAAGTTACAGCGGTCGTATGCCGTCTGACCCTACATTAGGCGTAACGCAGTTACTGGTAGTATTACAGCACTGCCGGTGATATTTCATGGTTTGACAGTTGCGACAGCCCAAAGTTACAACGGTCGTATGCGGTCTGGCTCTACATTAGGCGTAACGCAGTTACTGGTAGTATTACAGCACTGCCGGTGATATTTCATGGTTTGACAGTTGCGACAGCCCAAAGTTACAACGGTCGTATGCGGTCTGGCTCTACATTAGGCGTAACGCAGTTACTGGTAGTATTACAGCACTGCCGGTGATATTTCATGGTTTGACAGTTGCGACAGCCCAAAGTTACAACGGTCGTATGCGGTCTGGCTCTACATTAGGCGTAACGCAGTTACTGGTAGTATTACAGCACTGCCGGTGATATTTCATGGTTTGACAGTTGCGACAGCCCAAAGTTACAACGGTCGTATGCGGTCTGGCTCTACATTAGGCGTAACGCAGCTACTGGTAGTATTAGATAGAGCACTGCCGGTGATATTTCATGTTTTGACATTTGCAACAGTCTAATCGCTCGTGAACAGTCTGGTCAGTTTTTGACTTGACGTAAAATAAAGTGAACAGGAAAATTTTCTACAACATTTATACTGTTATCTAAATAAAAGGCATAATATTGTCAACAATTTGGTAAATAAATGATCAAACTTTGTATGAAAATAAATTTTTTATTGAGAAAAATATATGAAACAGTATTTTGCGACAAAACGTAAGCATTGACAAAAAATATCATATTGTAACGAGCCTATTTTTGTGGGGGGATAAAAGATGCCTAACCTAAAGAGTACCTGGTGAATTCAGTTGAGTTGTGCGACCTTCGGGTGGTCCTAGGCCTGGCTAGCCTAGATTAGGATAAACATACAATTAAGGAAGGTGGTTCAAACTGAAAGATATTTATTTTAACTGGGTTCCCATTGCTGTGACGACGATTTAACAGCAATATATATTAAACCAACAAGGTTTATTTAACATACCAATACTTCGCAACACTGGCATAACCTCAAACGCATGTTGACAAAACATTTTTCAATGACAAACGATTTTTCCATGTATTTCGTAGTGGTAAAAGACTAAGAAAGAAAATTATATTCACTTATGGGAAATTTTGCGTTACAATATCAACTCCATTTTTCAGATATCGGCACCCAGTTTGTTTTACAAAAATAAATGATTTTCAGAATGATCCTATATTTATCATGTCTACAGTCCAATATCATAATAATAAAAGAAAAAAATTAAAGATTTTTTTTGACAAAAAAATATTTTTTTGACTTTGACGCAAAATGAATCGAACAGGAAATTTTTTTTAAACATTTATACTGTTATCCATGTAAAATGCATACTATTTTGAACAATAAGGTGAAAAAATTATCAACCTATGTATGAAAATAAACATTTTATTGAAGAAGATATATGAAACGGTATTTTGGACATAGCTACAGTAGTACAGTAAAACCTCGTTAATCCGGACTTATTGGGGCTCCAAGTCGTCCGGATTAACGAAAGTCCGGATTAAAACAAATAATCCTAAACAAAGAAAGACAGTGATTTTTGGGTACCCCTTGTATATAATGAAACACTTTTTGCAGATAAACTTAAATAGTATGTATATTCTGAAAATAAAAATACATATTGTACAAACAGTACATACAGTAGTTACATTTAAAACAAAAATTTACACTTGGTGTTTAGCCTACGTCCATACAAAAAATGAGACAACGAAAAAAAACAAAATTACTTTGAACATGAGGGTTGAGGTTCGTCCTCAAGTGACTGAACTGGTTTGAAGAAGGAGTTGAACTTCATTTGCCTTTCTTTTGTGTTAATTTCACAATTAACAACGCAACTAAAACGTGCTATGCAATTGACCTCTGTGGATGAACTGACGGCCTGACACGAGCAGGAGAAACACAATCGTGTGACTGAGCTACTATGGCTGACAGTAACCATGGTAACGGCACGTACGCCTTGCGCTGTGACTGCCCGCACTCGGCACATGCACACGCCGAGCGCAGTCGTACAGTGACGATAGTATGCTACTAATCAGCGTTCTGCATAGAGGATAAAATCATACCTGTAACTCTAAATATAGTACACAACATTACGTAGTATAAAATAGTAGACATTTTTATAATGAAATTTCTTACCTTTTATTCATTTTACATGGTAACCGAAAATAAAAAAAATTTAAGTTCAACCAAGTATGGTTAGGCCTAAAATTCTGGAAATAATCTTACACAAGTCAATAAATATTACAACACTGAATAATATATAACACACCCACACCACATAATAACTACTATTTTGAGCCAATAACAAAACGCACCACCAAATAACCTCGCACCACAAAAAACTATTACACTCAGCGGGGCTGGCGTACAACAAAGCAGTCTCGAAAACAGATGACTGCTAGGGACAGTAACAAAGCGAATTATGCAGACTATGGATAATTTGAAGTTTTTGGAACATGTTGACACATTAACCAGCCAGTAATTCAAAATAATAACTGTGTACTATCCAAAATACTGACCGTCTCTCAGAGAGACGCTCATACTAAGCGGGATAAATAGCACTGTCTCTGTTAGAGACGGTGTAGCACTAAAAGGGTTAAATATAAGCAAAGTAGTTCACAAATTGTCTATCTTAACTGTGTAGTGTTAGTAGTATATAATTTTTTAAATTCTTAATTTAACAAAGAATCTCAGTCATTGTATTTATCTTGTAATACAAGTTTATATATTTAACCAAGCAACACTTGGTCACTAAGGATTTATTCATCTTAACAGTAAAATGCTTATGACAGTTTCAATTATACCATATATAATATTGTTGCAGCGATGCAGAACTCTGGAGGACCAACAGCAGAAGAGTTGCTCAAGTTGTTGGACCAATGTGACCTGAGCAACAGCCATTGCTCCACACCCTGCATCTCCCCTTGCCTGTCCCTCGTGGGCGTCACCCCACGCATAAAGACTGCCAACATAACCTTCCTCAACCAGTCAACGGACCAGGCAGACCAAGCCCCCGTATGAAGTGTAACCCACCCACAAAATTTACTTGCTCTGCTTTTGGCTTTTAGGTTGTACATTATTTTATTTAACTAACTAGTCAGTAGCTATGATCAGTCTAAATTATCAAATTAACTTTATCACTTTGTAATTATATTTTTGTATTATTTTATATTGCATAGAATAATGTTAGGTGAATAAGAAATTTTCACACTGAATTCTTTAAAAGAGTAACACAAAAATATCTTGGAGAGAAAATCTCAGAATTCAGACTTCTATATGTTTGCTCTTACAGCAATGCAGACTAATAAGCAACACCCTCTATAGTTGAGGAATTATTTAACTTTCATTTTTTTCCTATATTGTAAAAATATTTTATAAAATTTTTAGTATTTTATAAATTGTCATCATTTTGTTAACCCAGTAGTATTTACTTAATATTTTAACACACTAGGTCGCTTTGGTCTTTTTGACTGTTTTTAATATTATTACATAAAAGCAGCTTATACTATTGTAATGTTATAATTAAATAGGAAATAAAACAAACACTGTTTATTTTATTTACACAGATATACATAATACTACAATATCTAACTTGGCCAAAACGAAGAAACAAAGAAAATAAACAAGAGTAATGAGCCATAAGTTTACTACAGTTATGTGTCTGCAACACATGAACTTAATTAGTATTTACACTAAAGGAAATACCTAACTCAATCATAATTATCATATATAATGTAAAAGGGTACTAAAGTTTTTACAAAAGGCCTATCACACACTAGGTTTACTTTTAGCTTCACTCATCTTGATCTTCAGCTTTTTCTATCTATCTATTAGGGGTCTGCGGTGCACCGAAAAAATCGGTACGGTACGGTTCCAGCCTTGTACCGAACCTCGGTACGGTACAAGAATTTTTTCGGTACAAGTTCGGTACGGTACAAATAGGTGAAAATTAATTCACTATCCAGTCTAGGTTGCCATCAAATATAACTGTGAAACAACTCCCGCCGAAAACATTGAATAAATCCCGATCGTTAAAGGCTTTATATTCTAAAAGTAATATAGAATGACAATACTGCCCAGATGCACGGCAAATGCAGAACGTAAGACTGACTCATAGCGTTTTGGTGAATGATCATTTAAAACAACCTCACCAGGACTTCAGACAACCAGCCATCTCCCTGCCGGCTCTAAATTATTGTGCATTCCCGGCTTATTATCGTATCCACGTGTAGCAGTTTACGCGATCAGGGAACCGTTCCTCCTTTTGACGCAACAAAATAGTCGTATGAGGCTCGTATTAGTCGTGTTTCAAATTGCGATGGGAATACTTGTGATTTTTCAATCACGATGAAAATCTTTTAAACTATGATTCATGATTCTTTAAATTGATTCGTTCTTTTTCCTCTGACAGCCTGTTGCCGATGTTAAATGACCAATACAGAACTGTAATTTGCCTTATTGATCTCGCTCTTTCGGGATTTTCACTCAAATAAAATAAAATATCATAATGTTAAGGATGTAATTGAATAAAGGAAATAAATAACTTTTATTTTTTAACAATATGTTCTGTATTTCCTCATTAGTGGAACCCCTCAAATCAGAACTAATTGGGACTGAAGCCTGTTCTTCCAGGGAAATAAATACTACGCACTTATTTCGTCACTGTATTCGCGTGATAACCAACGGGTTATACAGGTGTGCGTTCATAAGGGCTGTGACCTTGACGGGTCGAGCCTGTGCTAAAAATAAACCATTCTTCCCCTACCCTTACTAACAGGGATGCGTATCGCGCCTGTCTACTGTCTGTGTCTAGTTTAGTGAGCGTTTACCTGCTGAATTGCGTATCTATAACAACCGACGTGGCTTGGAATTACGGTCGTGTGAAGATTTTCTTCATTTCAACAGTTAAAGCATTGATTTTATAATTACGAAGTATGTAAATTCAATGGTAATAGATAACAGACTTTAAGCGAAAACCCCTGACTTTGTTAAACCTTGAAAAATAAGCTTATGTGATTAATTTTTTTTTAATTTCCAGGTATTTCTTTTTTTTATTTCTTGAGATCATGTTCAGGTATAAGGGGTTCCACTGTAATTTTAAAATATTAACCACTTTACACTAAAATAACTATTTTAGTCTAAAGAGCCCTTTGACATTTTATGAAAATGTTTGATTTAATTTGAACAATTATTGTGATTGGTTGAATTAAAAATAATAAACCAGGACAATATAAAACATAGGTCTTGGCTAGGGGGTATTGACTCAGTATATTTTATGTATTTTTTGTTCTGCAATAAAATACATTATAGTTTTTTATTTTGTTTGTTCATCCTTAGTTTCATATAGACTTGAGAAGATTATTTCCTCTTATTAATTAATTAGTTACAACATAAATTATAATGTTTAAATAATTATTAATATGTTTAATGTGATATGTTTTTTAAAGAATGGATTTAAAAATCATATTACAGTTTGAAAATTAGTACAGTAAAATATTTCTTTTGACATTGTATATCTTTTTTTAAATTCCTTTCTCAAAGTTTTCACTAATTAAGTTCTGGAAAATACTTATGAATAAAAGTATGTGATCAGTAAATGTTACTAGCGGCATTATTCTCGTGTACCGTACCGTACCAAATTTGTACCGAGAACCGAGGTACAACAATTTGTACCGTACCGTACCGACCTCATTATTTCCTGTACCGCAGACCCCTACTATCTATTCTATTCTATTCTATCTTTTTCTAATAAAGGAGTTTTCCTATTCTCCATAAGATTAACATGGGAAAGAGTATGCAGGTTTACTGTTGTGAGGAACACATAAACTATGATTTTTTAGCATAAACGTATGGATCCCAACCACATGAAGCTAAATACAAAGTTTCATCCAAAACTATTGATTAGTAAGGGAAACTAATTAACTAATTTGTCCTAATCCTAAAATTTTAAAAATTACATGGAAAAAACGCAAAAACCCCATTTTTGGAGTACAAAACCTCCCTTAAACTACCTGTTCCGATTGACCGATATGTCTAGGTGACGAACTCGTCCGAGCAAATGTAGGAATACATGTTCTACCAAATTTGGTCTAGATCAGACCATTTTTACGACAGTTATCGTTTTCACAGACACAGACACACACACACACATATATATATATATATATATATAAATTTTAACGACTATTGTTTTTAGCCTCTGGGCACCTAAATACTAAAAAATAGCATGGTCCTGGGCTTAAGTCTTGCCATGAAACCTACGGTAATAGCTTATTCCCTATGGAAAATTCGCTAAAATGACCCAAATCTGTACTTTTTTAAATTTTCAAGTGCACCCGGTCGGGCGCACCACGCGGCTTTAGTAATGTACTGATTGTCTGCCGCCATTTAAAGAGGCACTTGTGTACCTGATCGGGCGCACTATGTCACCAATGTGTTGATTTGTTTCTTTTTTTTACACGTCTGTATAGTATCTGGTCGCTGGCACTGAAAGGGTTACCTTATCAAATCTAATACTAACTTTTCAAACTAACAGACTTATCAATATACTAATAATTAAAGAAAGAATAATAATAGTTATTTCAGAAATTAAAAAAAAATATTTAAAATAGGAACTTCTTCCAAAAGTAATAATCTAAACATGTTTATGCATAAGACATTAAGACATACATTTTTGTACACCTATGTATAGTTGTATAGTTGTCTAGTTTTAATACCTATGTTTCATTAAGATGCTGTTCAATACTAAGGTGAATTTATAACAATTTGTAATTTGTATTACAATGTACAAAAAAATCATGTCTCATAGCTGATCTATGACTCCACAAAAAAATAATCTATTTAAAGATTTTACCCAGCAATTTCCCAGTTTTCACCATATATAAGGGCAATCTATTGTACAGTAGTCTGTTAATATGTTGCTTTTTCACTTTAAAAAAACTGTGATAAAGTGTGTTAGATTTAAGTCCCATCAAACATAGTATTGTTTCACTATCTTGCTGTTTTTTACCCACTTATATTTTTTATACATGTCTGTTAAATAAATGGCTATGTGTTATAAAAGATTTTGTATAATTTATACCTTTTATTATCATTTATAATATGATTTATATGTTTAAAACCCTCTGAGCGGCGGAGCTTTGAACTAAAATTTTACTTTGACTGTAACCCTTTTTCAAGTACTAAGTAAAGTGGAACTTGGTTTATAACGTCATTGAAGGGACCACACAATTAATGACGCTATATCCGAGTGACGCTATAAAAGAGGTTACTTAATTTAAAACCGAGGAAAAATAGGGAAACACATTGCCCCCCCCTTAACCATAGTCTTAAAAGAAGCAGGTGTCCACTGCAATCCCAATCAAGCCTACAAATGCCGTCAACCTCCACTCAAGCCGGTTACCGTTTATTTAAGGTGGCCCCCTCCACTATACCACACTTTGGCAAGCCAAATTGGGATTGCTCATGATTGAGATTCGAACCCTCATCCTTCTGATTGACTTCAACTGTTGCACTTTTCAGTACAACGGTTTAGACCACTACACCAAAGGACCACCATCTGAGAAAGTGCTTGATAGGCTATAAAAAGCATACTATAACGGCATAACAGCAAACTCCACGAGGCATTATTTCACGCATTAGTTAGATTGCAGGTGGCAGTCCCGTAACTGTTGGGGGCAGAGTTAAAAGGAGAGATTGAGAAAGGAGATCGAGTAACTAAAGAAAAATTCACACTTTAATTTTTCATAAACTGTTTAACTGGGAGACATGTCAGTTAACTATTAATAAAAACAGGAGTAAAATCAGTTACTTGACATTAGAGCGGTGATAATTGTGAAGATATCTTACGATAGACTGAAACGTATATGGATGAGATCAAAAGTTGCGGATAGCCTCTGAGGTGTGAATCTCCAAGTGGGTGTAGAGGGTATTCTAATTTTTTTGGGGGGAGGGGCAGGTGGTAACTCTTTATGAGTACACCCGCTCCTGTGAGGGTAATGTAGTGACTCCACCGTTAGGCGGTGTATACCCAAACTAAACCCACCTTCCCCCATCCGTCCAGATTGTATGAGCAACTTACATACGGACAAATAGACTTCATTTGGGCAAATCACAGAATTAGCTTTTCAGCTGTAGCTGCTGGATTACCTCTTGGAGTGCAATTGCCTCAGCGGCTTTCCTGTAAACATGCTGTTTTAAACACAGGGGTGAGTCCAGGGTGACAACCAAGTACTTCACGGACGTCTTCCCACTCCGTCTAGCTGGATCTCGAGTGGAACTGCTCTTGGCAATTTTCATATCTTCCTGAAGCAAATGGCATTACTTTTATCCTCGTTGATTTTGATACGCCACTGGAGGAGCCATGGTGACAGGGCATCCATCTGTGTCTGCATCATCCTCACGGCATGGATGGGGCGACAGCTTCTGTAGTGCAGTAGTGTGTCATCAGTGTAAAGCGACAACGTTACTCCTGGAACAGTTGGCATCTCATTAGTGTAAACAAGGTAGAGGACCGAACCCAGGACACTGCACTGGGGTCCTCCGCCTCCACCGGACATGTCGTAGATAGCGCCCCCTCGAAGCATATCTGGAATTGGCCACCCTCTAAGTAAGACTTGAAGAGATGAACTGCTGCTGCCAGGAGCGGGGACTCGCTGAGCTTAAGGAGAAGACTCTCGTGCCAGACCTTGTCGAACGCCTTGCTAACATCCAGTAGCACTGCAACAGAGCACAAGTTAATGTTATGGTTTCGACCAGCTTCGTAATCACCTGTATCAGCTGTCGCATGGTAGTGTCCGTGATGAAATCCAAACTTCTCCGGCTTTATGTATCCATCCAGGAAGGGGGATATCCTGGAAAGGAACAGGCGTTCGAGATCGCTGAGAGTAGGAGAATGGGGCAATGGTTTTCAGGGAAAAAGTGATTCTTGCCTGGTTTCGGGATCAAGATTATCTTCGCGGACTTACCGCGAATAAGAAATATCTAATAATAAAATAGGCAGTGGTTAAATTAATAAAATGGATGGATCTCACCAAGGTTGCAGAACAGTAATGGTGTCCACTTACAATTTCACTTCACCAACCACAGAGTGTAACTGTTACTGTGTAAATTACACACACGTTAACAGAGAGCACAGGGAATTAATGGTGCGCTGGGTACAAAGGATCACAACTGACCATGGAGTGGGGCAACGCATGTCTCCGTAGCCGGTAGAATACTAACGAAAAGTTGGATATCTTGTAAATAGCTACTAGCATTTCTTCTTTTCATATCTTCCTGAAGCAAATGGCATTACTTTTATCCTCGTTGATTTTGATACGCCACTGGAGGAGCCATGGTGACAGGGCATCCATCTGTGTCTGCATCATCCTCACGGCATGGATGGGGCGACAGCTTCTGTAGTGCAGTAGTGTGTCATCAGTGTAAAGCGACAACGTTACTCCTGGAACAGTTGGCATCTCATTAGTGTAAACAAGGTAGAGGACCGAACCCAGGACACTGCACTGGGGTCCTCCGCCTCCACCGGACATGTCGTAGATAGCGCCCCCTCGAAGCATATCTGGAATTGGCCACCCTCTAAGTAAGACTTGAAGAGATGAACTGCTGCTGCCAGGAGCGGGGACTCGCTGAGCTTAAGGAGAAGACTCTCGTGCCAGACCTTGTCGAACGCCTTGCTAACATCCAGTAGCACTGCAACAGAGCACAAGTTAATGTTATGGTTTCGACCAGCTTCGTAATCACCTGTATCAGCTGTCGCATGGTAGTGTCCGTGATGAAATCCAAACTTCTCCGGCTTTATGTATCCATCCAGGAAGGGGGATATCCTGGAAAGGAACAGGCGTTCGAGATCGCTGAGAGTAGGAGAATGGGGCAATGGTTTTCAGGGAAAAAGTGATTCTTGCCTGGTTTCGGGATCAAGATTATCTTCGCGGACTTACCGCGAATAAGAAATATCTAATAATAAAATAGGCAGTGGTTAAATTAATAAAATGGATGGATCTCACCAAGGTTGCAGAACAGTAATGGTGTCCACTTACAATTTCACTTCACCAACCACAGAGTGTAACTGTTACTGTGTAAATTACACACACGTTAACAGAGAGCACAGGGAATTAATGGTGCGCTGGGTACAAAGGATCACAACTGACCATGGAGTGGGGCAACGGCATGTCTCCGTAGCCGTAGAATACTAACGAATAGTGGGATATCTTGTAAATAGCTACTAGCATTTCTTCACCAACACTTTGATTTTATAGTCCATAGTTCAGTTATTAGCACTCTGACATTTTTCAAAAAGGGGGGAAAATACTAAATTTGTTAAAACACTACATGATAATATAAACCAGTTTACTTAAAAGTAAGAATAAAAGATTTAATAAGGGGTAGAATATCCTTACTAAACCCAAGCCGGAGTCAATATGTAATGTACTCCTGTACATATTGACTCTTTCACAACTACGGTACTGCAAGAATGAACAGTGCTGTCTGGAAAAGTCAGATAACGACAAATAAAGTTTTATTTTGGGCAACCTGTCATCTACTCATTAGACAATTCAAATATTTGAGTATAAAACCACAGTAAAAGTAGTCATTGACTATGCATCGACGAATATTATCGCGGTAAATAGATGCTAATAATTACTTTTCACTGCCATCGACACGGGCGTGTTGATCACAACTAGGAGGGTTTAAGCCAGCAATTTAGTCTTTTGCTCGCCGCTTGGCTGTATTCGAGACTGCATTCAACCATCAATTTTGCATACAATTAGCTTAACTTCATAGGTGCTTCCATGGACATTGTTACTTACGACACATCTACGAAAAGATTGAGAAATGGAATTACTCATGCAGCTTTTGTTGAGGAGCTAGGATTCCTTCTCTTCAGTCTACACCCCTTTCACAAGACCCGCTGTGTGCCGGACGGCGCGTTCAAACGTGCTGTCTGGCGTAAATGGCAAATGGGATGTGTTTACACACGGTCCGGCGCACACCACATGGCGCTTCTGTTATTTTGTCTGTCCAGTTGTGGACCTGCTATTGAAATGTTAACTTTGAGGGAGAAAACAGTGTTAACGATGTACTTGCTATAGAGAAGGCGAAAAAGAAGAAGGAACAGGCGGTTTTGGATTCATCCATTGGTTCAAGATCGACAAACATCTGAGACCTTCACAGTTATATTTTACTCATGCGTGAAAGTGAGGAAAAATATTTTCTTACTTCCGCATGACAGTTAAAACATTTTATGATCTTCGTGATAAACTAAAAGGTAAATTGAAAATGCAAAGACTCTAACATGAGTAACGCCAGCCAATGGAAATGCTTGCCATTTCAATAAGGTAAGTTTATAAATAAAGTAAAGGAATTGGTATTTGCAAATGTGGTGCACATTTTTTAAAAGACTGATTTTGGAACATGTGGCGTGCGCCGGACCGTGTGAGATACACCAATAAGAACCAATAGCTCTTCGCCAAGTTGTCCAGCATGGCCTCCGCATATGTTGGGTAGGGGAGTCTGGCAGCAATCCAAGTGCCACGCGTCCAGATGTTGTATGGAAAGACTGGTATACTTCCATAGCCCAACGCCACACCAAGCGTTGCGTGTGCCGTACGGCTCACGCCATATCGTGTGAAAGAGGCCTAAGAAAACCAATCTTCCTGAATGTCACTCACCTTCTGCTTCAGTAATAAGTGATGTGTGGGAAATAATGTCTATGATGGGTGTGAAAGTAATCTTGTCTCAACTAACCGGTGTCTCTATATTTGCATGTGTAAAGTAAGGGAACTAATTTTAATGAAACCTATGTAAATTAGGCATTTTAGAGGTAAGAATAATGTTATAATTAGAGGTGTGCGGATATCCGAAAATTCGGTTCGGATCGGATATCCGAAACCGATCCGAATGTATTTAAGATATCCGGTAATATCCGATAAATATCCGAATTTTCGGATAGACTGTATATTTCAGTAATTTGAACAAAAACAACGAGATTTTCGTCGAGTTAATACCCGCGAAGCCGGAATAATTTTTGCTTAAAAGACGTATTACGTAGTCTTTCATAAAATCAATGTCGTTGACTGGTAGACGCGATACACTTATAGCGATTCAAATCGCTAAGCATTATGACAACGTGAAATATATCCCGAAAATATGTGTTCTTGAAGAGTGAATCTATAATTACACTAAACAGTATATTTAGAAGTTTGGAAAGATCAGGATTTTGAATGATTTTAATTGGTTTAGATATTAAAATTAAATTTCAAATCATTATTCTGAATTAACTAATCGATAATAAACAATGAAATAGTAGTAGTTAAAAATTGAGAGAACTGGAACAGCAATGCTATTAAATGGCTGAGAGAGCTGGAACAGGGTGAAGGCATATGGATGAGAGAACTGGAACACTGAGAGAACTATAACAGCGGTACGAAAATTTTACGTCAATCATTGGGGCATTGTTAATAAATTCTTCGTATGTAAATAATGGTTCACTTTTTTATAATAGTAATTTTGTTGAAATTTCACATACATTTCGTAAAGAATTGCTAGTTGGTTTTTAGACGGATCCAAATTCATATCATAGTGGTACGAAAATTTTACTTGAGAGAACTGGAACAGCCGTGCTATCGCTGAGACAGATAGCACAGGGTAAATGCATATTGTAAATAGAGTTCTCAACGTGACATATAGCTACTCAGGTAATTGTAGGTGACATACAGGTAGTTTTACAGGTAATAGCGATACATGTATTATTATATAATGCTTAATAGATCGATGGACACTTTGTATAGCAAAGTCAATTTAGCTCAGTGGTAAAATGATGTGATTTATAAAGAGTTGATACTCCTGAACTAGCTTGACTTTTATCAACTTTTGATCTATTCAACTTTACTTGCTTTATTAATTAATTAAGACTTTGTTTCATTAGTTTATGTAATATTTGTTTAAGTAAAATTGTTTCTTAAATATTTCTATGTACTTGATGGGTAAGTATGGTTTTGTAAGATATGTTTCAGGTGGTGTAGTGGTCATATCGGCGTAGGGGTTGGCGATCCCACCGCCCAGTGGCGCTGTCACTGCAATCAGCCTCCCTGACTCTCTACTCTCCTCTTGAGCAGGGTCTTTTCTATCTACCCACGTTTCTTCTCCCCTCCAATGCGTGGATAGACTGTCTTCATCTATCTGTACAAACCCATTCTCTTCTTCTTCTCCCATCTTCTCCCCTGCTCTTCCGCTTTGTTTCAGGCCAACTCAAGGTGTCACGTGAACCGTGCCGAGGAGTGGATGGCACCAGGCCTTATATATGGTGTCTAGAACGGTACCTGCAGGATACCGGGCGACCTCCTGCAGTAAGTAGCCTTACCTGGACATGCGGGGCTCTGTTCAGGCGGACGGATACTTCCCTAGCTACTCGTGGGAACAGACATGGAAGAAGAAAAACAAATAAAAAGAATTCAGGGCAGGATCAACTGCCGCGGGCAAGTACCGCACAAGCTAATACTAAGAACACAGGGCAGGAGCAACTGCCACGGGCAAGTACCGCACAAGTGAATACCAAGAACACAGGGCAGGAGCAACTGCCGCGGGCAAGTACCGCAAGACACAGGAGGGGGGGTCAAAGGTATCGACCGTTGGCTAGATACCCAAAACTGGGGGAACCAGGGGGTAAGGACGACCCTCGTAGACAGGGACTGAGTGGGGCAGGTACCCGCAGATACCTTCGACTCCTGGAGCAGGGCATGGAACCTGACGAGGCCAGGAAGAGGGTTGAAGAAAGGAAGGCAGCAGGGCAGAACGAACCTGCGTCCAGTCAGGGGAAAAGGGGTACGCAGGAGATCACCCCACCCCAGAGGGAGTACGATGCTAAGAGGAGGAGAGTGAGTACAGAGGGTTCACCCTACGCACCTGCACGTGGGCAAGCAACCACATATGCAGAAACCACTAAACTCGTCAAAGTTGCTGTACTCCCAAAGGAGTACCCTAAATTGAGGCTGGGGAAGGAGGAGCTTTCACAGCTAGAGGACGCTATCATCAGAGAGATAGCGAGAGGTACCTCGTGCAAGGTTAAGTTTGCGGGCGTGCACTTCAGGCCTCGGTATATGCTGGTGGAGTGCATCAACCAAGAAACTGCTGACTGGTTGAGGAGTAAGGCCACCAAGCTGCAGAAGTGGAAGGGGGTAGAGCTGATGGCGTGCCTTGGGGACGATATACCCAAGGCTCATAACGTCATGATCTTCTTCCCAAGAAGCAAAGGCGAGGACGACAAGTTCATCCTGTCCCTGGTTGAATGCCAGAACGAGGGGCTTGGTACCCAGACGTGGCAGGTTCTGAGGAGTAAAGAGGAGGGACAGGGAAAGCTCCTGCACACTGGGATTGATGACCAGGCATGGGAGCAAATCAAGAAGGAGGAATTCCAAATTTTCTACCGATTTGGGAGGATCCCTGTGCATGCGCGCAAGCCCACGGAGAAGGAGGCAGGCGAGAAGTCGGGAGACTCCAACCAGGAGGAGACTAACCAGCCAGGGGGAGCTGAGGGAAGCGATGTACAGGGCAATGACCTGGACCTCTCTAGCCTCAATATAGCAACCCCCAAGATGGCAGAGAGTATGGAGGAAGAGGAGGAGCAGGCACTGCTAGATGGCGAGGAGGATGCCCTCCCTCAAGAAAAAGTTGGGAAGGGGTCTCCTCCTCTCCTCAACTTTAGGATAGCCCAGGTAAACCTTCATCATGCCAAGGGAGCCTCGGCCTTGGTCTTGAGAAGATTTTCCCGGGAGGGACAGATGGTGGTGCTGATCCAGGAACCCTGGGTCCTCAGAAAGAAGATTATGGGCCTCCAGAGCAAGGATGCAAAGGTAATTTGGGACACTAGGGAGGGTAAACCTAGGGCTTGCATTCTGGTAAGGAATTATACGAGGTGTATGTGTGTCACAGAGTACCTATCACGGGACCTAGTGCCAATTAGAACCTGTCTAAGCATAGGGGGCACCGACCGTGATGTGATCCTGGCCTCTGGATAATTTGATGCTGAGAGGGAATGCCCTCCTCCAGAAGTCCAGGGCCTGGTAGAGTACTGCGACAGGATGGGACTGCCGCTGATCTTGGGATGTGACGCAAATGCGCACCACACTGTGTGGGCTAGCAGCAACATCAACAGGAGAGGTGAGAATCTCCTGGAATTTATTGTAAGATCTAATCTAGAGATAATGAATGTAGGGAGTAAACCTACCTTCGTAACGAAGAACAGAAGGGAGGTGCTAGACCTCACACTGGCTAGTAACAGTGTGAGGGGTAACATCGAAAGGTGGAGGGTGTCTGATGAGCCCTCTCTTTCTGATCATAGGATTATAGAATTTAGTCTGGTGGGGACGATCACGGGTAATACCCATGGCAGAAACCCCAGAAATACGGACTGGGAGAAGTATAGGTCGATATTAGGCTGTAATATGGACCAATTGAGCTCTCAGGTTTCTAGCAACTTTGAGGTGGAAGAGGCTGTGGAGAATCTGAACACAGCCATTATGGACGCATATGTCTCTAGCTGTCGGGTCAAAAAGGAACCAGCCAGTCGGGATGTCCCCTGGTGGAACAACCGACTATCAGAATTAAGGGTGGAAACTAGAAGGCTGTTCAATAGGGCAAAAACAGATGGAGGGTGGCAAAGGTACTCCAAGGCCCTTACTCTGTACAACAAAGAGATAAGGCGAGCAAAAAGGGACAGCTTCAGGAGGTTTTGTGGGCAAATTACCTCTATTCCAGAGGGGGCCAGATTGCACAAGACCTTGGTTAGGGACTGTACTTATGGGACAATGTCACTAAAAACCCCGGCAGGGGGCTATACAGAGGATGAGGTTCAACACACTCTCCTTCTCCTGGAGACGCATTTCCCAGGGTGCAGACCGCTGGGGGGGGTGACAACAGAACCAAGAGCAGTTAGATCTCAAAAGGATGACTGGAAAGTGGCTAAAGCAGTCGTTTCACCAGGGAGGTTAGAATGGGCCATCAACTCTTTCGAGCCCTTCAAGTCGCCGGGAATAGATGGCATTCTCCCGGCACTACTCCAAGAGGGGAAGAGGGAGATACTGCCCTACCTCTTAGGGGTGATGAGATGTAGTTTAGCAACGGGGTACATACCCTCGAAATGGAGGAGGGCAAGGGTAACCTTCATTCCAAAAGCAGGCAAAAAGGACAATAGTCAACCTAAGTCCTACCGTCCCATAAGTCTAACCTCTTTTCTGTTGAAAACAATGGAAAAGATGGTGGACAACCACATAAGGTCAGAAGTGCTGAGGGATTACCCTCTACATCAGCAACAGCATGCATATCGGGCGGGAAGATCAACAGATACTGCCCTATATGAGCTGACAAAAGTGATCAGGCTAGCACTGGACGGGAAAGAGACCGTTTTATGTGCCTTCCTGGACATAACAGGAGCCTTTGATAACACCTCTCATTTATCAATAGAGGGGGTACTGGAAGGTAGAGGGGTTGACAAGACCACAACCCGTTGGATTAGGAATATGCTGTCAACAAGAACGGTGGAAACACACGTAGGAAATAGAATTATTCAAATGGGTACAGTGAGGGCCCCTATTATCACCCCTCCTTTGGAGTCTGGTAGTCGATGAGCTTCTTGGGAAACTAACCAGGAAGGGCTTGCGATGCATCGGATATGCAGATGATGTGGTCATCATCGCAAGAGGGAGGTTCGAAAACACTCTCTGCGATCTAATTCAGGGGGGGCTTGACTGTACAGAGGCTTGGTGTGAGTCTGTGGGGCTGTCAGTCAACCATAAGAAGACATCACTTGTGCCTTTCACAAGAAAGAGGAGACTTGAGCATCTGAAGACCATCAGGCTTGGGGGGGAGGAGCTTGAGTGGAAATCAGAAGTGAAATTTCTAGGGTTAATACTAGATAAGAAACTTATGTGGAATAGACACATAGAGGAGGTGACCAACAGGGCTAGTAATAACCTGATGACATGCAGGAGATATGCGGGGAAGATGTGGGGTTGTAACCCATATATACTAAGAAGTATGTATACCCTGTTAGTGAGACCTATCATTACATATGGGTGCGTGGTCTGGGCTGGTAGAACCAAAGTTGAAGCAACAAAGAAAGCCCTGGAGAAAGTACAGAGGCTGGCATGCGTTATCATTACAGGAGCTATGAGATCCTGTCCCACTGCTGCCCTGGAGGTGATCTTGAATCTGACACCCCTACACTTTGAGGTAGAGAGAACAGCAAGGGAGACCTTGCTTAGAATGGAGAAGACTGGCTTTGACACTTCCTCCACAATTTGCGGGGAGCTACTTCCGCCAGGCCTAAGGGACCTGATGAAACGACCAAGGGATTCCATGGTAATAAAGTATAACTTTGAAAGGAAATTCCATGTGGAGCTACGAAATAAACTTAGCTGGGACGGGAAAACCCTAAATTCCCTCGGGAATCAGGTCATCAGGTGGTATACTGATGGCTCTAAGACCGAGGAGGGGACTGGTGTAGGGGTATTTGGTCCCAGGATCAAATACAACGAATCACTGGGGCGTTCCCCCAGCATATTCCAAGCAGAGGTCAAGGCCATAGAAAGGTGTGCACACTTCAACCTAAGCAGAGGATACATGAAAAGGGAGATTGTGATCCTCTCAGATAGCCAGGCTGCCATTGGAGCCTTGAGCTCAGCAGCCTTCAGATCCAAGATGGTCTGGGACTGTCGGAGCAGTCTAGATCAATTGGGGAAGAACAACAAGTTGTCACTACTTTGGGTACCTGGGCACCAAGGTGTCCAGGGGAATGAAGTAGCAGACAAACTGGCTAGGGTAGGGGCAGCCACCCCCTTTGTTGGACCGGAGCCAGGATGTGCACTGGAGGACTCCTTTTTCAAGAAGAAATTAAAGGAGGAAGAGAAGGAAGCCAAAGGGAAAGCCTGGACTGTTCATCCAGGATGCCGACAGGCTAAGGAAATGCTTGGAGGGCATAATATAAGAAGGTCTGAGACCATGATCAGGCTTAAGAAAAACGATCTAAGGATACTGACGGGATTTCTAACCGGACACTGTAGGCTCAGGGGTGATCTGAGCAAGATGGGCATTGTCCAAGAGGGTGAATGACGCTTCTGCCAATCTGGGGAGGAAACACCTAGACACCTATTGGCTGAGTGTGACGCGATAGGTCAGAAGAGAGCCAGAAGCTTGGGAACACACCAGGTGGCGGTGGAGGATTTTCCAAAGTTAGAACCCCTCGTTATACTAAACTTTAAGGCATTAGGACTAGAGGGGGTTCTCTAGGCAAGAACTAGAGACTAGTCTGGGGGGCACAATACATCTCATAGGTCGCGGTGCAATCTTTCCCCTAGATTTTATCAAGTATCAAGTAAGGTGTAGTGGTCAACGCTTCGCTCTTCCACGACAGCGGATAGGGTTCGAGACCTTCTCCAGGTAAGTTTTTTTTTTAATTCTGACTTATTTTTAATCTAGAACTTATTTTCTACTCGGAAATTAGTTATTTCCAAAATTTAAAGAAAATCCTTAGAGCCGTTTTCGAGATCCTTGAGCAAATATATATATACAAAAAAAAAAATTTTAAGCGCTACTGATAATAACGGTCCCTGCTCATTTAGTGTCTAAAAATAAATATTATTTTCCCAATGTTCTTTTTAGATTTAGGTAGCTTGAATAAATCATAAAACGGAAATTACCTTCATTTTTAATTATTGAAGATTTTAAGCAATTTTTAGGTATTAAAATTTTCATCTGGATGAGCCAGTTCAGTTAATAATAATTAGCTAATAAATCCTATTCAATTAAAATATTCACACAATATACACTATTTACTGCTAGAAAAAGTTAAAATAACCACACATCAACAAAAATGTCAAAAAACAAGGTTTGCGAAAGTGAAAACAGCTCGCTGTAATGACTCGTGAGTTTTCCCGTTAAAAGCAGTACGGGAGCTCACGAATAAGGGCCAAAGTCGCCTAGCAACTAATTTCAGTCACTAAATATTTCAATAAAGCTGCCAAATAGCTTTTGTGTGTGCATAGAGGCTAAAGCAACAAACCATGCACCCTATTGGTTGTTTCACGAACTACAGCACAGTAAATTTGGCAAAATGATTGATTGCGAGTAAACTCGTTTACCGCGCCGTGCGACCCTACTGTGCTGCAAGAAAAGTCATCAGCCTCCTGGTATGGGATAGCATGTTAGGTCTCTGAAAACAACTTAAAAACATTTAATTAAACACTGTTAAACAAGCAGAATGGTACTTTAGCTTCTATAGAAGATAATTACAATAACTTTCTCTTTGTGTTCCTGAATTGATTTGAAAGTTTTTGTAAATTAGCTATAACAAGTAGGCAAATTCAAACAAAAATAGTAAATTGGATCACAAATGGAATTAAGATATCAGCAGAAAGAAAAAAATCTCCATCAGAAAGCACAATGGAACAGAAATCCTGAGTTTTAAAATTACTTAAAGAAATACAATTATATATTTTTTTTTAAATTCAAAAAATGTTTGCTCAGCAAATCTTGAATCTAATGATGTTTTTTTGCAAAATCAAATAAAACAGAAATTGGGCCTAAACAATCCTTCTGAAATACCAATTGAAAAACAAGTAAAAAATGAGAAATCAATCAAAACTTAATGGTGTTATGTCGGTGGCTAATAAATTTAACCCATTCCCGTCGGACTGAATAGTCTACGCCTGAGGCCCTTCGATCTGAACGAAAATCGAGAATTGTTCACTACGACTGCACGTCTATTAGCTTGATAGATTGAACGGTAACTTCATGAATTATATGTTTTGATTTGTTTGTCCTGTTACTTATACCCTTTAACCGCGTACACAATCACTTTTAGCAAGAAAAAAACTATTACTGTACTTTTTCACCAGTTCCAAGCGGTAGGCTTAGAAACAAGTAGGTACTGCTGTTTCATCAACACTTATTTTATTTTCAAACAATTCCATTGTTTCACTTGGAACTTCTAGTTACCTGCAGTAATAAATAGTTAATAAATCTTAAAAAAATATTCAATATTACTATGTTCTAATCAATAAATACAATCGCTTAACAAATTGTGCGAACAAGAAAATAATTTACTGTCAATACGGAACATTAGACCCTAAATACAATGATTTAAAGAGGACACCAAAACCATCTATCTGATGAGATATGAACTAGCACACCTATCGGTGGGAAAAAGAACTGCGTCGAACGAAATATAAGCAGGCAACGCACATTGTTTTGCTCATAAACGCCCCGCAGACACATGGCGCACATCTTTAGACATCTGACTAGCGAAATATGCAGACGTGCAATGTGTGTCATTAGACAGGAATGGGTTAATGAGTACTTTCTAAGCTCTGCTGTTACTGTATATCAAATTTAAGATAAAGAAATATCCCCATCGCAGCAGACCTGCGCACTCAGCGAATTTCCAAAATAATAATATAATAGTAATAATAATATATGACAAGATTTATAAAAATCTGTCCATAAAACGTGAAAATTATTTGCCTATTCTCCAAAAGATTAACATGGGCATGAGTGTGCAGGTTTGCTGCTGTAAGGAACACTGAAAGTAGGCATTTATACCAACTTTCATCAACATCTGTCCATAAATAAAGGAGTTTTCCTATTCCCTATATGATAAACATGGGAAAAGAGTATGCAGGTTTGCTGCCATGATAAACACATACACTATGATTTTTAAGCATAAACGGGTGGGTATCAACAACATGAAGGTAAATACCAAGTTTAATCTAAAAATATTGATTAATATGGGAAATATTATTTTTTCCTTATCCTCCATAAGATTAACATTGGAGCCCCAAAATACAATGTACTGTGTTTAGACTTTTTAATATCTCGGTAACCGTTGGAAAAAACTTTAAGAAACTCAATTGTGCAGTTTTTTAAGCTGATTTTAGTGATGAAAGATTAAATCTAAAAAATTTTTAAATTACATATGAAAAACGCAAAAAACCCCATTTTGGGGTACAAAAACCCCCCAAACTACCCGTTCCCATTGAACGATATGTCTGGTTTACGAACTCGTCCGAGCATTTGTAGGAATACACGTTACTACCAAATTTGGTCTCGATCGGACCATTTCTACGAGAGTTATCGTGTTCACAGACACATATATATATACATATATATATATATATACATATGTATAAAATAACGACTATTGTTTTTGGTCTCTGGGCACCTAAAGAAGAAAAAATAACATGGTCTCGGGCTTAAGTCTCGCCGTAAGACCTACGGTAACAGCTTCTTCCCTATGGGAAATTCGCTAAAAACAATAGGTTTTCTTAGAGGAAAAATAATTATAAATAATCAATACCCCCGTCGCAGCAGACCTGCGTACTCAGCGAATTTCCAAATCAATAATATAATATTAATAATATATGACAAGTTTGGTCAAAATCTGTCGATAAACATGAGAATTTTTGCCTATTCTCCATAAGATTAAAATGGGAAAGAGTGAGTAGGTTTGCTGCTGTGAGGAACACTGATAGTAGCCATTTATACCATCAAAAATTTTATTTTTAACATTTATACCAACGTCTATATGAATAACATGGGAAAAGAGTATGCAGGTTTGCTACCATGATAAACACATTAACTATGATTTTTAAGCATAAACGGGTGGGTATCAACAACATGAAGGTAAATACCAAGTATAATATAAAAATATTGATTGATATGGGAAATATTAATTTTTCCTTATCCTCCATAAGATTAACATTGGATCCCCAAAATACAACATACTGTGTTTAGATTTTTTAATATCTCGGTAACCGTTGGAAAAAACTTTAAGAAACTTAATTGTGCAGTTTTTTAAGATGATTCTAATGGTGAAAGATAAAATTAGAAATTTTTAGAAATTACATGTGAAAAACGCAAAAAACCCCATTTTGGGGTACAAAACCCCCCCAACTTCACGTTCCCATTGACCGATATGTCTGGTTTACAAAATCGTCCGAGCATTTGTAAGAATACACGTTTCTACCAAATTTGGTCTCGATCGGACCATTTCTACGAGAGTTATCGTGTTCACAGACACATATATATATATAAATTTTAACGACTATTGTTTTTGGATTCTGTGCACCTAAAGAAGAAAAATTAACATGGTCCCGGGCTTAAGTCTCACCATGAGACCTACGGTAATAGCTTCTTCCCTATGGGAAATTCGCTAATAATATCATGTTCACAATTCAAATTTAGAAAATTTTCTGTGGGTGAAATGAGAAAAACGGTATTTTTCTCTTAGAAATTCAAGTGCATCTGGATAGGATGAAATTCCTATTTTTATAATAAAAAAATTATAAGTATTGTTGAAATTCCTTTGTGCAGAATTGTATCTCAGTCCTTGAAATATGGGGGTTTTCCTAAAAAACTATAGTTTGCAGAAGGTAAACCTATTTTTAAGAAAGGAAATTAAATAAGCCCTCTGATTATCAACCGATCGCATTGCTACCAAGCTTCTCAAAAATAGTAGCTATTCAATTGATAGAATTTCTGGAAAATAATAGCATGATAAGCTCATCATAATTTGGTTTTCGAGCTGCTTGGTTTAAGCACCCAAAAAGCCGTCACCAATATGATGAATAACATAGTGCAGGCGATGGATGGAGCGCAGAGGACTATGAGACTTCTCTGTGATCTGTCTTAAGTCTTGACTCTTAAGTTTGACTTTTCATGATATACTAAGGCTTTTTGTTGATAACCTTGTCTATATTATATATATATCTATATATCTATAATATATTATATCTACATCTATATAACCTTGCCTTGTTGATATACCTTGTCTTTGTTAATAACTCTCACAGGGTAGGTCAAAACAATATTAAGTGTACAGTTTGATTTGTGAAATGATGAGTGAAAAAACTTCCTCAAGTCCAATCACAATCACTTGGTAATTCGCCAAGGTCAATTTACTGCTCATAATAATTTAACACACCTTCAACTCATTCATTAGTTTTATTATGAAGCCCTAACCAGGATGAAATAAATACAGCTTTTTTAGTTTTCCATTTAGATATAATTCAATCTTAAGAATATTGCAGACTGAAGAAACACTCTTACAATTTGTAATAATCAATTGATTATAAATCCAACTCGTACCTGACAAACAACTCGATTCGATTTGAATTTAATTTGCAGCAAATAAAAAAAATTTTAAACCAATATAATCATACCATGCATGTTTAAATAATTATATTTTCTTATAAAAAAGGAATAATATAAGATATAAATATGTATACTTTCAATAAATTTATAAAAAAGAAACAGGAATCAAAACGTACTCAATTGATAAAATTGCCCAATTAAAAACATTGACTAAAATATAAATATGGCAAATATTAAACTAATAAACAATGATTAGTTACATTTATATTAAAATGAAATAAATAAACTTCTACACGTCTTTATTTTGTGCCATTTTTTGAGAAAAAGATCAATTTCCTAAATTTTTTATAATTTTTATAACTAGAAACCAAGGGAAGAAAAAGGTAGGGTTACTCCGGGTTAATCAAGAAGCTGTTGACAACACAACTCATAACTACAATTAACCAATGAGTGAGGGATATTTTACCGATTCAACACTTTTATATGACACACTCCAACACTAAATGTTTAGGTATATTTAAGGTACTACAATCAAAATTCAAAGCAGCTTTAAAAAATTTAGGCCAACTTACAATTAATTATATTACAAAAATATATGCTTCGGAATGTGGTTTTAAACCTCCAAATATCAGGCTTGTGGGTTTCTTATGTTAAAAATTAATAAAGCACATACTGATGCAGTAATTTACATACAGAAAACATATAATTTTCCCCAAAATAAATACAGCCTTCCATTTTCAACTGGCAGATTGAGCATAGTCACGAGTTGTTGTGCAGGCAGCCCTACCTTCTTCACACACCTACGAGTTCGCTCAATATTCGTCCAAATCATATACATCGTTCATCTCTAGTTCGTCGCACTGCATGCTCTGGAAATCCACTTTGTACCGTAGTAGGCCTAAAACAATGGAAAAAGTCAAATAGTGCTAAGTTAAAGCAACAATAATAAATATTTTCACATTTGTTTTTTTTATTTCTGAATTACATAGCACAAATGTTAATAATTAATTCCCTCAAGTCTGCCTTGAGATCCACATACAAGGATCACAAGGCAGACTTGATGTAATATAACATTAACAATAACTTAAATGAGAGACTAAATTTCTCTTAGCTAACTCCTTTTTTTAATTTAATGTGAATTTTAAAATCCTTAAGAACAATTTAAAATCAACCACTTGATTTATTATAATTAATAATTACTATTAATTACTTGTCAGACAGAAACAAAGTTCTAAAGTAACTTTAATAGCAGTAATTCAAATTAAAAATTGGAACCTAGACTGTGGACCAATTTTGTATTTTGGGGACCCCAAACGACAAAAATATGACATAATATTACTCATTCAGAACTTTTTGTAACCTTGGTAGATTTTAAAGGTAATTAGGACCATGGACATCTTGGATACAGGAAAAATCGAATAATATGGAGGTTATGTGCTCTAGTGTAGAAATTGTGAAAAACAAATAAAAAAATATTTTATTTTTTAAAAAGTTTTACGAAAGAGATTTCGTTATTTTAAACAATCTTTTATTGCTTAGTGGATTAACATTTGCCCCCTCTTCGATGACACAATGTTACAATGTTGAAAAACTTAAATGTCATAAGGATTACATTTCTCTTGTTGCTTTATTTAAGAAATAGCATCACAGAATGATTTGAAACCGTCCGTCCAAGTGTAATATTTTCTGAGGAATCTCGACCATGCCATCGCCACTAATCATAAATATCTTTGCTGTTGATTTGATTTTCAACTAATAACATGGCAAAATGAGCTAGTCGATTCACAGTTTTCTGTTATGTCACTTGTCTTGCATGACCATCTAAACCAAATAGGTTTTCTATGACTTCTGGATTGTAGTTACCCCATCCTACTCCAAAGCAATCCAATGAGCTACATCTTTCAACAATTTTTTTGAGGCATCTTTTACAGACAATCCGTCATCCAGATTTTCAATAAAGTAAACCCTCTCATATCCGGATCTCTCATATCCGGACCCTCCGATATCCAGACGTGATTTTGAAAGAATACAAAAATTTGAAAACATTCTAAGAGGCCAATGTTTGTTAACACAGTAGTCGCGAATGATGTTTGAAGGCCGGTTAGTAGTGCACCAGTTGCCGAACACGAGTGCCGGGTTGAAGCGATGTGGACAGCGGTAATGTTCAAAAGCAGAGAAGAGGGAACGATGAGTCACCCTTGTCCCGAGCGCTTCTCTCCGTATTCTGTGCTATTTGGTGCAAGGTCACTGACTCACGAAACAATAAACCACCCCGTCCCACCAGTCCCTACCCACCCCATTAGCCAACGCATCACATGTACTGTAGTGACAACATCCGCATCAGTGGTCAGTGTCACCTTTGTTTTGATTGAGTGACCTACTCTTTCTTTCAACGGTTTGTTTTAGTTTCTATTACTCTACATACTGTATCACTTTATACTGTATTACATATTTTTTTAAGTTTTGATGTCATTAAAGTATTACAAAAATTATGTTTTTTTTATTTAATATCTGGATGTTTTATTCCCTTCTCATATCCGGATCGGCCGTCGCCACATTAGTCCGGATATAAGAGAGTTTATTGTAATTAACATCCGGAATAGCCATGGTTGGCAAATTCGTTTCATGATCACCTAAACTCCTTGGACCAGAGGTTGAATCGATGTCACTTTCGGTGGTAAAAAATAGCTTTAATACCCCCTTGAATATAGCTCTTAAACATCTGGATGGAATGGAGCATTGTCTAAAGGCAGAGGAGCTTTCCTTGGGAGATTTTGTATTTTATAAAATTCCTCAATGAAAGGTACAAATTCACTAAAAACCAGTGACTATAAATATTTCAAAAAAATTTTTAGTTATTGTAAAATTGTTGGCAAACAATTTATTTAACACTTTTGAAGGCACCCAGATTTTTGACTTTTCAATAAGCACAGGCTTCAGCTTAACTTATCTAGATGCATTAAAGGTACTGTAGCTAGATTATGACTTTCCTTATTCATCTTAAAGCCAGGGGCAGTTTTCTCAGATTTTACCGCTAAGTGGGTAACATTCAAAAGATAAGATCAGTATTGTCTGAGTTGAAAATTTGATCTGAAGTCAAGCCTTCCTTGAATATGATTGCTTAAATTTTTTTCTGAAACTCTCGATGTCTGAGGAGTCAACGGATAGTTTTTCCCCACTTATGTCATTTCTTTTTCATAAATTTAGCCAACAGTCACTTGCAGTGAATTTTTTGCCATCTTTAAAGTTAAAGTTCTTGTGAAACTCAAGAGCCTTAGCCTGAGTCATTGGAACACTTATATAACTACATCACTAGAAGCTGTGCAAACCACAGGTAATGATCAGATGCCTGTTAGAAATCATCCTTCTTCAATGTCTTTCAACTAAAGCAACTGTCACCGTCCAAACTTCCATAACAAATTGCTCAAATATTCCTAGAAGTCAACTGCTCGAATTAACAAAGGCTAGTGAAGGTGCATTACTCGACCTTTCAACAGCCATCTGTTTAAAATATAGCACATTCTATGAATTAAATAAATCTTCTTGTCTAAAATTTTGAAATTTTATGAGTTTTATTTTTACTTTTGTTTTGAGGACTAGCTCGATTAACCGGAGATCAGATAATTGGGCACCCACTGTATTTTTAATATATAACAATGATGGTGACTGTAATGGCATAATTAATCAATAAAATTGAACGCTTATGGATTGATGATCCAAATAATAAATCATCATTTGTTAAGTCATCAAGGGAGCAAAACTGTGCAACAGATTGATTTTAATGAAAGCGAAATTTAAATATTGGTATTATTAATATTTATTACAAAAGCTATTAATTGAGTTTTACTATAATTCTAAAATTGATTAGGTTTACTTATTATACTTATTATAAGGATCACTTTTTATCTATGGAGAAATTAGTTAAAAACATTTTCCAGCAACTTATTATAAGAATAATAATTATTAGATAGGCTTATATAATTAAAACATGCACAAGAAAATGAAATCAAACATAATCATGCTTATGAAATAAGTTTTCTTCCCTACAACACAAAATAATAAACAACGACTAATTAGTTATATGCTTTTAACACGATCCTTGCAATAACTAAAACATAATAAAATGTCCTATGGTCTATTTAACAGTAAATAATGGGTAGTGTGAAAAAAATTGACTGAAGCAAAAGAAAAAGTAACTTTCCATGCTGCATCTTTTTTAAATTGCTGAAGCTGTAAAAAAAATTAAACCTAAACTGGCCATTGTCCAGAAAAACTTACTGCCTCTTTTGTTAAAAACTGCTGGAAAGCAAATTAGTACTTAATAATCTCTTTTGAAGTAAGTGAACATTTGAAAAATTTGAAATACTAATGAGGTTATGGCTATAAAGAGTTATAAAATAAATAGCTACAGGAGGAAAAATCAATTTAATTTAAGTTGGTGAATAGCAATGAATGTTTTAGCTATGTAGCAAAAAATACATTCTCAAATGGAGAAGGAAAATATTCATAATTAAGTAATTGCATGGTTGTTGATATTCTTATATATAAGTGAATATTAATTCATCATATTATTTATCTTTAATAGCAAATTATTAAAGTTGAAATATTCTGTAAGGAGCAATCACTCAACACATTGGGCTATTTGGCCAATAGGCTAGTCTGGCAATAAAGGCGGTCGCTCTTTAAATCACCATGTGTGCTACTAGGAAGACAATTCTGCTATATATTCATTGGAATTGGAATTGATGTTAAATACTCATGAATATTTATTGATATATGAATATATTTATGCACGATTGTATTTGGATTTATATATTCTGAAAAAAACTATATACTTTAACATATTTATATGATTTTAATCTCAGAACATTCTGAAGATGTGTTTGTCAATTGGTACAGGTGCCTATGCTGCATAGGAAGGTGTTTTTCAAAATCAGAGGGGAAAATCACAAACGGAAAATGATATTAACTCCAAATAGATAATATTTTATAGTGCATTTAAACCCATTAAAATGATATATTTTAAAACTCAAAAAATTTTGATTTTTTTTGTTAGTTTTTATAATTTTTTATTTTAAAATTTGTAGAAAACATAAAATAATGATATAGTAATTTTAATACACAGAAAAATAAAATATCACTGAAATTTGACAAAAGTGGTTTCTTGTACTTGTACTTGTAACTTGTACTTTTTTTGATAAATTGCAATTTTTACACCTCAAACTAAGTAATACATAGATATTTAGAGTTCTAATAATTTTTTCCGTTGATAAAATATGAAATATGATTTTAAAAATTAATTTTTTGACCAAACACCCTTAACCCTTGAACTGGCAGTCGTTGCAAAATCGACGTTCAATAGTTTTTGTTCAATGTTCACAAAAACTATTTATTATACAGTACAACCTAGATAATCCGGTCCTCGAAAAATCCGGACCCTCCAGTAATTTCGGCAGTCCATAACACTTATTACACATTGGGCGGTTTCTACCGCGGCGGTAATTTCACTGTCGCCGCCATTCGAGCAGTCACCTGAAAGATTAAATGGAAGTTTACACACTGGGCGGCTGAAATTCCACACGATCGTATTACCGTCGGCGGTTTTTCTGCTGCCTTTCGCCACGTATGTGACCAAATGCAAGTCTACCCATTTGGCGGATTTTTCACCGTCGCAGCCAGTTGCCACGGCGAAATTACCATTGTGGCAGAAGCCGCCCTATGTGTAACGAGCGTATTATTTCAAATTTATTACATTTTAAACAGTTTCTCGCTAATCCAGAATTTCCGTAAATACAGCCCGCCGGCTGCCCGTTCAGGCCGGATTATCGAGGTTGAACTGTACTAGAAAAAATTGACATTGGTAATGATGTTTTATACATAACTGAAATGTAAAAAATGATTGTATCAGTGTAAACACATTTCCAATACAAATACAATAAAT